>JAPTOF010000016.1:11590000-12162500 GCA_028554755.1 Cordia subcordata
CTGGGCTACTCCTCCAATTGACCAATTGGTTTTTAGGATGGAACTCCAAGATTCTTCACATGGTATCAGAGCCTAGGTTATGGGCCAATTATATTTGTCCACGTGTAACGTTCTAATTTGTCCACGTGTGACGTTCTAATTTGTCCACGTGTGACTCTTTTTCAATTATCAAATTAGGTCACACGTGAGGGGACTGTTAGAGTATTTCCTCCCACATGACATTTCCTCCCACATGGAAAAATTACAATTCAATTATCAAATTAGGTCACACGTGAGGGGGAGTGTTAGAGTATTTCCTCCCACATGGAAAAATTACAAAGTCTAAGACCACTTAATAAGATCCTGGGCTACTCCTCCAATTGACCAATTGGTTTTTAGGATGGAACTCCAGGATTCTTCACATTTTACAATTACATGTTTGGTATCTGTTTATCCTGTTCTCTTCAATTTACTCTATGTACATCTATAATCATTCATTTGAGATATAACTTTCTTTTTGTAGGTCCAAGGAGGTAACATGCGGGATTCTTTCCTAGTGAATGGTGTTGCCTTTAAAAAGACATTTTCCTATGCTGGTTTTGAACAACAGCCTAAGAAGTTTGTAAATCCCAAGATACTTCTGTTGAACATAGAATTGGAACTGAAATCAGAGAAAGAAAATGCGGAGATAAGGTAGGCTTGTGGCTATCTGGTAAAATATGTCATGCTTGAGGGATTGATTATTTGTAGATTTTTTCTTGGTCTGTGTGCATGCTTATCTTTCTTGCTCATCTTTGCTTGTCATAGGCTTTCAGATCCAGCTATGTATCAATCAATTGTTGATGCTGAATGGAACATCATATACGACAAACTGGATAAATGTGTGAAGAGTGGAGCCAAAATTGTTCTATCACGACTTGCTATTGGTGATCTAGCCACACAGGTGGTGAATCGTGCCACTTACTCTATCTTTATCTAGGTTCCAGAAAGAAACTTGGAGTGTTTAATTACCATGAGATCTCGTGACAACTTATGCAATCTCATGTTTTGTTTGTTTTACTTTTTGTTGAATAAGGAGAAGCCTTGCGCCTTCAGTACTTCTAAGACCTTTGTACATAAACACTTGTGCATATGCTTTATTGATTAATAAGAAATTTGTCTCGGCAAGATATTAAACTCAGTATGTGATATTTTCAAAATGTGCTGTTTTTCATATGCCGTTTCTGACTCTTTAGTGGCATATTGGATCCCCGTATCTGCAGAACTGGAACTGTTGAGAATCATATTATTGTGTAATTGACTAACAAATCCTGGAGGTTACACTAGGAACTTCTTCACATACACTTTCAACGAGCAGTTCTGAAAGACAAAATGACTATTTTGGTTTTCATTTCGTTCTGTTTTGTCTGTTTCTCCATGATCTGTTGTTGGCACTGCAAATCCATTATTATTGGGGCATGCTAATTGCATAACATGTGTATTCCGTTGATTTTGGCTATTTTAGTCGAAGGTTCTTGTTGCTGTAGAAAAGTTTTAATATATCCTTTTCGAGCAGTACTTTGCAGATAGAGATATATTTTGTGCGGGTCGTGTCAGTGAAGAAGATCTACAGCGGGTTGCGGCTGCTACTGGTGGAACTGTACAGACAACTGTAAACAATATAATTGATGAGGTTCTCCCCCATCTCTCATTTTTTTGTTAGTCTTGGTTTTTAGATTCGATGTCTTTCCTTGTGCAATCTAATAACAATTCTTCCATGAAGGTTCTTGGATCTTGTGAACTTTTTGAGGAGAGGCAAGTTGGAAATGAGCGGTTCAATATATTCAGTGGATGTCCATCAGGCAGGACAGCCACTATTGTTCTTCGCGGTGGAGCAGATCAGGTGCACAATCAACACATTTACGTAATTTTGCAGAGTTAATCTTTTACTCAACTTTTGTCTTCAATAATCTTCAGTTCATCGAGGAAGCTGAGCGCAGTCTGCATGATGCAATTATGATTGTTAGAAGGGCTTTAAAAAACTCGATTGTTGTTCCTGGTGGCGGTGCTATAGACGTAATGAAGTTCTCTATCACTGTTTAACAGCTGATATGCATTTTTTGTCTTTTTGTGATGGATGTTATATCCTTCTGTGCAGATGGAGATAAGCCGATACTTGCGGCAGCATGCACGAACAATAGCTGGGAAGTCTCAGCTCTTTATAAATTCTTATGCAAAAGCTCTTGAGGTACAGATTATTGAGCCATCCTTTATGCCATAGTAATGTTGTTACTTGCCTGTCATGGGTTGGGGCTGCAGGGCACGGGGTTGGGTATTGTTGAGTTTGGTATTTGTAGTTTTACGCCACCCTGTGAACTGATTACAGTGAATAGGACATAGAGTTAGTATCAATCCCATGTGAAAGTATATAAAATGTGAGAATGTATCCTTTGTATAACCTTTGTGGTCTTCAACTTTATTTCTGTAATTTAGTATCGCCTGGAGTTGGTAAGAGTTTGAGGTCAAGGTATCTGGAGCTAAGACCTCTGCAAGTTTTAATCTGGGCTGTTTTAGATCAAATCTCTTAGTTTGAGTTTAGCACCATGTTTTTGGAGAGTGATTTGTGAGGATAACTGCCCAGATTGAGGATTTGGTCCATTCTTCTGATACTGAAATAATAAAATGGGAACTAATTATTTTTTAACAACTAGAGAAATGATATTTGAAAAGATAAGTTCTTCTATCTTTAGGAAAGTTGGCTTCATTCTTTAATAGCTGCATCCATTATGGAATGGTGCATTACTGTTCCTACATGTAGAACTTGCTTGTAGGTGGCCGTGGTCTTGTAGATAATAGCATCACATGGTGGATTGCAGTAGGAACAAAGAAGAGCAGTCCAAGGCCACTCGGTTACAAGATGCAGCTCGGTGACACAGAAGTATAAGCTCAAGTCAAGAGACAGCTGGCAGTTAGTTACGATTGCTATGCTAGTGTGTGTTAGTAGTTGTCCCAGCTGTATACACAGTTAGAGGACGTTAGTTAGTTAAGCAGCTGTCATAGCTTCTGGAAGTATCCATGTCCTAAAAATGTAGGATATGATATGTACTCATCTAATCAGTCACTGATACAATCTTTTCATTTCAGATATTTTTTGTTTTCTCTCATTGTTGTTAGAGCAAATAGATTCTGGTCCTTCTTTTTCTGCTTTCTTTGTACTCTTTTCATTGTGCCAGCATTTTCTTTGCATCATTTAATCCATCGCGACACAATCACTGCTGATTTGAAGATTTCTTTCAGAAAACATGGGCTCTGGTTCCCCTGCCTGCTTATAGTTGCCTATAGGTCGCAAGTTTGTGTTTAGGATCAAAGGAACTGCAGATGGCACAGTCTCAAGGTACAAAGCAAGGTTCGTGACTAAGGGACTTCATCAGTATTATGGTGTTGATTACTTTGAAACATTTAGCCCAGCCAAAATGCAAACAATTAGATTGGTCTTGTCCTTGGCTCCTACTGCTTAGTGGTCTATCAGGCAATTAGATTCTCAAATGCCTTTCTATATGTGTCTTATAGGAGCATGTCTATGTGCAACAACCCAAGGGTTTGTAAGTCGAGACTTTCCTGGTCATGTTTGTCTTCTTAAGAAGTCACTTTGTGGCCTAAAACAGTCTCTAAGAGCCTGATATCAACTATTGGTCACTTTTCTTATCAATCCGGTCTTCAAATGTAGCAAGCTGATACCTGTCTCTTTGTTAGGCATTCAGCTGATTCTGTTTTGAGGCTTCTTATCTATATAGATGATATCGTTATTAGATACTGCACTCATGCCATCACTCAACTGATTCAGCTCCTGCCAAGGAGTTCGCTATCAAGGATCTAGGGCAAATATCTTATTTTCTGCGCTTTGAGGTCTCTTACAATCAGGCAGGATTAATTTTACTTCAGCACAAGTACGCCTTTTGAGTTTCTTAATAATGTAGGCATGGCCAACTGCAAAGCTTCTCTTATCTCTGCTGTCCCTCAGTCCTCTAAGAACCAGTCTTCCACTGCTTGTCAACCTCTCTTGAACCCCTCTCAGTTCAGGAGTTTGGTTGGAGAATTGCGGTGCCTTATCATGACAAGGCCAGGCATTCAGTTTGCAGTTAACCGGGTGTGCCTACATATGCATAATCCTACATGAGGTCACTTTGCTGCTCTTAAGAGATTGCTCAATATATCTTAGCCAGCCTGTCTGCTGGGCTGCACTTTAAGCCAAGTTCTCTTCGTTTAAAGGCCTACTTTGACTCAGATTGCGCATACGATCCCATTACAAGGTCAGTTTTTGGTTTTGGAATTTTTCTAGGAGAGAATCTCATCTCTTGGAGCTCAAAGTGGTAGCCTGCAGTCTCCAGATCTTCTATAGAGGCTAAGGTAGAAGCCTTACCTCCACAGCTGCAGAATTAAAATGGCTTACATTTCTTCTTCAAGATCTGTCCATTCTGACCACTGTCCTCAAATTTGGTGTGACAACCAGTCAGCCATCTCCTTGGTTGGCAACCACTTCATACTAGAACCAAGCACATAGATCTTGATTATCTGTTAGAGAACAATTGCTTTTCAAGCATCTGTCCATTTCCTAGGTGCCTACTAAGGACCAATTGGCAAATATATTTACTAAAGCTCTTTCTATTTCTACTTCTGTTCATCTTAAATCCATGCTTCCCCTTCTCAACCCAAGGCTCAGCTTGGGGAGGCTGACAAGGAAGAGCAGTCAAAGGCCATACAAGATGCAGCTTAGCAACATAGAAGTATAAGCTCAAGTCAAGCGACAGCTGGCAGTTAGTTAAGATACCTATGGTAGTGTTTGTTATAAGTTGTACCAACTGTATACGGTTATAGAAAGTTAGACAGCTGTCTTAGCTTCTAGAGAGTCTGTATGTGCTATAAATATAGGATCTTACTCGTAATTAATTGATGGTACATTTTTTTGGTTTCAGATATTTTTAGTCTTCTCCCAGAGTAGGCCAAAACTGAGTTATGGAGGAGCAAGGATGTCACTGAATGTGACAATTGCTCCCCTTTCTGCCTATCCTGAAGGGGCGTTCCTTCCCTTAAGTTGAAGTTTATTATCCTGATAGTATAATAGAGTTAAAATCTTCTTGTTGAGCTCTCTGCACTTTCTGGCTTTGAAATTTTCAACAGTTAAAAAATGTGTACTGGGCACCACTTCAAACTCTGTTGGCATCATATTCTACTGCAGTTCGATCTGTCTACTTAAACTCTATGTAAATTCTATGACAATCAATTTGGTACGGCAGTAGTATTTCATTTGGTGGTGCCTTAGAAATAAAGTTGAAATTTAGAAGGAGCAGTTTATGAATTTGTTGCTGTACCAAAAAGTTGGTGCATCATTGTCTACTTGATATTCTCTAGAGATCATTTTGTCTGTGGACTGCAAAATTCCCTGTTCAAAGTAACTGTCTTGTTGACACCGGAAATTCTCCTCCTCGGTTTTCATATAATGTTAGATTGCCAGGGTCACTCTTCCCTCTTGAATCGTATTATGTGCAATTCGTCACATTCTTTTGGCCTGTCATGTGATCTTCTGCAAAATTCATGTTAGTGTCGATTTCTTTCGAAGGTCAAGATATCTGTTGGTGTCTTATGATGCTATATGCACCCATTTGTTCCAGGTTATACCTCGTCAACTCTGTGATAATGCTGGTTTTGATGCAACTGACATGTTGAACAAATTGAGACAGAAACATGCACTTCCATCGGGTTTGCCACTATGATTTTTCATTTTTGATGCATGCTATGCAATACTTAGCAATGAAGTTTCATGAGTTGCATAATATTTATCATCCGCTTCATTTTAACCTTTAGTGTCTGAATTATCTGAGTGTCTGGACATCTTCCCTTTTCTGTATACATTAATTATTATTGATGTTTCAAAATCATGAACAGGTGAGGGTGCACCTTATGGGGTAGACATCCACACTGGTGGAATCGCGGACTCATTTGCGAACTGTGTGTGGGAACCAGCAGTTGTTAAGGTATTCCTTCACTTCCATAGCTTCACTTTCCATATGCTTCTGTTCTCCTCTTATTTATCTTCTATATTTTATGCTTGAAGCAACTAGAATGACTTAAATTGTTGTTCTTTGCAGATAAATGCCATAAATGCAGCCACTGAAGCAGCTTGCCTTATCCTAAGTGTGGATGAAACAGTTAAGAATCCCAAGGTAAGTTGAACTCTCTCAAAAATTTGATTGCTTATCTATTATTACCAATGGGTTACAAAGCATCAAGTCTATGAAACCAGAAGATGAAATCTTGTTCAATTCTCCTCTTCTTTTTCTCTTAGGCTGCGTTTGGATTGGCTTTTTTTGACCAAAAAGTACTTTTTTTGATGAAAAAGCACTTTTTGTTGCTTTATAGTTGTTTGGATTGGCTTTTTGTAGAAAAGCTAAAGCTATAAAAAAAGCTAAAAAACAGCTTTTTATAAAAGCTAAAATTTTGAGCTTTTGGAAAAAAGCTCAAGCAGTAGGTGAGAGAGAAACCCGTAAAAAATGCGCTGACAACCTCTTATAGCAAAAAGGAAAAATAATGCTTCTCTCTCTCTCTTTGAACGTCTCTCTTTTGCTTTTGCTAATGCTCTTCATCTCTTCACAGCAAATCTTCTTTGCTCCAATGAACTCAGCAAGACCAAATCGTTATCAAGTGACACCTTTTTTTCCATTCTTCTCTTCTCCCCTGCTCAAATCTATCTCTTGTTTTTCCCGTTTTGCTCTTCATCTAATGAACTCATATATATGTGTATGTATATGTATACATATACACACACGTGTGTGTGAATAAATTTTTTTTGCACAGTAGTAATTTTTTCACTGATTCTATTAGATGGGTTTGAAAACAATTTATCAATGAATATATGTGTATGAATATATATGCACATGAGATCCATATGCCACAGAAGAAGTACGCAGGAACAGAGAATCGCAACTTGTTTTATTTTTTCAATTTTTTGTCTTACCCAAATTATTCGTGATTTTAATTTTCCCAAATTTTCCTTAAATCCCAATTACAAATGATTTTATTTTTTTCTTTTTTTTTTTCTATGTTAGTTATTTTGGTAATTGATTTTTTTTTCTTTTTTCATTTTGAATACAAGCAATAAGTGCTTTTATAATTTTTTATCCAAATGACAATAGCAATCTAAAAGTACTTCTTATAGGATTAAACCAAATGCAGAATAGCTTTTGCTTCTGCTTAAAGCTCTTTAAAAAAAGCTACACAAAAAAGCACTTTTTTTTTAAGCCAATCCAAATGAGCCCTTAGTGCATATCCTACTGCTTTTTCCTGCATGGAATTTGAATACCTGTATAACCATATTATTTCACCAATAATAGCATTTGAAAATGTCATTTTAAGCTAGAAATTCTGATTGCTTGTTGCTAGAAATATAGTATAGTAATTGGGATAGTTTGTCTCTCCAGCACCGAAGCTGTACATTGGTGTTACTGCCAATATTCTAGTTATAGCAAATTCAGAGGGCATCCAGGTCCTTTTTTTGGGGGGTGGGGGGAAGGTTGGGGAATTGAGAAGTGAATTTTATTGGTACGTGTCAAGGGGATGCAAGGAGGAACCCAGAATTACTTCCAGTAGCAATTGACACTATCTAAACTTTCTTTTATGCTATCTGTGTCAACTGTACTAGAACCTCTCGTCTAAAGACAAGTATCATGCAACAAATGGAATCCCAGAAAGGGAAGGGATTCCCTTCCCTTCAAGAGCTTGTCTATTCTTTTCTATCCATAGATGTAATGGGCATAATTGCTTGTACTTTAAACATGCGAACGTATAACTTTGTGGTCTTGTACATGGTAAACTTAGTTGATTCTATTTTACAAGATAAAGTAAAGAAAATATGATAGGTCTACTGGAGCCTCTCTAGCAGTCCTGGTTCATGGTTCCAGGTTAGTTATGGGTCTCAAGAATCGGATTTTGGTTAACTTTCTGAGCAATATATTGTTGAAACACGAGGATGTGGAGTCAATTGGGTCTGGATATGCTACCAACATTACTAATCTGTCCTTAAAACTGTATTATAAATTCATTGCTGAGCATTCAGGGCCTGCTTGGTTAGACTTTTGAAAAAAGTACTTTTTTGCATAACTTAAGAATATAGTGTTTTCTGGAGAAGCTCAAATTTCTGGAAAAAAGAGAGCTTTTTAAAGAGTTTTAGCTTTCTTGCAAGTCAATCCAAATATTTATTGCAAAAAAAAGAGGTTTTTTCTTTTTTCATCTCCAAACGAGAACAAGCCACTTCAAAGTGGGCGCTTAGCTAGTCTGAGCTATACTCAAAAACCACATATGTCAGATGAATTGCACTATCACATGTTATTCTAGGAAGGATTTTGGTTGATTTGGAAGTGGGATGCTCTTTACGTATCTCTTTATTCTATCATGCTGTAAATATTTGCCTCTGATTGAGTACTCCTGACCTATGCTTACCTATTATTTTAATATTTAGATTTAGATTTCTCTTTTGTGCATGTCATTTGCGCTATTCCTATAGTTATATGGTGTTCCAATTATTATATGATATCGGCTTCTGCAGCCTGTCTAGGCCATAGTTTTAGCTAGTACTATTTCATTGCTACATTTTGATCTTGCACTGTCATCCAATTTCACACATCACGGTTTTCTGATACACCCATGTCATCTGCTGCTGCTGTTTAACACTTGCTACTGATAATACAGTCTGAGAGTGCACAAGGAGAGGCTGCTGCGAGTGCCATGGGCGGTAGAGGCCGTGGCGGAGGTGCTTTCCGGGGTCATGGACGGGGAATGCGGAGGCGATAAAGGTTTCCCGGTGTAGAGCATTTGAAAGCATGATTCTTATTTGAGGTTTTGTCGTAGTATCGATTTTTTGGTCATCTTTTCCATATGCTTCCCTAATGTTTTCTTATCTTTGTTTATGTAATATCAATTCCAGTCTGTATCATCTCCAGCTGATGAGCATCTCTTCATTTTAGCTGACAACCAAAAATGATAGTGATTGGATGTAATTGCTCTTTTATTGTTCATATTTTCTAACCAATGCTGATATTTTTTTTTTTTTCCATCTTGCAATTGTTGAATGGTTAGGAAATAGAGGGTCAGTTCTGCGCAAATTAGGCTTTCTTTTGATGTTGCTAATCTGTCGAGCAATAGTGAGTTTTCGATAGATTTCTCTCTTGTTTCTATTTAGAATGTCAACTAAGTATTTACATAAGTAGTCAATGGTGCTTCCAAGTGATTAGGATGTAAAATCTTATCGATATCTATCTAAATAAGCTATTAATGTTGATGAACACATACTACCATAGAAGTTCCCCAGCAGATGTTGAGATTTTTGTGCCTCTTTAAAGACCCTAAAAATTGAGGACCTGTTTGAAAGTGTTTTTGGTTTCTGTAAAATAACAGAATGTTTGAGTTGAATGTAAATTTATTTCCTTTTAAAGTATCAAAAAGGCTATTATGGCCTCTTTTCTTTTTGTATGTGAGGTGGGAAAAGAAAAAAAAAAGAAAAAGAACTAAATAGTGAAATGTCCTTTCGGCAATAAAAAGTTATAAATGTATGAAAATTATAAAGTTCCGTTTTTAGTTTTTAGTTTTAAAGCATATTTTTTAGAACAGCTTTCAGAATGAATTATAAGAAACAACTCATTTTAACAATTTATATTTTTTTATTTTTAAAAACCAAAAAAAAAAATGTTTTCAAAAATAGTTCCAAAAGCAGAAGTTGTTTTGAGAGTGCTTATAAGTTGGTTAAAGTTGTTTGTAAGCAAAAAAATAAAATTTATACATTTGGTAAGTTTTGTTTATAAGCAGGTAAAGTTGGCTTATAAACAGTTTAAAAAAAAACAAGACCTCTAACTTTTTTTAATTGCTTATAAGGCAAGAGAGTTTGTCAAATAAAATTGTATTCATAACCTTTAAAAGCACAAATATAACTATCCTTTAATTAATAAAAAAAAGTTCTTTTTAGTTATTCTAACAAATATTGTTGTTTATAAATATATATTTACCAAATATGTCGATAATTTATAAGTATATTTTATTCAAATACTTATTTACTTTTGTTATTTGTTTATAGACATAAAAAATTGCTTATTAGCTTCAATAACTTATAAAGAGCTTAAGAAAAGCAAAGCTGAATACCCTCCATTCAGGCCCTAAATATCAGTTTATATTAGATATTTGTAGTTTAAAAATGAGAAGATCAATGACTACTTTGAGAACTTATGGTATCACCCTCGGTCCCTGTGTACAAAGTTTATTTGTTGAAATAACTAAGGTATACTATGGCTACATATGGAAGGTCTAAGTTATAGATGCTTGAATCATCAGCTTGGTTCAGAATTGGATGATGAAGTTGGATGTTTCACCTTGACCAAATAAATGGCTTTCCTTTGCTGGAAAAATCCCCATCACCAAGTTTATTCTCATTCAAATTTGCTCTTACCAGGAAAATTATATTACCTCTTTACGACAATTGAGGCAATTGGGTCCAAGTTCAAGGGTTTCTTATAGGGGCACAAAACCTAAGGTTGCTTGGGAGGATGTGTCTTTGCCTTCTAATGAAGGTGGATTGGAAGTGAGGCGCATTATGGTTATCAATCTCACTTTTATGCTAAAAATTTTTTATCACTAAAGAAAAATATCTATCGTAAAGTAAGTAATGGCTATTTCACTCACTTTTGGCATAAGTATTGACACCCAAGTGGCTTACTCTCTCGCTAATAGAGTGACACTTCCCATCCTCAAGGTAACATGGAAGAATCAATCTCTTCTCCTAACCAATACTTGTTCTAAGATCTAACAATAAATATCACCCAATCATTTCGTTTTCAAATCATGAGAGAGAGTGAAATCTTAAACTTTTATTTTGAGTGAAATAAATGATTCACATGTGATGTAAGAATGTTAGAATAAAATATTAATTAAGAGAAGATCCACATCCATTATGAAAGGGTACATGAAATTCTCTCATGTAACGCTTGGGCTTGGCCAATCCACCTTGTTGAGCAAACACGAAAACACATTCATCAGTTACATGTGGGTTTTGATGAATGAAAGAAAGACCGCTCCCAGGATATCTATCGTTTTTATACACATTGAGGTATAAACATAAGTCAAAAAACACGAAAAACAACCAAAATGACAATTCTTTTTCGCTGCGCAAAGGGAAAGGTCAGCGATTCCAACAAAGCAAACTTGGGATGTTGGATCATACGTGATTTAGGGCCTGTTTGAATTGACTTTTTTTTAGAGAAAAATACTTTTTTTTCTGAAAAAATTACATTAAATTTGCAATAACTATTTAATTTGGCTTCCAAAAAAGCTGAAACTCTGAAAAAAACTCAAATACAACTTTTTTTAGAAGCCAAAATTTTCAGCTTCTCTAAAAAAGCTGTTTTTCAAAAGCTGCTAAAAAAAGCGCTTTTAAAAAAAAACTAATTCAAACAAACCTTTAGACGGTAACGCTTCTATAGATTCTCATGCATAAGAAGTTAATAGAAGAAACATCTCTCAACAAGATTGAGTGACGTAATCAGGATGTATGTACCCAACCTATGGCGCACAGGGGACTCTCTTGGATTCTTAGTTTGCTTGATACACAACCATGCAACCATCCCTAATTGAAAAACAAAGAATAAGGCACAGAACATACAAAAACACTAGCAGCAGTCTACTTAATAATCAAAGTGATGAATACTCATGTTTTAATGTAGTCCTAGCAATAGTCTTTTATTATTATTAAGAAGATCAACATACAAGAAGAAGATTCATACTTAAAAGTTTCACAACTGTCATTATGTCAATGAAGCCTAAACATGAACTAGAACAACATAAGTTAAAAGAAGTCATACATGAAAAACATTAAAAGAAAAATAATATCTGCGCCGCACATGTTACAGTTGGACAATATCTCCTCTCCCAACATCTAAAAGGTGTAATATAATTCTAAATTCAGATGTCAAAAAATTAAAAATAGAAGAAACAAAACCCAAAAGAATTAGGAAAGGTTAGAAAGAAAAACCTTCACCATATTAATCTTCCAAGCTATCCAAGAAGCTCTGCAGCTCCTTCAAACCTTCAGCAGAAATACTCCTATGCACCCGGCCACGTGGCACAACCAAGTTCGGAGGTGGTTGTGAATGGAAGGAAACTACGACTACAGCTAAGTTGTCTCCACTTTTCCTCTTCAAAGCCTCGTCAACCAGATCCTTGCTACACATAACTGGATCATTGTGCTCTTGGAGCCTTCGACGAGCAAAGTCCACAGCATTTTGGCTCATGAAGACATCCCAGATGCCATCACAACCTATAATGAGGAACTCATCCTCTTTTGTCAGCCTTGTACTCATGAGTTCAGGCTCTGCACTAAGAGGCCCACCATCTCTGCCTTTTAATCCTTCCATGTGCCAGTCTCCTAAAGCACGAGCAACATTAAGTTGTCCATTAAGATATCCATCATCCACGTATCCTCCCGAAGCTTCTATGCGTTTCCTTTCTCTTATGCAATCTGGTTTATGGTCCCTTGACATCTCAACTGCTTTACCCCTTTGACAAAGTACTGCTCTGCAATCTCCAGCATTAGCCACCACTAAGGAACTGCATTAGATGCAAGAAAACATAGAATAAGCAGAATAGTACATGCTATGCTATGTGAAGCTATAATCGCAGCAAATGGAATTGTAGTTCTCTGAGGTTAAAAAGCAATCCCCTAGGAACCTATATTGAAGTATAATAAAATCCGAACCTCCCCATAACAAGAGCAGCCAGAGCAGTGGTACCAGAAGCAAGACCAGCGTCAAGGGTGCAAGCTTCAGCAAATGCCTGATCTGTTTGCTGAAAAGCTGATGCAATAGCTCTCTCAATCTCCACAGGAAACTCCTGATCTTGCACAATGAACCTTGGCAAATGATAGCATGCAAAGTCAGCTGCGTGCTTTCCCCCATGTCCATCAAAAACCTGGCCCAAGCAAGACGAGAACTAATTATGTAAAGACAGCTGTACAATTCACTTGTCAGACATGCCAAAACAATGCCTGGCATAAATTTCAACAACTGAAAATGACAGCATTGTCTAATAGTGTGTTCAGTTGTTTCTCAAGCCTCCACTTGCTTTATTAAGTCTTAAAAGCACAAAAAACAAAAGAAGAAGGCCGCATTGCCAGCTGCCATGTCAAAGGATGTTCAGCGCAGAGAAACACATTGTCAAAAGCTCAATTCTATTTATACAGAATATGAGGAACAACTCTTTACACTAAATTTACTTGAAATGCAGATCAGAATCATCAAGGCAGTATAACTATGGTCCTAGAGAAATTAAGGATCTTACACTGCCAAAGTTGAGGCTATAAGAATTATAACTTGTGTTGTCTTTATTTTGAACTAACATCACACCAGCTGAACAGCTATGGATTGTCAATATAGTTGAATCCTTTTCAATTAATTGCTTTAAATGTGAAACAGAAAAGCAAACTGTTATTAGGTTCTATTTTCACTTATTAAGGGCCTATATGATGGATTCTGCACAATAAGGCCTTTGACATATAAATATCTCATGAGAACCAACTTCATTTTACCCTGTTCCCAACATGCCACGCTATACGACACGTTTGCCATATGAAAACTGGGACATTCACAACCTCGTCTTTGCACTCCTTGTTTGAGAGTTTTCCGGGTGATTGCACTTGGAGTTCACCATCTTTTCTTTGAATTTACATTCCAAATACCAATATAAAATCCTAGAATAAAATGAGGTGTTTGCAAGACACTAGCACCTCAACAATCTTCTTCTTGAGAAAGATGAATTCCTTGATTTGAGCCTTCCATTTTTTTTTGAGCCTTCCATTTTTCTCTTTTCTTTCTCTTTTTCCCTCATCCTATATCAACATTATAGCATAAAAGGCAGAAGTTCCCCATATTTTGATTCTACTGCCTCCATTGGATATGGGCATGTTCGCATTCAGGCACCTCATTGCACCTCACCACCTACTTATATCTATTAGCTAGCTCAAAGGCCTAACTGGTAACCCACTATTCTCAACATCTCCTCACAACATACTCCGAAATTCAGCATTACAACCCAACCGAAGGAAAAAAGAAAAAGAAAATCAGAAGTACGCCAAACAACTAAACTAGACTCCAGAAAAGGTGAGATTTTAACTTGATCTCATAAGGTAACATGTATTTCAAGAAATGGCATAACAAAGGAACCACCAATAAAGCACAGTGCCCAAAAAGTACATAGAATTTCTAGGGCTTTCCATTGGCCAAGAATTCAAGCCCACTAGTGAATCATATCTGACAAGAGATTAGAATCCTTGTCAAATATTTGAACTATCTTTAGTTTGATCCAGACATAAAGTAGAGCATTTTTGGCTGCTAACAATTTTAACTTCTCTCATTAACGATATCCTCGAATGTCAAAACAATTAGAGGAATAAAAGAAGAACAAGAAAGGGAAAAGGAACATCCAACCTCAGAATTTTAGGGACTCTAGGCTTGCTACTTTCTCATTCTCTATTCTGCCAAATAACTTCCCACCTTCATTTCCAATAAGACTGGACTTGCTTTCGCCTCAGTTGCAAAACAAACACTACCTATAGTTACCCTTCTGCAGGCAGTAGCTTAAGAATTATCCTGACTCAAGATTGGCATGATCATTCAACAAACTCATTGATATAGTCCTACAATTTTTTTGTCTATTACATAATGAGCTTATAATTCAGTTGCTAAGCCTAGTATTTTGGAGTTCTCTGGAAGATATTGCTGTTTCTACAATTTTTTGTGGCTATTCCATAATGAGCTAATGTAACTCGTTGAGCATTGTATTTTGGCATTATCTGGAAGTAATTGATTCTTGAGAATATAACTTTACTTTTGATATCTCAGTCCCCGAAGTTCTAGACAGTAGTTTAGAGTTTTGTACCTTTTACCTTATTCAGCACCTTGAAGCACCCAGATTGCTCTATATGCACAGCTAAATGCTAAACTCCCTATCCTTCACTCTCATAATTTTCCACTTGAACCTACTATGGACCTCAACATGCTCCAGTTGCAATTCCAGATCGTTATGGTAGTTTGGTCAAAGAACAAAAGGAAAAGGATAGTGAAAAAGTGTTGGCATTAATGGGTATCACATATCATCCTTTCTAATTCTTTTTGAACTCCATAGCTGCTTGTACAATAATGAAAATCAAGCATACCTGGGTTTCTTGGGAAATTTAATTCTCAAGGTGCCTTGCAAAAGTAACGCACCCCAATCAAGTGAAACATCATGGAGGACATCAACAACCAAGTTAAGCCATTAGCCCAATGTTAAAGTTCATTTATTGATTACACTAGCAAAGGAATTAGACAAAAAAAATACTTATTATATATATCAGATGCTCTTTATTCTTTTACCTAAATATAAAGTCCACGGTGAACATGTTTATGTTTTTGTGTTAAACTAACCTCAGAATACCTGTATACGAGCAAGAACAAGAACTTGTTCCCATGTCCTAGTAGAGAAAGTAGATTTCTGACTTTACTCTCAATTTTGGAATTTCTCCTATTTCACCTCATTTTGTCTTAGCTATTCTAGTCTCTTTTATCTGCTATTGCCACATAACGAGCTTGGATCTCTTATGATAGGCAATGACTTACAAGGTACACTAAGCCAAACTAACCACTGTGCCTATGTATATTTAGATGGGAAACTCGCTCTCAAAGAATTATTTACCAAACATGTATCTAAGCATAAACAAAAGTTTAGAAGTATGGTAAAGAGAAAAGAAAACAAGAAAAAAATGCTAACAAGCCAATGAAAGGTAAGCATGCACTTCTCACCTCCTTTTCTGGAATACATCAAGCTCAACCATTCTCCAGGACTAATGGTCTTAACACATATTTTAAGAAGTAACAACCTAACTTTGTGTGTATGATTGTGTAAGTATTTCTAGGGGGACAGATGAGAAGAAAGAGACTGGGATGTTTTTTTTGGGGGGGGGGGGAGAGAGAGAGAGAGAGAGAGAGAGAGAGAGAATAAGAACAGGAAGGGGGGGGGGGTTGGGGGGAGAAACAGTACCCCATAAAAGGCATTAGGCATGTCACTGGGGTTCTCGAATCCAGAGTCATGCATAAAATTTTCAGCACAAATGTATACATCTTCCATTGATGAGCGAGGCCCAATATCTGCCCATGCACCAGACCGCAGGGTCGGAATGAATTCAGTCCTATAGATGTCTGTATCTAGTCTAGGCCCAATGACAGCATCTGAAGTCCTGTTCTTCACCTGCCAGATATTCAGCCAGAACTATAATGTGGATAAAAGATCAAAAAGAGAGAACAGGGAATGACAAAAGAAGACCCAAAACTTTCTCAACATTGACAAACAAGGTAAAATATAGAAACCAAAGTGACTACAGTCAAGATCTCCAAACATAAACAGCATAGAACAATTAAACAGATTAAAGTAATAAACACATGCTAAGAGGCCAAAAAAGATAAATAATTAGGATATGAGATCTAGTACATCAGACATTGCATTGAAAACAGAATTTGTTATAGAACAAACTTATGAAATTCCAAAACTAATTCTCCTCTTTCTAGTAGTTGCCAGCAATATATGATTATATATTAACAGGTAACTACAACATCATCAAGGAAGGAATCGGGTCGAGACTTTCTAATAACTTCATGGAATTGCATGAGAAATGATTCTCATTGACAAAATTTAGTCGGCAAGTGGTGCAATTTTCTTTTTTTTTTTTCCCCTTCTTTTTCTTCTTATTTTAGTAAAAAGGCTGGAATGCTGGTCAGAGTCTGTAGGCCAAAACACTGGTCTGTGTTCCCATCAGGTTTACCTTGTTCACAGGTCAAACACATGGTAGTAAGAAAAGGTGATCATTTGCTATAATCCAGTGATCTCTTTCCTACAGAGTCCAATGCTCCCTACCCCCAGACACTTTTTATAATGTAGAAGGCACAAATGTAGAAGTAGCCCTACCTATTAAATTCCATAAGTTTGAAAATCCTTCCGCCCAAACTAAAGAAAATTTAACAGAAAAACCACAAACCAACAACTACAGCTTCCTACTGGAAACTTAATTTCTTAAATGATCCGAGTAGAAGTACATTTGACATGAAAAATCCACCAACTTCAGATATGCAAAACTCAAAGCACCCACAAGCTCGGAAATATCTAAGTTATATCAACAAAGGCAGCAGCGAAATTTCTCAATTTTCTTTGTTCTTAATTTGACATGATGGAAGTAACCATAAAATCATTAAACAAGAAAATAATACTAGCTTTTCTAAAGGAAGGAAAAGAAAGAGAAGGATTGGATTTCGTCCCTTGTTTGGATTGCAAATTTCTGAAAGGAGAGACAGAGGGTGGGATACCCTAATCCATCCATGTCCTTTGTTATTCTTTGCCCCAAATTGGGGGAAACAAATGCAGGAGAAGGACTAGAATATGGAAAAGCCAAAATATTCTTTCTCTTATAACATAGCACCTTAGCTAATTAAGGGTATGTTTCTCATCTAAAATTTTCCTTCCTTTCCAATCCAAACAAAACAAAACAAAGAATCAGAAAATTCCCTATTTCATTTTCCCTTTCTTCTACTATTGCTATCTTGGGACCACCTCTCCTCTCCTCTCCTTTCCTTTATATTCTTTCCTCTTTCTCACCTTCTTTTTCTTCCCTTTCCATCAAATATCCTATTATACCACAATGTCTAGATTCACTTTTGGATTCAACAGAAGTAAATGGAGGGGTTGGACAATTTGGGAGGAAGCTAAAAATCCCCTCTTAATAAGGAAAAAGGTATCTGTACTGCAGTCTTCTCCTAAACAAGAATTTGGGGAGGGATACTGAACTCCCCCTGCTTTGATCGGCTTTTTGTTTAGGAGAAGAAAAAAGGGAAGGATATAATTTTCCTTCTTAAGAGTGAATTCCATAGCATCCTTCCAAAATCGGAGTTTATGCAAACTTTATTTGCAAAATGCCTCCTTCACAATTCACATAAAATTTCATATGCATCAAACACATGCTCGTTAAGGAGGAAAAGAGAATTTTATTAATATGTAAGGAGCAACCCAGAAAATATATAAATAAGCAAATCAAGTTTCAAGTTTTCTATACATTCTTGTATACTATCTACCTTAACTATATTTTGTCCAAACAAATGTCATGTAAAAAATGAGATTTCACAAGAGGGAGAGAAAAAATTTCATTTCTTTTCGAGTCCAAAAAGAGAAAAAAGAATCATAAATCGTTTTCCTTTCATTTCCTTTCACATATGATTCTTTCAAACATACCGCAACACAACACAAACATCAACAGCATCAGTTACTACTAGTTCACACAAACACATAAACATAGTGCCAAGCAGAAAAGGCTTGATGTAATTAAAAAATACTAATAAGGAGCTTCCAATAAAGTTGAAATTCAAAATCCAAAATTGGGAAAAAAAAAAAAAAAGAAAGCTAGATAAGAGAGAGTTGAATTTATACCAAAGAAGGGTGGCGAAGGAAGGTCTTGTTACACGGGGACGGGGAGAGACCACAGCCGCCAGAGCTCAGGCACTGGCGGTACCCGGCGGGGAGAGGATTCGGGGGGCGGCCGTCGCTGGCGGCGGCGGCCGCGCCACCGCCATTCTCTCTAGTGGGTGTTGTTCCATTGGTCAGAATCACTTTACTGTCCTCCATTCTCTTTATTCACCATCAGCTTTGAAGATTACTGATGAAAACTCAACTTCAATGGAGAAAAGGGTGAACAAAATTGGGGCTTTTCCGTAAATTCGACAAATTCAAACGGTTCAATTAAGAGATTTTCTGTATATACGTTATGTGTTATATGTGTATATATATATATATATATTGCATATATATCTGTACGTATAGAGAGAGAGAGAGAGAGAGAGAGAGATCGGCGTAGAATGAAGGGGGAAGATCTTAAGGTGGGTTTGGGTTGGGTTGGGTTTTCATTGGTAAAGTACATGGCCGACATTGGAAACGGTGTCGTTTTGAGTGGATCTCTCTTTATGGAGGCTTTCCACTTTGGGAGATATCTTTAAATCAGATTTCATTAGTGGCCCGGTGTGTATTGATTTTTTTCTATACTAAAAAAATTTACTTCTTTGAAAAAGTAAAAATTTTTGCAATAAGTGCTTTGAGGTGTTTGATATTATTTATTTAGGGTTTGTAAGTACCTAAAATAAAAGTTCAGTATTTATAAATACCCAAATAAGTAATGCCAAACACCCCTTTAGCTTGATTTTAGGAAAAAGAAATTAAATGCTATAAAAAGTTCAGATTCCGATTTTTGAACTTACAAAAAAAGCTTTATTGAAAAGTTATAAGGAAATAATATTAAAAAAGATCCCTAGAGTGCACTCCTACAGTATAAGCGCATCCTTAGCACATGCAGTTTCACGTTTTAAATTATATATTTACAGCATTAAAAAGTTTTATTTATAGGCTTCTTAAATTTTGTCTCATTTTCTTTCGTTTGATATTCTTTTCATGGTATTTTTTAAAATATATTTTTTCATATAAATGATATCTTAGTGATCAAATTTTTGTGATAAGTAGGTAATCTTAGTTGAGAAATTTTGATATTGCTTAATTTATTTATTTTATTGGGTATGCTTTTAGAGTTTTTTCCATATAAAATAAATTTAAAAAAGTTCATCACTTTCACATAGCTACTTAATAGAGAAATTATTTATTTAAAAATATTTTTCATAATTAATTTATTATTTTTTAACTAACTTATTTAATAAAGTAAAGATAAGCTTGATTCAATGACTGAATCAGTAAACTTTACTTTATATGATCTTATATGTTATGAAATTATTGGATTATGAATATTCATCTTCAAACTAATTTATTATTATCCAAAAACTAGATGTGATCCATGATCATCTAAACTCTTACACGATGAGTTGAAGCATCTTATATATTCTACGTGCTATTAAATTCTAACCAAGTGTAACTATTGTTACATCGTTCCTATAGATATTACTATTTGCATTGTAAAAGTTGTGTCAAAAGTATACTCCCGTCTCTCTCTTATAAGTCTGAAATAATCATTGAGTTCATAGTTATTTGCACTTAATTCTAGAATTAGATGTTTCTTAATGGATTTTTTTATGTGTTTTTTCATATTTATTCTTGAAAAAAGGGGTTGGAAGCATTATATTTGGATTCAAAGGATTTGTGGACATGTTTGTAGCTAATAAGATTAATTCTTCCACCTTAGAAAATATCATGCAATGCCTATGCGGGATTGACTGAGCTTTAATGGGAGCTTCAAGATATTTTTACAGCACTTTTGGAAAAGATTGACAT
Source organism: Cordia subcordata (assembly GCA_028554755.1). Lineage (NCBI taxonomy): Eukaryota > Viridiplantae > Streptophyta > Magnoliopsida > Boraginales > Cordiaceae > Cordia > Cordia subcordata. The sequence continues at coordinate 11,610,335 of JAPTOF010000016.1, forward strand.
TGAAGACTTGTCAAATTTTGGAAAGAAAGGAGATTGATTCTAAAAGACTTTTATTTTATTAAGAATTGTGGTTAAGGATTTTTACTTTTTTATTTTTCTTAGCTTTTAAAAAATTTTCTTATCCAATAAGAGCTCTAGTTAGGAGTTTCTTATATATATTTTCTTATGTATGTTGCATAGGGGACATCTAGACTTTTATTCAGAAAATATTTTTCTAGCAAGTCTTCTCTTAGGCGTCAACTCCATGTTTATGGAGTTTTAAACTTCTTTCTAACCAATTGTTAATCCATATTTTGGTTTTTTAATTTCGTGAGATCTAATTATTTTTTTCCTTTCACTATTATTTTGGTATTTATATGTTTACTGTTTTAAGAATTAATATTGTTTTGTAGCTGTTTAATTAGGGCTCGATTATCCAATTGATTGATGAGAGGTAGCCAAATAGATTGATTTAATTAATCTAATAATAGTGGTAATCAGGTATCCTGCATAAAGACATAATCCAACTGAGCGATTGCTGTGAGAGAATCGACTTTTAGAATCAAGCCTTTCTAGAACCTAATGCTACCATTAGATAGACAATGCGGGCACTGCAGGGGTCAGACCATCAAATAGATCAGGCGATAATGGGGAAAAATGGTAGGGGTTTAAATCGTTATGAACATTGTAAGGAAAGATGAGGTTTGTTAGTCTGTGCTTATGACCACAACTAATTTATCAAAATAGGTGGAAGTTATCTTTGCATCTAGAATCGAATTTGTTAACCAAAACTGAGATTAAACCCAAGGTTAGGTTTAATTCCCATTGAGTTCTCGTTTAGTACTGATTTTTCAACAGTTATTTAAGTCTAGATCGTATCCATAAGTTTGATTTATTATCATTTATTTATTTTTAATTTACTGCCCAGTTGTGTGCCCACAGCTAAGAGTTTAGTGGATGGACAGTTTTGTGTTAAATTGATTTTGCACCTTGAAAACCCCTCTTTTTGATTGTAGCTTATTTGATTAATCTACTTGGCATAATTAGCATAGTCTAAATCCCTCCAATCCCTATGGACTCAACCTTTTCTTACCACGTACTCAAATTAAACTTGTGAGGTAATAAATTGGAACTTATTTTTTGTGGTTTCGACACCCATTAAGTTTTGGCTCTGTTGCCGGGGATCGGTGCTAAAATCTTAGTTTTTTATTGCCAGGTCAAATCATACAAATGAGTTGTATTTTCATCCTGATATTCATAAGACTGCAAAGAGATTGAAAAGAAGAAGCAAAGTTGCGGAAATAACTTGAGAACCAAGCCAAAACATCACAAGCTTTATCTGAATCATCCGGTGAGTCTAAAAAAGAAGAAGAGATGGTTGAAAATAATAGAACTTTGCATGAATTAGCCGCTATCTCTTTGAATCAACCACCCATTTGCATTCCTTCCTTGGAGCTTAATGTCAATTTCAAGTTAAAATCGGGATTAGTTCGTCTTTTTCCCACTTTCCATGGGTTGGGGAATTAAGATTCCCATAAACATCTCAAGGAGTTCCACATAGTTGAATAAACTATGAGACCTAATGATGTATTGGAAGACCAAATCAAATTAAGAGCGCTTCTTTTTTCCTTGGCGGATGCGACGAAAGAGTGGTTATTCTATTTTTCATCCAATTTTGTCACAACCCGGGGAGATATGGCTAGAGCATTCCTTGACAAATTCTTTCCAACTTCTAAAGCCGCAGTAATTAGGAAAGAAATTTGTGCCATCAAGCAAAGGGATTCAGAGTTGCTTTATGATTATTGGAAGAGATTTAAGAGACTTTGTGCAAGTTGCCTCCAACATGGGATTTTGGAATAATCTCTTATCCACTACTTTTATGAAGGGAGAAAGATGATGGATGCTGCAAGTGGAGGTGCCATTGTCGATAAAACACCTCAACAAGCTAGAAACTTGATTTCTATCATGGCTACAAATTCTCAACAATTTGGGATTAGACAGGAGCCTTCAAGAAGAGTTAATGAAATAAGTGTTCCTTCTCTTGATTCAAAGTTAACTCAGCTAACTTCTCTTATGCAAAGTTTGGTTGTAGGCGGTAGCGTCCCTACAACTAATGTTTGTAGAATTTGTACTATAGCGGGACACCCGATCGATATGTGCCCTATGCTCCAAGAAAAAGAGCCATAACATGTCAATGCCATTGGAGGGTTTCCTGGTCCACCACATGGAGGATATGACCCATATTTGCATACTTATAACCCAGGTTGGAAGAATTACCCAAACTTGAGTTATGGAACAAGGTCACAAAATTTTAATCTGCCAAATCCACAACATTTTTAGCCACAACCAGCTCTACTACCGTAGCCTACACCTTCAAATTCAAGTACTTTTCTTGAGAATATTGTGAAATCTCTTGCCCTTAACACTCAACAATTTCAACAGGAAACAAGGGCAAGCATAAAGAATTTGGAGAACCAAATGAGCCAATTAGTAACATCCATGTGTAGGTTGGAGTCCCATGGTAAATTATCTTCTCAAATAGCTACTAATCCAAAGAAGAATGTGATCGCTATCTTGTGGCATAAGCCTAAATAGCCCGCAAGCGCACAGGTCGCGCATAGTACGATATGTGTGAGTGTAGAGTAGAATCCATAGGGAGGCATAATGTGTGAGGTGTCCTAAGCTATGTGTGTCTTAAAAGGCTACATGTTAGGTCCCTAAACTATAATATTTTTGGGTTTTTGGTTTAAAGGGAGCTTGGGAAAGGTAAATCTAACCTAAGGACAAGAAAATTAAATGGGTGTGTAAGGGAAACGGGGGAATCAAGCAATTTAAGGGGAATCTAACATGTGTAAATAGGGAACTAGGGTGATTACATCTTACAAATGGGTGATTACTACTTCTTGTTAGGGTTGCTTGATGGATTATTTGGGTTGCTCTTATCTAGACCTCTAATTAACCTTCTAATGGTACTTCTAGGACTCGGTGTGGGTCTGTCCCTAGCCATGCCTATCTAGAGCTACAGTGTGATTCTTATGACCTAGGCATTAAGGTTAGTTAGTTAGGGTTCTAGGTGACTTAGATCGATCTAATTCTAGCGTTTAGTCTATTAATTAGTTCCCTAATTTTTCCCTAGGACTCAGATACGCCTACCCAAAGCTACGGCATGGTCCTTATAAATCTAGGGCCATAGGGTGGACTAACTAACTTCCTAAGTGAACTAAAGTCAATTAAGCCTGTCCAGACACCTATTGGCTAGATTTAAAGCCAAAGGAGACTCGACCTAGGCTAGTTACTAGTTATGCACTATCAATTCTTATCATAATAGCAGGAATTAACATTTGAGTGCAAAGCATATGATGTGTTGTGATTTTATGTGTGTTTGCATTGTTAATTGCCTCTATTTTAGAGGTATCTTGAGCTTTAAAAGATGCATTAGTATAGTACATATACTAGAGTTAGGCCTAAGCGTAAGCAAATGTACATAGTTGAATTTCTAAGTCAAATGCTATACTAAATGCTTAATTTTGTGCCTTAAGTGAGCTATAGGGCTAAAATGGAGCTTGAATGAGGATGAACTATGAAGATAGAAGAGGTGCGGGTCGTGCGATGAAGATCAAGAGCAAGAAAGAGAAAATAGAAGGTTAACTGGAGGAGCAAGTCGACCTAGAAAAATCCACTCCAAAGAGAAACTCATTTTCAGCCAGTCAACTCCTTTAAAGAGTCGATCGACCGGCTAGGTTGACTGGCCAGTCCAGAGAGCATCATTATGAAAGCCGATCGAGCTAAGAAGAAGAGCCAATCGACCGGCTAGGTAGACCGGCAATGCGTAGCAGATGATATAAAAACACGATTTTTAGCTTTTGAAGGGGATTATCTTTAGACCTAACACACATATACAAAACCCTAGCTATACCACCTTTAATACACACAATCACACACTTCTCACTTAGATTCAAGCTTGCTTGGAGGGTTTCAAACACTTGGATTGAAGCTACTTAAAGATTTTGTACAAGAATTGCTAGGATGGTAGGGGAGTTTTCTATTCTCTCTTTCATCCTCTTTAATATTATGTTTGAGTAGATTTGTTTAGGGTGATGATACTTGTGTAATGAGTTGATTCTATGCTTTTATATTATGGGATTTAATGGCTTAATGCATATACATATGGTATGTTTTTCTGGTTTCAATGGCTATTTTTCAATATATGTATATGTGTTTGATGATATGCCTAAGAGAGTTATAGATGTATAAATTGAAGTCTATTTACTACTAAACACCTTTAATCTATTCTATATATTTATGTGCGGATCTTGTGAAGTGGGTAATGCTTATATTCATGTTTATGTGTATGTTTGCATGCCCAGTAATAAATATGGCCTCAATATTACATACATGTTGGCTCAAAAGTGCTTTTAATGGTGTAATCCGAGCATGACGATATTTGGTAGTTGAATAAGCCTATTTATTCGCGAACACCTTGACCTAGAACATGTATGAATGTGCTAATAGGTTAAATCCCGATGTAGTAACCCTAGAATGATGAGGCATAATTTAAGGCTAGTCTAAATCGAGTCTTCTTTGGCTTTAAATCTAGCCAATAGGTTTCCGGGTAGATTTAGTCGACCTTAGCAATACTAGGTCTTGGTTTTAAATCTAGCCACTGGTTTAGGTACTAGGGTAGGTTCGTTTTAGGTCACCTGGGAAGCTAATTGGTCACTCTGAAGGCCCTAGATCATAAGGACCATGCCGTAGCTCTAGGAGGTAGTGCCTAGGAACGGACCTGCACTGAGTCCTAGGGAGAAATTAAGACACTAATTAAGCAACCTAGTTAAAAGAGCAATCGGTCATTAAGCCATTCTATGTAAATCCCATAGCATTTGAGTCTAGGATCACCCATTAGCAAGTCGACGTCAACCTAATCCCTTCCATTTGTTAGTTCCCTCTAGATAGTTTGTCTATATCCTTTCCATTCCTATAGTGTAGTTTTATTTTCTTTAGCTAGAGCTCTCGATCATCCAAAAACACAAAAAATAGTTAGTTTAGGTTTCCTTTTAGGCATCATCTAGGTTACACACACGCATAGAATCCATCCCACAATATAGCCTCCTGGTGGTTCGACACCCTTGTCGCATAACTATACTACATCGATCCATGAGCTTGCGGGTCTTTAAAGCTTGCACTCGAGAGATGACCATCAAGTTCTTAGCACTGTTGCCAGGAGGCAGGTTCGTTTGCGTTCTTTTCTCATGTGTTTTGGGTAGTTGCTTTATTTATTTTCTTCGCTTTTTCATTATAGTTTGTTTAGTTTTTGCTTATCCTATTTCTTTTTTATATTATCTTGCTTTGGTACTTGTTTATTTATTCTTGTTTTTGTTTTCATTTTATTTTTTGAAGACTTTCTACAATTGTGGTTTATTTGCTGTAGACTTAGGTTTGTTGAAGTTTTTGGGGGTTGAAGTGGCCGGAGTTAAGATAGTTATGCATGCTTGGTAGGAGATCCCTTAGAAATCCCCTAGTTCCCCTTAATCCCGAACCCGATAGGATTGCTAAGCATTTTAGGAATTTAGGAGATCTTCTTGAGGAGATGGCCGATCCTAATCATCCTTTTAATCCACCCATTTCCCCAATGAATCCCATTCCACCTCATATCACCATGGGCATCAAGCCCAAGATCATTTTAGACAAGAGCCCCTTAGACTAGATCCACCCATAGATGAGGCACCCACTCTTAGGCAATTCTTCCTCTCCGAAGCCTTTGAGCCTAATTTGGCTATTCAAATTTTAGGTTTGGGGGAGACGAACTTCAAGATTAAGCCTAATATGTTAGCCACGTTTTCTTCCTTCTACGGGAGAAGTAACAAGAGTCCTCTAGAATATATTACTGACTTTGTTGAGATGAGTTCCACTCTTCATGTCCCCATTGTCTCCCAAGAGGTCATACGTCTAAGATTGTTCCCTTTCTCTCTTAAGGACAAGGCTAGGGCTTGGTTGTATTCCTTACCTAATGGTTGTATTATTACATGGGCTGAGCTTCAATCTAAGTTCTTTAAAAAATTCTATCCCATGGCCAAGACAGCCGACCTTAGGACCGCCATTATGATGCTCTCCCAACATGATCTAGAATTTTTTCATGAGGCTTGGGAAAGGTTCAAAGATCTTTTTAGACAATGTCCACACCATGGGTACGATAATCATAACGTATTGCAATAATTCTTTCGAGGCTTAAATGAACAAAATAGGATGATGGTCAATGCCGCCTCTGGTGGTGGCTTCTATCTTTTGAAACCGACTGAGGCATGGGAGAAAATAGAGTTGATGGTCGAAAATGCTTTTCAAAACTTTACTATGGAAAGGTCTAGTCATGGAGGTAATAAGAGAAGTGTTAGTGAGGTTGGAGTTTCTTTAGATTTAGCCACTAAGGTAGAGGCCTTGACAAATAAGTTAGATCAATTTATTTCCTTGTCTCTTTCATCCCACGGTCATAGGACTAGTTCCGTAGGTTCTTCTTCCGCCCCTTTAGTTGTTGAGGTTTGTGCATTTTGTTCTGACTCGTCTCATGAGACCCTAGCTTGCCCTTTAGCATCCCAGTTTCCCGAGTTTATGAAGAAGTAAGTGTGTGCCACTTAAGGTTATTCTTGTGAGTATAATTCGTACTCGAACACATACAATTCGGGTTGGTGGGACAACCCAAAATTTTCTTAGACGCAAGTTTAGCATGAATCTTCCTCTTCCTAACCCCAAGTCTTCCCAACCCTAAGTCTCACTCCAGCAGCGACCTCGTCCTGCTAATCCTCTAAGGTTTTATTATGTCAATCAAGCTCGCCTTCCTAGTACTCCTCAGCCACAGGCACTTTTTGCTCCCTTTAGTAGCCAGCCTTTTAACAATGACAGGATGAAGATAATGCAGTTCATTTAGAACCAACAGTAGGAATTAGCAGAAAATAGGCAACAAATGGGTAGGTTTGAGGCACAGTTAGGATAGATTGCTAGTCAGTTGAGCGCTAGAGACCCCGGGAAATTGCCTTCTCAATAGAAGGTAAACCCTAGAGTCCAGTCCTGTTCCTCCATTGACACCACTTATCCCCCTCAGGCCTAAGCTAAGGCTGACACCACTCTTAGGAGCGGTAGGATAGTAGATAATAGGGCAGGAGTTGACTTTGCTGTGCCTGTACCTAGTGGTCTTTCTGAGTCTAGAGAGCCACATAGTAGCTCTATTGAGAAAGATTCTAGAGAGGGCCTTGTTGAGAGAGTTAATCCTATTAGAGACCATGGAGAGAGTAGTACTTCCCGCCCTTATTAGGAGAGAAATGAGCCTATTGATGATTCCTATGTGTCTAGAGGGGTTGCACCTAAAGTTCCCTTCCCATCGGTTTTAGAGAGGCCTACACATTGTGGAGATTCTAGGTTTTTCAAGGTTTTAGAGCATTTTAAAGACCTTAAGGTCAATCTTCCTTTGATAGATGTGATACTTTCCATTCCCTTCTATTCTAAGTTCTTCAAAGACCTTTCTACAAATAAGCGTAGGTCATCAAATATTCCTAAGAATGTGAGGCTTATGGAGAAAGTGAGTAGTATTTGTACTTCGGGCCTCCACCCAAGATGAGTGACCCTGGAGCCTTCACTAGTCCTTGTAGGATTAAAGAGACCCAGATTGATCACACCTTGTTAGATTTAGGGTCCAGTGTAAATCTTATTCCTTACTCCATCTATCAACAGCTAAGTCTAGGTGAGTTGTCCCCTACATGTTACTCTTCAGCTAGCTGATAGGTCCGAGCGTAGACCTAAGAGTGTGGTAGAGGATGTTATGGTCTAGGCAGATGAGTTCGTGTACCCTGTTGACTTCATAGTGTTAGATATGGACTCGGGACATGACTTTAGACATTTCATTCCCCGTTCTATTAGGTCGCCCCTTTCTTGCGACCACGGATGCTATTATTCATTGTAGGTGAGGGTTATTAGAGATGAAATTTGGGAATTTGAGGTCCATCATGAAGGTCTCCAAGGCTGTGAATAGGGCTAGTGTAGGATGAGAGGATGGAAAAGAGTGCTTTATAGTTGACATGATTAATTCATGCATTGAGGACTTTGTAGAGAGAACTATGACCGATGGGGAAGAATTGAGAAAATTTGAGGATTTGTTGACTAACTTTGATTTAGACACCTTAGAGTGGAAATGTGTATCTTCTACCTTTTGAGTTGAGAATTCTTCGATTGATAAGTCACTTGAGGTTAATCCTTCTAGTCTTGATTCTAGTGATGTTCCCATTGATGATGTTGAGGTTAAGGCTTCTTTGGTTAAGCCTAGTCCTTCTTTAGAACTCACACCTCTTCTCAACCATTTGAAGTATACATTCCTAGGCCCTACTAAGACCCTTCTGGTTATCATAGCTTCCAATCTTTCTAGAGATTATGAAGAGCGTCTCTTAGAGTTCTTAGGAAACATAGGAAGGCTATAGGGTGGAAAATTGATGATTTGAGAGGAATTGACCCTTCGGTTTGCATTCATCGTATTCATCTTAAGCATGGAGCCATTCCTTCTAATGAGATGCAAAATAGGCTAAAACCCACACATGAGTGAAGTAGTTAAGAAAAAGATCATTAAGCTTTTAGATACAGGCATTATTTATCCAATCTCTAATTGCGAGTGGGTTAGCCCAGTCCAAGTTGTCCCTAAGAAACCTGGGATCACAGTTGTAGAAAATTAGAGAGGAGAGCTTATCCCTATGCATACTCCCATGGGTTGAAGAGTTTGTATTAACTATAGAAAGCTCAACTCTAAAACTAAGAAGTATCATTTCCCATTGCCTTTTCTAGATCAGATTTTAGATAGAGTAGCTGGACATAGCTACTATTGCTTTCTAGATGGCTATTTTGGGTATAATTAGATCCCCGTGTTTCCCAAGGATGAGGAGAAGACCACCTTTACTTGACCCTATGGAACTTTTGCCTATAAGAGGATGCCCTTCGGTCTTTGTAATGCCTCAGCGACTTTCCAAAGGCATATGATGGCCATTTTTAGTGACATGATAGAGAAGCATTTAGAGATTTTCATGGATGACTTCTTAGTCTTTGGTGATAGTTTTCAAGAGAGGTTAAGTCATCTCTCTTTAGTTTTAGACCGATATGTGGAGAAGAATCTAGTCTTGAGTTGGGAGAAATCCCATTTCATGGTGTAACGAGGGATAGTGTTGGGTCATGTAGTCTCAGCTAGTGGTATTCCAGTTAACTCGGCTAAGGTAGAATTGATTGAGAAGTTGTCTGTCCCTAAGTGTGTTAAGGATGTTAGATCTTTCTATGGCATGTAGGTTTCTACCGTAGATTTATCAAGGATTTTAGCCATATAGCGCATCCCTTATCTAGGCTCTTAGCACAAGATGTTCCGTTTGAATTTGATGATGAGTGTGTTAGAGCTTTTAATAGGTTAAATCCTTAGTGTCTACGTCCCCGATTATTTAGCCACCTGACTATAGTCTGCCGTTCGAGGTTATGTGTGACGTATCCGATTATGCAATATGACCTGTTTTAGGTCAACAGCGAAATAAGTTGCCCCATGTAGTGTGCTATGCTAGCAAGACTCTTGATGAAGCCCAAAAACACTATACCACCACAGAAAAAGAGCTTCTAGTAGTAGTCTTCTCCCTCATCAAGTTTGGGTTGTATATCCTAGGGTCTAAAGTGATTGTCTACACCGATCATGTGGCATTGAGGTATTTGTTGTCTAAGAAAGAGTCTAAGCCCCACTTGATAGGTGGTTGCTCTTTATTCAAGAATTTGATGTTGAAATTCAAGATAAGAAGGGTAGTGAAAACTTAGTTGTGGATCACCTTTCCCGTCTTGTTCGTGAGTCTTTTAACGATCTATCTCTTTTTCGTGATTCATTTCTCGATGGGCAATTATTTTTTGTCTCTCATCACTCACCTTGGTTTGCTCACGTTGTCAATTATCTTGCCATAAAATGTTTTCCCTCCCATTGGGGGAAAAGAGAGAGAGAGAGATAGGTTCCTAGCACAAGTGAGCCATTTCTTTTGGAAGGATCCCTATCTTTTTAAAGTATGTGCAGATCAAGTGATTCGCCGGTGTGTGCTCGAAGATGAATTTGATAGCGTGTTGAATATGTGTCACAATGAAGGGTGTAGAGGTCATTTTAGTGGAAAGAAGACTACCGCGAAGGTCTTGCAATGTGAATTATTCTGGCCCACTCTCTTTAGGGATGCCCAAGAGTATTGTAAAAGGTGTCTTAGATGTCAACAATCTGGGTCTATCTCTAGGAGACACATGATGTCTTTATCCCTTATTATTTCTTATGAGTTATTTAATGTTTGGGGTATAGATTTCGTGGGACCATTTCCATTTTCCTTTGGGTACCAATACATTTTAGTGGCCATAGACTATGTGTCCAAATGGGTTGAGGCTATTCCCACACACACGAATGACCATAGGGTAGTGGTGAAATTCATTAGGGAGAACATTTTCTCTATATTTAAAGTCCTTAGGATCTTGATTAGCAATGGGGGATTGCATTTTTGCTATAGAACTTTGGAGGCCTTGTTGAGGAGATATTCAGTTACCCATAAGGTTGTTATCCCTTATCACCCACAAACTAGTGGACAAGTAGAGGTGTCCAATAAGGAGATCAAGCACATTTTAGAGAAAACTATTAGGCCTGATAGAAGCTATTGGTCTATTAGATTGAATGATGCTTTATGGGCTTACCGTATCGCTTTTAAAACTCCCATTGGTATGTCTCCACATTGATTGGTTTATAGGAAAGTTTGTCACTTGCCGGTAGATCTAGAGCATAAGGCTTATTGGGCAATCAAGGCCCTAAACTTTGATTTGGCAAGAGTGGGTGAGAAAAGAAAGCTTAACCTAATAGAATTGGAGGAGCTTAGGTTTGAGGCGTATGAGAATGCCAAGCTTTATAAAGATAGGATGAAGAGAATTTATGATAAACATATTCTTAAGAAATCATTCTCTCTCTCTGATAAAGTTTGGTTATTTAACTCATATTTGAAGCTCTTTCTAGGTAAGCTCAAGTCAAAATAGGATGGTCCGTATGAAGTGTTGGTTGCCTACCTTTCCAGAGCGGTCAATATCAAGGATCTTGACTTGAAGGATGGTTGAGAGATGATAGTGAACGGCAACGCCTAAAGCATGCATATGATCCGAGCATGGCTGGTGTGGAGGTTTTAATGTTTCAAGATCCCATCTATAGAGGTTGAAGATAAGTTGGTGATTGCCTGGCTGACGGCATGGTGGCTAGCGCTACTAAGAGGCAACCTAGGTTCAATTTTGCAAATTTGCATTTGTTTCACTTTCTTTCCTTTTTGTTTTCCTTCTTTTCTGTTGCCCACACTAAAGTGTTGAATCCTAATCCTTTATCCTATAAGATATACCGTTGCTTATTGTTGCACATGCCAATGCAAGCTTGTATAGGTAATGCCACTAACCTTATTTTGTTGGTGAGTGTTTGTGAATTAAGAGTTATAGGTTTAGTATTATGGTGATTTATCATTGGCATGGTGAGCTTTAAAGACAATACAAGGTTGTATCAATCCTTTCTCTACTTGTTCTCCATGTTTCTACCTCATCCCCGCTACTTTTTGTAATCCCAATTTGCTTGTTTATGTGCTTTGTTTTATTTGCTTGAGGACAAGAAAAGTTTAGGTTTGGGGGTGTGGGAGTTTGGTTTTCTCGTTATATGCTTTGTGTAGGGTAGATGTGCATTATGTGCTTAAAATGGTGAAAATTTTTCAAATTTGATGCATGTAGAGTTATTTATATCTTGGTTGATCTTTGTGTTGGCTATTGTGATTGACTCAATAGATTGGTGAATATGAGTTGCATTGTGGGGAGTGAATAAAGTGGATTGAAAAGCAGGTCTTGGAGGGAATGCCCTTGGAAGTTATAGGGAGTGAGTACCTTTAAAAATGACCCTTGTAGCCACCCCTAGCTTGGTAGGAAAGTGTTAAAAAAGGGGTTGTTGATATGAGTGCCTCTTCCTTAATTGGTTCTTTTTTATGTGCCAAAGCCTTTCCTTTTCTTTTCTTTTTGTGTGAATACAATGCAAAGCATGAAAAATCCAAAAAAATTGAAAATGGCAAAAGGTGAAAAAATATAAAAAAAAATTGAGAAAGAGAAAAAGCGAAAGACACTAAAAAGTTCTGTTAATATGTGCATAAGTGACACAATGTCAACTTAGCATATGCTATCATCTTTGTAGATATGTGAATAAGGCTTTTATAACCCATTACATTTGTATATTCTCTCATCTTGTCCTTAAGGCTTTGTGCATATTGGGGAGGCCATGTTAGTTGAGGTGACACGAAATATCAACATCTCGAGTGCGTGAGTTAGAATCCTAGACTTGTGGTGGATTGGGTACTTGGGAAATTCCCAAGAGGAACAAGGCCCTTTATAAGTCAAGGAAGGATCCAAAGAGACTTGAGGATCTCTCCACAATAGGAATTCCCCATTCATGCTTCTTAGACTAACTTTGATAGCGAGTCAATCCCTTAGGTAACCCTTTGCATCACCTTTAGAAATAAATTTAAGATTAGGCTTGCTTGAGGACAAGCAAGGAGAAAGTTTGGGGGTGTTGATGTGTTGTGTTTTTGTGTGTGTTTGCATTGTTAATTGCCTATGTTTTAGAGGTATCTTGAGCTTTAAAAGATGCATTAGTATAGTACATATACTAGAATTAGGCCTAAGCGTAAACAAATGTATATAGTTGAGTTTCTAAGTCAAATGCTATACTAAGTGCTTAATTTTGTGCCTCAAGTGAGCTACAGGGCTAAAACGGAGCTTGAATGAGGATGAACAAAGAAGATAGAAGAGGTATGGGTTGTGTGATGAAGACCGAGAGCAAGAAAGAGAAAATAGATGGCCAACTGGAGGAGTTGGTCGACCTAGAAAACTTGTCGGTTGACCGGCTAGGTTGACTAGCCACTCTAAAGAGGAACTCATTTTCAGCCGGTCAACTCCCTTAAAGAGTTGGTTGACCGGCTAATCCAGAGAGCATCACTATGAAAGCCGGTCGAGCTAAGAAGAAGAGCCGTTCGACAAGCAATACGCAGCAAATGATATAAAAGCATGATTTTTAGCTTTTAAAGGAGATTATCTTTAGACCCAACACAGACACAAAAAACCCTAGCTACACCACCTCTAATTCACACATAATCACACACTTCTCACCTAGATTCAAGCTTGCTTGGAGGGTTTCAAATGCTTGGATTAAAGCTACTCAAAGATTTTGTACAAGAATTGCTAGGATGGTAGGGGAGTCTTCTATTCGCTCTTTCATCCTCTTTTATATTATTTTTGAGTAGATTTGTTTAGGGTGATGATACTTGTGTAATAGGTTGATTCTATATTTCTATATTATTGGATTTAATGGCTTAATGTATATACATATGCTATGTTTTTTTGGTTTCAATGGCTATTTTTCAATACATGTATAGGTGTTTGATGATATGCCTAAGAGAGTTGCAGATGTATAAATTGAAGTCTACTTACTACTAAACACCTTTAATCCATTCTATAATCATGTCTATATATTTATGTGTGGATCTTGTGAAGTGGGTAATGCTTATATTCCTGTTTATAATCCATTCTATAATCATGTCCATATATTTATGTATGGATCTTGTGAAGTGGGTAATGCTTATATTTCTGTTTATGTGTATGTTTGCATGCCCAGTAATAAATATGACCTTAATATTACATACATGTTGGCTCAAAAGTGCTTTTAATGGTGTAATCCGAGCATGATGATATTTGGTAGTTGAATAAGCCCATTTATTCGCGAACACCTTGGCCTAGAACATGTATGAATGTGCTAATAGGTCAAATCTGCTTGTAGTAACCCTAGAATGATGAGGCATAATTTAAGGCTAGTTTAAATCGAGTTTTCTTTGGCTTTAAATCTAGCCAATAGGTTTTTGGGTAGATTTAGTCGACCTTAGCAACACTAGGTCTTGGTTTTAAATCTAGCCACTGGTTAAGGTACTAGGGTAGGTTCATTCTAGGTCACCTGGGAAGCTAATTGGTCACTCTGAAGGCCCTAGATCATAAGGATCACGCCGTAGCTCTAGGAGGTAGTGCCTAGGAATGGACCTGCACTGAGTCTTAGGGAGAAATTAAGACACTAATTAAGCAACCTAGTTAAAAGAGCAATCGGTCATTAAGCCATTCTATGTAAATCCCATAGCATTTGAGTCTAGGATCACCCATTAGCAAGTAGACGTCAACCTAATCCCTTCCATTTGTTAGTTCCCTCTAGATAGTTTGTCTATATCCTTTCCATTCCTATAGTGTAGTTTTATTTTCTTTAGCTAGAGCTCTCGATTATCCAAAAACACAAAAAATAGTTAGTTTCCTTTTAGGCATCCTCTAGGAGACACACGTATAGAATCCATCCCACAATATAGCCTCCCTGTGGTTCGACACCGGTTGTCGCACTCACTACATTACAGCGATCCGTGCGCTTACGGGTCTTTAAAGCTTGCACTCGAGAGACGACCAGCATACATATCTAGGGCATGGCATTTGAGAATATTCCAGTATATTCTACTACTATGCACATAGACATACTTAGATCATACTAATTTAAGCTATAGCACCCGACATGTAAATAATAGAAGCTATTTATGCTATTAAGTATGCACTTACACACATATACATGTATACAAGCATACCTAATTCATGTAGTCACCACACAAACACATAGACATGCTAGTATAATGATTTAAAATTGGTTAATAGTATAATAGAATTCAATATATATAAGCAACATCATTGAGGCATTTCAAAAAATACATAGACATGTATGTAAAAGGACCTTTGAAACCCTAAGCACAAAGCATATATATATATATATGTATACATGTATATACATATATATATATATACGTATATATGTATACGTATAAACGTATATATGTATATATATATTCAATTCCATCAAGTACCCATAGCAATAATGTAATAATCAATCCATAATACAAGAGTAAATCACCCTACATAGCTCTAATCATACATAAATTAACTTGGGATAAAAGAGATACCTTTTTATCCAAAGCCATGTTTTACAATCAAAGAGCTATGCCCAATCCTTGTGTTTGATCCTCTTAGAGGTTTGATTCCAAAGTGTTTTTGTATTTAGAAGCATGTGTGTGAGATCGGATTAGGTGGATTTAGGGTTTAGGGAAAATGGGTGCGTATGTATGTGAAAGCTCTCTAAAGTTTTGCCCAAGAAATGGCTAAAAATGAGCTTACAAAGCTGTCACGCAGGTGTTGCTGAAAGCACTACTAGTCGATCGGCAAGATGAGAGCTAGGTGACTGGTAAAAGCATTTGCCTTCTGCCTCTGCCAGATAGGCAGATGATAGAGGCCTGACCGACAGGGGCAGTGTTATGCTCAAATCTCGCACAGTTTTGCTCCGGTTACTCCTGATTGCTCAAGCTTCATCTGTATGCCTTAAAATATGTTTTCCTTGCTCTTTTTAGCCTTGAAACCATTTAGCTTGGTCACTCCATCGACATCTTCAATCCATTCCAAGCGTTTCATCATTTCTTACCTAAAACACATGAAATAAGTGCTTAATATAGTACTTTCTCTATAAGCTTATCTATGTACACTTATATCCTTCTATGCTCAAATGTAGTATAAATACTATACTAAGGCTACCTAATAAGCACTAAAACACCTTTAAATAAACATAGAAATACAATGCAAAATCACACACAAAACCGACACATCAGAATGCACATGTAATCACCTTACGAAGTGAAAAAGAGCTACTGGATAGCCATTGCCAGACTAGGTGTGGGCATACAAAGTTGACAGCACCTGGAACAGAGAAAGAAAAAGAAAAAAAGGCGTGAAACATGATGAAAAGACAGTAAACAACAATGAAATTGAGCTTAAAAATGGTATTGAGCTGGTAGTTAAGCCTCTTTTCCTCGAGAGATTTGTGAAGTCTAAAAAAGAGAAGGAAAAGAAAGAGATTCTTGAGGTTTTTTTGCAAATTTGAGGTAAATATTCCTTTACTTGATATGATTAAATGAGTAACTCGCTATGCAAAATTTCTTAAAGAATTGTGCATGAATAAGAAGAAACTTATTGGTAATGAAAAGATAAATGTTGGGGAGAATGTCTCCACCATGCTTAAAAAGGATTTGCCTCCAAAATGCAAGGACCCAGTTATATTTGCTATTTCATGTCAAATAGGCTTTTTATGTATTAAGAAAGATATGTGTGATTTAGGAGCGTTTATCAATGTCATGCCTAAGTCTATCTATTCTACTTTGAATGAGGGACCTTTGAAAGTAGGACCTTTGAAAGCAACAAGAGTTATTATTCAATTAGTTGATAGGTTTTTGGTTTATCCTGAAGGTGTCCAGGAGATGTTTTAGTGCGAGTAGATGATTTGCTCTTTCTTGGTGACTTTTGGGTGCTTGATATGGAGGAAGATTCATATTTGAAATCTTGCAAAATTCTGTTAGGAAGACTTTTCCTTAGTGTAGCTAAGGCAAAAACTGATGTGCATAATGGTATTCTCACAATGGAGCTTGATTTAGACATTATTAAATTTGATGTTTATAATGACATGAAAAGTCTTAGTGAGATGTCTTTTATTTTTGCTCTAGAAATAGTTGATGATAATAAGTTAAGTGTTACTTCTTGTGAAAGTCCCTCTCTTGAAAAGTTGAAAGAATCTAAAAAGACTTTTACAGGTAGCACTAATTTGCAGGAACCAATTGCCATGCAGCAGAATAAAAAAAAGCTAACGGGAGAAATTCAGAGCCAATCAAATCCACCTATGGCAGATAAGAGAGGTGCATATAGGAAGTTACAACCCCAATAGTTGGAGAAAAGGAAAAACGATGCTCGTTAGAAGGCAAAAATGGGCAAGGAAAGGAAAAAAAACTTGCACGAAAAAGTTATTGCCGGAAAATAATTTTTAGTTGGAAAAAAATTTTTATATCATCACTTTGGTTTTAAATTGTTTCCTGATGATCCATAGACTAAATAGGTAGGTCCTTTTATTATTACTAAATTGTTTTCTTGTGGTACAGTTGAGGTGAAGGGCTCGAGTAATGACAAAGTCATCAAAGTTAATGGCTATTGGTTGAAGCCTGCTTGTGAAAGAATTGAGTTGAAAAAGCCTCTAGATAAGGCTTAGGTGAATTGGCTATGTTGAGCCAATGACATTAAAACAAAGGCCTTGGTGGGAGGCAACCCATATAGTTAGAAATTTCAATTTTGAGTTTTCTAGTGTTTTTCTAGTTAGTTTTACAAACTTTTTCCAATTTTTTAGGATTTTTTCTATTATTTTTGGTCATCTTCTTCCTTGGAAATCCTAACTTTGGTTTGAATGTGTTTTATAGAGGTTTTAACGTTTGTAAGAAAGAGTTCTTTGGGATTCTGGTGAGTTTTTGAGCTTGATTTTTGGAAAAATGGCATATTGAGGGCTTACGCTTGGGCACAGAGGAGCCTCAGGTTTGTTTTAAAATATAACTTTTGTAATATAAACCCTAACATCCCATTTATTCAAAACATGCCCCAGCTTCTCTTCTTCTCTATACCCATTGCCAACACCCTCTGTACACCCATAATCCCCCATCTCTACCACCCCAAATGCAAAACTCCTCACAAAACTTCTACCGCTATCACACAACTCACTATAGCAAAGAAGAAAAAGCTCTATATAGCCATCCTATAGTGCGAAGAACATGGCCTACCATCCCTACCATCACCGCTAGCGATGGCATCACCCAAGAAAACTGCCCAAGCATCTTTAGAGGTCAAAACCTCTCCCTACCACCTTAAAACACCCCTCTCATACCAAACATAGCCATATCCAACCCCCTACCCCAAACCTCATCCCACTTGTGACCTCCCATGGTGAAACAGTGGCCACTGGCAGCTAACCAGAGATGGTGATATACGGCCCAGACCCTCCATAGTCTCCCTAATTCACTCCTTCACATGGTAAGTCCGAAGTCAAGGTACCTAATCTCGCATGCTCCACGTTCTGGTTTTTGCAAATATTCTACTTTGTTTTTTCAGATTTGGTGGTACAAAAGAGGTATTTAAGGACCTTTAAATTCGTGAAAAAATTTACATGCTGCAATTTTGGAAATTTTGTATTTCAAGACTGTGGTTGCTGGAGCTTGTGACAATTTTGGTTGGATTTCTTACTTGGGCATTGTATATTATGACTCTGAATTTTGTTGAAAGTTTAATGCAAGAATTCAGCATGTTTATCATGAAAAATACATTTTTAACACTACGGACAGATTAGTTTTAAAAAATTTGGGTATTACTTTATCCTATAAATCATTAGGGTTAGATGAAAAGAAGTCGTTGATGAATACTTGCATAGCTTTAGGATAATTTTGAGATCAGAATTGGCTTGATTGCATGATTGGATTTAACTCAAAAGGGGAAGAAGGTGTGTCTCTTTGTTTATACAGATCAAAGCTTAAAAAAATTAATGAATCTCGTTGAGTACTATGGCCCTACTTCGGATGAATGATAACAAGTTTCACCACCTCCCGCACCTCTCTTAAGGGAAGTTCTCTTGCTTTTCCTTTTTTCTTAATTCTATTTTGTCTTTCTTTTATTTTATTGCTTTCTCTTCTTTATACACTGAGTACAATGGTCGTGATAAGTGCGAGAAAGGAATGCTTCATTTTAGTACTTTATTTAGAGTCTTTTCTTTATGTGTTTTATCTAGCATTTCTTGAGTCTTTGTGAGTCTTCATGAATGAAAATAAAAAAGAAAAAAAGAGAAAAACCAAAAAATTGATAAAAAAAATTTGGTTAAGTGTTTGTAACAATGTTTCTTTTAAAGTCCTTTAATGTCTTTATTTTCATGTTTCTTTAAGTTTCTAAGAGTCAAACTAGTAAGTTTTAAAAGCTCTTTTGTCAAATCATTTTCCTTTTACTCAACTTCTTCCTTTGTGAACTTGGCATCTCTTTTGGAAAAATTCTAATCCCCATGCTTGCAAAACCTATTTTGGTTGCAATGGTAAGTCAGTACATGTGGTAAATCCATCCTTATTGTATCTAGTTCCTTGATACTTACTTTGAACACGCTATGCTTGAACCTTACTTAATCGTAAACTTAGGCTTGAAAATACGCAGTGCTTAAATTGAAAACCAATGCTTGGTTTGAGTTTGATGGGTACTTGCCTTGATTTATTTTTGTGGTAAAATTGTGAAAACGTGCGTGCCTAAGAAAGTTATGTCAGGGTTGAGGTCATTCCTACAAAAGTACTGAAAGTTCAATTGTGAAAAAAGCCACATGAATAAAATTAAATTAAATAAGTGCCTTTTTACTCCGGTGGTCTTCTTAAAAAAGAAGGGAAGGGGACCATGAGTAAAGCTAGTACGCACCTAGAACTCTGGTCAACTAAGTAACCGAGGGCCATTCATCACAAATGTTTGTCATAATGTAAAAAGATTGAGTGACATTTTAGGCAAGCCATGAAAGTTATGTGTGAAAAGTGATTGGAAGTAGTTAAAGTGATTTGACCTTCCGGTAGCTGAGCCTAGGCACAAACAAATTTTCGAATAGACTTATTCTTGTGTTGAATGATGAAAAGAATTGAAGTTAGGTGGATTGTTGAAATCTCAAGTTTGTTGAAGTTGAATTGTGAAGTTAAGTCTTGATGCTGCATGTCTTAAATATGTTAGGCAATGTGTGTTTTCTCGAAATAAGTTACTAGAAATTTGGTTTGAAAAGAGAATAATAGTTATATTGGTTTTGTGCTTGAAAGTGTTGCATTGCTTCTTGAAATGGTTTATTCCTTGGTTTTGAAAAACTAGTCTCTGACTTGGTAAACAACACTTTTTGTCAATCCTGCATGTGTACTCTATGTTCTTAACTATTTTCATCCTTGAGGGCAAGCATGGTTCAAGTATGGGGGAATTAAACAAGTCCAAAATAATCATTGAATTCATAGTTATTTACGCTTAATTCTAGAATTAGATGCTTCTTAATGGGTGTTTTTTTATGTGTTTTTGCATATTTATGCTAGGAAAAATGAGCTGAAAGCATTATATATGGATTCAAAGGACTTGTGGAGATGTTTGTAACTGATAAGATTGATTTTGCCACCTTGAAAAATATCATGCAATGCTTATGCGAGATTGATCGAGCTTTGACCGGAGCTTCAAGATATTTTTGCAACACTTTTGGAAAGGATTTGCATTGAAGACTTGCCATATTTTGGAAAGGAAAGAGATTAATTCTAGAAGACTTTTATTTCATTAAAAATTGTAATTAAGGATTTTTACCTTTACATTTTCCTTAGCTTTTAAAGAGTTTCCTTATTCGATAAGGCCTATAGTTAGGAATTTCTTCTATAAAACCATAACTGATTTATCAAAAGAGGTGGAAGTAATCTTTACATCTAGCATCGAATTTGTTAACCGAAACTAAGATTAAACCTGAGGCTAGGCTTAATACTAATTGATTTCTCGTTTAATACTGATTTTTCAGTATTTATTTAGGTCAAGATCGTATCCATAGGTTTGATTTATTGTTATTTACTTTTTTTTTTAATTTACTGCATAGTTGGTGCCCATAGTTAAGGGTCTAATGCCCGAACAGTTTTGTGTTAAATTAATTTTTTGCCTTAAAAACCCTCTTTTGATTGCATATTATTTGATTAATCTACTTGGCATAATTAGCATATTCTAAATCGCCCCAAATCCATATAGACTCCACCATTTCTTACCATGTACTTAAATTAAATTTGCGAGGCAAGAAATTTGAACTTTTTTTTTTTTAATGGTTTTGATGCCTATCACTCTTTTATATTTTTTCCTTCTTATATTGTCTCTATATCTCTTTTATTTTTTGGTTTTGTTGTGGCAAAAAATCTTGGACCTAAAGAGCCTATTTCGCTGTCGAATTTATGCACTAGTCTACTAGGTCGCTTACTCAAAGGCCTAAAGTCAAATCCCGTGATGAGTTCAATTCTCGTTTGGATTACTACGTAATTGGTTTGATTTCAACCAAGGATCAACTTGATCGCCCTCATGCATATATGCAAAGAAGGATAAGTCTAGATACAGTCAAAGAAAGATGAGCTCATAGACGATAAAGCTTAGCGTGATAGTATATGGATATTCATTCCAAATGGAGTTCAACTAGGAGACAAGTTCTTTAATGCATTAAGGACTCGTCCATCCAAAAAGCTATAAATAGAAGACTCACTCGAAGAAAAAAAGGACATGTCCATCACACTTAACCTATAAAGCTAACCTTCTAAACCAATCAGAATTACGGTTTGCTCAATAACATAAACTGTAATTTCTCTTGCTTATTCAGATCACCACGACATTGACTTGAGCGTCAAAATGTCTTTAGCTGGTACTATACCAGTGTGAAGGACTCATGTCGCCCTTTCTCGCTTTCTGGTTTTGCAAGTTATCGATGCCCCATTCTCCAAAAATCATGATTGTAGAAATTGCCTCTATAATTTGGCACCCACCATAGGGTCCCGGTAACTGTTATTCTACTAGAAAGCTGTATATATGCATCCAACGAACAACATAAATGGCATCCGACCCAAGTTCTAGTGAAGGCGTTAACACCAAGATAGAAGAGATAGTAGCTTACGAGGACAAACTCTTCTTATATAAGAATAGGTTCAAAGATTTTGAGGCAAAGAACAATGCTAAATGCCAAGAAAATCTAGATCTACAATAAAGGATCAACGTCTTTTCAGCCAACATGACATCTCATGACAAAGAAAAAGCAGTGTTGAGTGTCCCAAGTGATCCAATGCAATCATCGGATTCCATGCCTAATTAGACTTCTAGAGATGGAACGCTAACAAATCTAATAGCCGTGACCAACACCCTTACACCAACAATTAATAGAGAGACCAACCCAATATTAATGCCCCTTACCAGTAAGGAACAACAGAGGAACGTCACGCCCCTGCAAACGATGGATCATACCCTGACATGCTTAAACGGTTCGCAGAATTAGAGTCCTTAATCTAGAGAATTTCAGGAGTACCCACGTCTATCAAAAGAAGTGCGACTGACAGTTATGTAGAATCTCTCTTCGTTGACACCATTGTAATGGTAGGCTTGCCCGTCAAGTTCTCCTTCTTAAACATAAAGCTATTTAACGGGATTGCAGATCCAGACGATCACATAATGCAGTACAAGTGGAAAATGTACACAGTGGCCATCCCATGAGACAAAAGAGAGGCCTACATATGCAAAAGCTTCGGTTCAAGTCTAGCAGGACCCGCCTTGTAATGGTACAGTAACCTGTCAAGCGGTTGCATCTTCTCATTCGCTCAATTGACGGACATGTTTAGAGAAGAGTATGCTAGTAGTAGAAAGGTAGAAAAGCAGTTAGACGACTTGTATCTAGTCATCCAAAGAAGAGGAGAATCCCATCAGAGAATATGTAAGGAAGTTCAATAAAGAGAAGGCATCAATTCCAAATGCAACATGGCCATAGTCGTTTTAGCCTTTCGAAGGGGCCTCTTGCCAAATTCAAATCTTTACAAAGAACTCACAAAATATCCTTGCAAAACAATATAAGACTCTCTAACTAAAGCTTGGGCACAAATCAAATGGAAGGATGACCAAGCTAATCATCGTTAAGAAGGAAAATGAAAGGCTGAGGAATATGCTCCACTTAACCCACCACGACACGAACAAACGTTGAATTGCATCACAAGAGGATCACACATAAGCGGAGTCAACGTTTCTCTAGCAAGAAGACAACTCGCCTTGCAGTTGGCCACAAAGCCCATCCTCCACACCCAAGAGACATGGGCCTAGAATTTATTATACCATTCTCCAACTATGAGACAACATATCTAAACAATTCTCATGAGCGCACTAATCATCACACTTATAATAGCTAACTGTTGGGCCCAGAGAATTCTTGTAGACAATGGTAGCTTAGCTAACATCCTAATGCTCGACGCTCTCAAAGAGATGGGAATCAACAAAAATCATATTATGAGACAATCAACCCCTTTAATAGGCTTTAACGGTGAGCATAAACATACTATTGAAGAAATTTACCTAGTGGTTTATGCTGAATGAGTAAACCTAGA
Source organism: Cordia subcordata (assembly GCA_028554755.1). NCBI lineage: Eukaryota > Viridiplantae > Streptophyta > Magnoliopsida > Boraginales > Cordiaceae > Cordia > Cordia subcordata. The sequence goes on from JAPTOF010000016.1 coordinate 11,633,422, forward strand.
CCTCAAATTCCTAGTGATAGGCTGCCTGTCCCCCAATAACATCATACTAGACAGACGATAGATCCATGATGTGAAGGCAGTCCCATCTACCTATCACCAAGTCATCAAATTTCCAACTAGATGGGGAGTCACGGAATTAGAAGGACAACAATTGGACTCTCGCAAATATTACTGCATTGAAATGAAAGGAGGCAACTACAATGTCTGATGTCAAGTAAAAGTTGTCACAACTCTAACCTTACCTGACCATCCAGGAATAAAGGAAATGAATAAAGCTCAAATTGGCCCCGATGAACCAAACCTATCTAGTACCAACTAGTTGAAGTGTTATCCAAGTAAAGAAGTACCATTTTTAGTTTAGCAAATTAAAAACCAAGTACCATTAGACGACTCTAGTTCAAAACCTTTTCTTAGTTTAGATTCTATTAGTAAGTAAGGACATAGCGCCACTAAGCAGCTATGAATAAACACTTTATCTATTTTGAATAATGTATTAACTTTTCAATTCCTTTAAAGTTTGACATGTTTGGGATCAATTGTTATAGTTAACATTCTTTCCCTAATTACATATAAACGCTTACACTCATAACAGTCTATAGTGTCTCACATGCTATAGATTCATAAGAATTTACAATGTCTCACACGCTACAGACTCATAAAAGTCTACAATGTCTTACATGATATAGACTTGTGGCGATCTATCAGTATCTCATATGCTAAAGACTCATATCATTCTAATAGCACCTCATGTGCTACAAGCTCGTAATAGTTTAATAGCACTTCACACGCTATAGACTCGCAATAGCCTAATTGTGCCATCTGTACTTTGTCCATTACATTGGACCAATGCCATGTACCTGTAAGTACTAAGACAAAACATAAAATCACCACATAACCTATTGGGCGTTCAGCTTCTTAATCAAATCAAACATTTTATGCACGTGACAAGTGCTAGTGCCAAGCTCCTTAGCAAAAAAGTTAAGCACTATTGCAGTGTAATTATACGTTATTCCTTATGACATATTACATTATAGTGAACAAAATTTGCAAAAAAGTGGGTTTTAAGTTTTACGAGGTTGGATTTGAGGTTTGATGTATTGTATGGGCTGTGGTCGCCATACATGACATGTATGTATGTTTGATGGAAGAATGTTAACATGGTGCAATGAAGCAAGACGTAATGCACTGTAGTCGTGCCTAGCAATGTAAAGAAGTATGTTGTAATGGATCACAGTCATGGTTAATGGTGAAGTGAAGTATGTCGTAATGCATCATAGTTATGGTTGACGTTGTTGGATAAGATACTAGTGTATAGTATGTTGAGGCTTGGATGTGTGGGATTTTCATCAGGTGTTTGGCAAGTATTGAGCACTATGGTGTTCTTAGCTTGGATTTTTGTCAAGCAGTTGGTGAATGTTGAGCTTTCATTCCTTGCTTACCCTGGATTTTGTCGAACACCTAAAAAGTGAGAAGCTTCTAGGCTTCAATAGTTCAGGGCCTTTGCTAAACAGGTGATGGTCGTGCTCCCTGGCTCGCACTCCTCAGTCGTGCTCCTCGATTGCACACTCCTTGCCCCGTACTCCTCGGCTACTCCTAGGCCGTGCGTTCCTCGATCATATTCCTTGCCTACGCTATTTTGCCTTAGACTTTTATCAAACACTTGCTACGCTTATGAGGCTTTTGCCTCTAATTCTTATCAAACACTTAGCTTATCGCAAACTTACCATGCTTCTCTTGGTTAGAACTTTTGTCAAACACTTTAACAAAGGAGTGCCTATTAAGCAATGCAATGCTGATTTGAACTCCTTTCAAACATGTGCTAAGGTGAACTAGAACCATGCAACTGCAATTGTTATAGTGTATTTCACGTCTAAAAAGCTTGAAAATACTACTCTCTAACTTAAGAACCTCAATTAGAGAGTGGGGGGGACAAACTATTATGGCAAAAAATCGCTTAGACCTAAAAGGCCCATTTTACTATAAGATTTATAGACTAGTCTACTGTGTCGCTTGCTTAAAGACCCAAAGTCAAAGCCTGTGACGAGTTCAATTCTCGTTTGGATTACTACGTTCTTGGTTTGATTTCAACGAAGGATCAACTTGATGCCCTCATGGATATATACGAAGAAGGATGAGTCCAGATACGATCAAGGAAAGATGAGCTTAGAGACAATAAAGCTTAGTGTGATGGTATACAAATATTCATTCCAAATGGAGTTCAACTAGGAGACAAGTTCTTTAATGCATCAAGAACTCGTCCATCCAAAAAGCTACAAATGCAAGACTCAAAAGAAAAAGAAAGACATATCCAACACACTCAGCCTCTACATCTAACCTTTCAAACCAATCAGAATTACGGTTTGCTCTATAACCTAAACTGTAATTTCTCCTACTTTTTCAAATCACCATAACACTAACTTTAGCGTTGAAGTGTCTTTGGTTGGCACCACATCGGTGTCAAGGATTCACGTCACCCTTTCTTGCTTTCTGGTTTTACGGGTTATCGGTGCCCCATTCTCTAAAAATCGTGATTGTAGAAATTGCCTCTACAAGTATTTTTCACAATATGTTATCAGCATGATTAGTCTTTACTAATCATCACTATTATTTATTTTCTACTTTTATTTTTTTTACTAATATGTTATCAGTATGACTAGTCTCTAGGAGTAGAAATACACATATCTATTCCATACCTGAATCCGCATCTGTATCTAAATCCAAATGGATTGGAAAATTTGCAAATTTTTGGATATCAGATATATTTGATCTAATATCTGATATCTTTTATGAAATTTCATTGAACTTTAGATATTATTTTCTATCTAAAATTGGATACCGAGTAGCCCTTTTCTTTTAATAATAAAGAAAACATTAAACAAATGCGCAAAATATATGTTTGACCCTCCAAATCAACTAAACCTTATCTAAAAAAAACACTCTATTCTTCTTTCTTCTTCAAAACTTCACTATCGACCATAGCATAAGTCCACTAATCCATCACATCCCTCCGATTAAACACTAGCTAATGTCTACCACAAGGTCACCAGCCTGACTTACCAACCAACGTAGTGTACCGTGTTGTCCCATAGTAGCCGCAAGCCTACAGTACTAGCAGGACCAGTCGTCGATGGTCGACTATGTCTTCTCTCCAACTTCATCTTCTTTGGTAATGTCCTCATTTCTAAGTCAAACGTCGCCAGCACCATCTCAGTAGTAATTTTTTTTCTCATGTTTTTTCACTATCAAGTGTTTACAGTCGTCTTTTGTTTTTATGCATCATATCATGAGTTCTATTTTATTATTGCTAGTGACTTATGGTTTGTTTATGATTATCTAACACTCCTTTGTTATGGCCTTTTTAATTTGGTGTTTGATATGAGAATTTGTGGATTTTTGGATCTTTTTTATTTGCTTTTTTCTTCAAAATATTGGATTTTTCTTCTAAATTTTTGTTAAATTCTTGTTTTGTACCATCTTCTCTTTTTGTTGAATCTTGGTATCATTTTGTCTATAGGTTTTGCTTAGTGTTGGAAATTCATATTTAAATTAAATCACATGATTTATGTGAGTGGTAGTAAGGGTAAGGACGGATTTGTATTCCAATTATAAGAGATTAGTTGTAAATACATTTTCTTGATTTCTAGGGATTGGTAGAATGTCAAACTTTCCTAAAATAACTCTATCTTGTTGTATAAATTCCATGTAAACAAAGCATTCAATAAATACAAAAATTTCAGATTTCTCCTTATTGTATCTAGAGCTATAAGTTTCTCTCTAGGATCAAGAATCTTATTACAATAGGCCTTTATTGCTAAGCCAAACTTTTAAATCTTTATGTCTTTGCATTTTTTTTCCTACTTTGTTTTTTTACTAAAAAATAAAGTATTTTGCACCTTTTCTTTCAACCTTCACTTTTGTTCTCTCGTCAAGAATAGTCTATTTGCAAATTTCTATTCACTCAATCAAGCAACAAAAGAATTCCAACATAGCTACCACAACTCAAAAAGTTTCTAGTACTTAATCACAATCTACTGCTCAACTTGAGGATGTGAAAGTTAGTCAAACAATAGGAGAATTACGAAATGTTCAATTTGCATGCATATTGAATGGAAAAAAACTATATGAAAGTGGTCTCGAATAGTTCAAAGTTTTTTAAAAGGGAAGGGAAAATTGAGCCATCTCTTTGGTACTGGGCCTAAGAAGTGAGATCCTAATTTTGATGCTTGGGATGAAGAGGATTCCATGATCATGTCTTGGTTATGGAATTCTAGGCAACCAGAAATTAGTGATACTTTTATGTTCTTGTCAACATCTAAAGAAATATAGGAAGTTGCAGAACAGACTTATTTTAAGGTAAAGGATACTGCCTGAGTGTTTGAGATTAAAACCAAAATCTCTGCCACAAAACAAGGAGATCTTTTAGTCATGGAGTATGCCAATTTCTTGAAGAATCTATGGCAAGAGATGGACCATTATCACTCCATTGAGATGAAATACCGCATTGATGCAGCTGCATTAAAGAATTTCATTGAAAGGGAATGAGTTTTTGATTTTCTTGCTGGTTTGAATATCTAGTTTGAGCAAGTCAGAATTCAGATTTTGGCAGGATAGGATTTACCTTCATTGAATGAGACCATCTCTATCATCAATGCTGAAAAATGTCGAAGTGGCATTATGCTTTACTCTCAACCAATTGAAGGACTAGGAATGCTAAGAATAATTAATGATGACAAACCAAAGTTCAGTGTTAAAAAGACCTTGACTGACAGTTCTATAAATTTAAAAGTTGGGAGAAAGGAACAGCCCTTGAACAAGAATAACCTTTAGTGCAACTATTGCAAAAAGCCTTTCATACCAAGAAGCATTATTGGAAGCTTCATGGAGAATCACAAAGTTCTTAGTGGAATATGTGAGAATTATGATTTTTGATATAAAGGTCAAAGCCATTTTGACTCAAATTTTGTTCGGGTCTTGCTCAACTAATAGGTCAATTTTGTTTCGAGTAATGAGCGTGGTATTTACATGTAAAAAATGGACTTGTGGTGAATGAGAAAATTAGCAATCAAAGTTGCGATTTTAACTAGTTTGGTTGCAGGATTTTATTCACCTTATAGGGGTGTGCATGGACAAAAACCAAAATGGTTTGTAACTGAAAGCCATTTAAATCTGGATTAAAGCCCAGGTGTTATGACAGTGATGGTTACAAAATTTTCCACTAATGTTGTCATTAATGCCTAGGAGTTATGGCATATTATGGGAAACAGTTTCAACCGTTATATTTCTTAGCATTAATCCCTGAATTAAATACAGCTGATTACTCTACCACTATATATATTAAAGCTAGAGGAGAAAAGTTCAAGTAGCATGAATATTTTCATTTTCATATAGTGCATTTCTATGGGGAGAGTTCTTTACTTACCAGTTCGTAAGTCCTTACTATAGGAGTGCTACCAACATCAAGAGATATATAGCCATTGTACCCTGAGAGGGATACGCCACACACCTTTTGAACACCGATTGAGGGGGCTTTAAGGATATTGTTTATGAGCCTAGGCTATTTTCAATTGTTTCTTTATTTTGTATCTTTATCTGTATTATCTATTTCTAGTATTTACACACTATTTTTCAATAACATAAGGGATTTAACTTACTAATATGGTTACTTCTTTTAGTGCATAATTTTTATTTTCCTTGACTCTTTAAGACTACATGTCTGGAAACTGTGAAAATGAACAAATTGATAAAGTTAGAAATAGCCTTCAAATGGTGAATGTTCAAAATGGAATTTTCGAAATTCCCAAATTATTTTACCCCAACTGGAATTACAAGAAATGTTGGCATTATGCCAATGATTTGTTTTACTAATGGAGTTAGTGGAAATAATATAACTTCATAGAGATATTGGACTGTAGAGAAAAAATGGAGAGACTAGTCTTGATCCATTTGGTGAGCCTACTGTGCCTAGATCTTGGATATTCTCAGACAAGAGGTTTAGGAGTTGGTAAAATTGAATGTTACGCCGTTTAACTTCCTTGGGACTTGTCCACTACTTGGATGACAGGATATGGAAGCCATAGAGGCGTATCTCATGTGGAAAGATGATAACTTTGTCACTGTTTGGATGACAAGTTGTATAAAATCTACTCAGTGCCCGAAGAGACTATGAGGACCCTATAGCTAAAGTTAGATCTTATCAAAGGATTAAAGCCTCCAGGTCTAGGCCTTTGAGCCAAATTTGCAAGTCTTTGGCTAGTAGATAATATTGTTGAGAATGTTATTTTATTTTGGAAAGAGTAATATTATTGAGAATATTATCTCTACATAAAATAATATTTCTGAGAATATTATTTCAATCAAATTTCATTGTGATTACTTATGATTAAAAATAATATTATTGAGAACATTAGTTTGGTAAGATTATTATCTGAATAATATTATGGAGAATATTATTCATGTGTCTCTTCTAACTAGTTGGTATGAGTATTATTCTCAAGAGCCAAAATTTATTATAGCTTTTGTGAAACTATAGTGTGTATAATGAAGAAACTTTAAGTAACTTAACATTGAGATTAAGATTAGAAGGAAGGAAAATTTTAATTTTCCTTGTGGCTGATGTGAATTTTGTTAGCAAAGAGTTGCTATTCAAATTAAGTATTAGTAAGTGGACTTTGGGACCACTAGGAAAAAGTGAATTATGGCACAAACTAATCATTTACTAATCAATTTTGGGTGAACTCCTAAATTGATATTGCTTCACATATGAGATGTCAAATAAGTCATAACTGGGTTTTTGTCACTCGTTGTTCATGTAACTTAGAAGTGAAAAATATTCTTTGTTACTTCTATTGCAGGTTGTATGAATAATTGAGTCTATATGATTCCTATGGAAATAGATGAATTGGGAATGAGAAATTTGGTGATAAAGATGTGTAGAATATATCTTTGGGTGGCTATCTTTATCATCATTTTTTTGGTGAAAGATATTTGTAACGCAAATGTAAAAAGAGCATAGACATTACGAGCTTCATTCAATGCTACATAAAAGCAATTGATTACCATAATCATAAGCCCATGATTAATTGAGCACTGATGGCTTGGAGTTATGGCTTATAATTATAATGCATTTATGACTTATAATTATGAAGGGATAATGACTGATGATTACGGCTTATGTGGGTTGAGTACTTGAATAGAAGGAATATTAGAGAATGTAATGGTTTGCATTACATATGCTCTTTTGGCAAGAAGGTTATGAACATTATCATTTTATCCGGTCATCCCTTGGTGTAAAGGACTTTGGTTTCCTCTTTATGGTAAGAAAGATTGAGACTTGTGAATTTTGATTCCTTAAATAGACTTGTAAAAATAGGTCTAATCCATAGAGTGGATTTTTCAATCACAGTAATGTAAAGGTTGGATGGAATCAAAATTAAATAGAACTACTTTCAAATTAGTAAAGAGGATTCCAAACCCTTGAGTTAATCCACAGTGACTTAAAATTTGTACAAACTATAGGCAGTAAAAAGTTTTATACTTTTATCGATGACTGCATTGTTATGTGTAATAGTTTAGGATCGAAGATGAAGCTTTATATGTCTTTAAAAAAAACCAAGCTAAGAATGAAAATCAACTAGGCAAGAAGATCAAAACTTTGAGAAGTGATAAGGGTGGAAAATATGTACATCCCTTAGGAACATATTATGTTGAACAAGGGATAATACACAAAACCATGGGCTCTTTATTCTTCATAACAAAATGGTATTGTTGTACATAGAAAATAGAACTCTCAAAGAAATGATGAATGCTTTGTTGATAAATTTGAGATTACCTCAGAACTTGTAGAGGGAAGTGGTTTTAACCACAAATCATAGTTTACGTAAAATACCCCACAAGTAATTGGGAAAGACTTCTATGAGTCATGAAAAAGGCCTTCCGCTTTCTTGCAAATATATAAAGGTATGGGATGTTTAGCTAATATAGGAGTTCCAACTCCTATAGTGGTCAAAGAGGACCAAAGACGGTTAACTACATTTTCAATGGGTATGCACAAAATAATGCTACGTATAGATTTTATGTACACAAGTCAAAAGCATTTGACATTCATGAGAATACAGTCTTTGAGTGATGAAACAATGAGCTCTTTGAGATGACATCTTTGTATAAAGTGTCACAAAGGCCAAGTTCTTCTGAACCAGGGAAATTCTTGACCCTTTAGATGTAGGCTACGACTGGTGAACCCAGATGTAGTAAAAAGGATTGAACTTCTATGTTGTTTGGGCCTGACTTTATAAATTTCATGTTAAAAAGTGTGCCCAAAACTTTCAAGAAAGTTATGTCTATTACTGAGGCATCTCTTTGAATAGAGGTAGTGAATAAAGAAATTGTCCATCATACCTAACCATACATGAGAATTGGTAGATCTACCACTTGGAAATAAACCTTTAAGGTGTAAATGGATTTCCAAGAGAAGGATGCAACTGATAGATCTTTAAGGCCTAATTGGTTATAAAAGATTATAGCCAAATGGAGGGTCTAGATTATTTTGACATCCATTCACTAGTTTTGAGGATAACATCTATTCAGGCATTGATAGCTATTGTAGCTATATTCAACTGGGAGATGCGCAAAATGGTAAAGACATCTTTCTTGAATAGGGATCTAAAGGAGAAGATCTATATAGAACAACCTGAAGGGTTTGTAGTTCCAGGTCAAGGGAAGAAAGTATATTGACTTATGAACTCTCTTCATGAACTAAAGCAAACACCTAAATAGTGGCATAGGAATTCTGATCAAGTCATTCTCACAAACGGGGTTTAAACAAATGAGTATGACAAGTATGTATATTGAAAGGCCATGGATCAAAATTCTTGTCATTGTTTGTCTTTATAAAGATGACATGCTTATCATTGGAAGTGATAATAAAGCAAATACATGCTTTCCCAAGTATTATATAATGAAAGACATAGGTGTCATAAGGGTGATTTTAGGCGCCAAAATCACAAAGACATTTGATGGTCTGGTCTTGTTCCAGTCCTATTATTTGGTGGAAAAACTAGACAAGTTCAATAAAAAGAGACAATGGTGGAATTGCAAGAACTCCTTTAGATGAAATTGTACATCTAAGCAATATATGAATAGAAGGATACCTCATTTCAAGTACTCCTTAATTTTAGGGAAGTTAATGTACATAATGGATATTATAGTATATATGTAGCCTGCAACATGAACAGGCTCAGTTGATACGCTCTAAGCCTCGCAAGTTGGGTTACTATTCTTAAGGTCCTAAGATACTAGAAGTACACCATAGACCATGGGCTATATTACACAAGATATCCATCCATACTACAAGGTTGATAGAGACATCAACTGGATATTTAAGGACTTGTGATCTACAAGTGGATATGTCTTTAAGTTAGCAAGTACAACTGTGTCATGGAAGGCACGAAAATTTACTTTAATATATCTAGAGGATGTTCTATGAAGTCTATGGCCACCATCAGGTTTTACTGCAATAGCCTGTCTATGATCGGTAAGACACAAAGTATAATGTATGATGGTATATACGTCATAGACATCATACCATTAAGCAGTTGCTCTCTATTAGGTTATCACTCTGAACTATGGAAAGTTAAAGGATAGCATTACGGATCCGCTTACCAAAAGAGGTGAACAGAGAGCAAGTACTCAAGTTGTTAAGGGGAATGGGTCTTAAGCCTATAAATAAATTAAAGTGTCATCATAATTGACAACCTTACCCTGTTGACAAGAGATCCCTGAACCTTGGTTTAAAGGGTAAACTAGATTAGGCATGACTCTACTCAAGCACTGTGGGGGCTTAGATCTCCCTTACCTATTCCTATGTCAAGCAAAAAGTATGGCCTACACGGTTTAGGATAAGCTTTGCTTTTAATGATTCTTGTAGGTTGGGAAGACTGAATGGAATATAGTGGGGTATTCCTCATGAGAAATCAGCTACATGAGTATAGAGGGGCCGCTCCTAAGAGAACTAAAGGCTAAATTCTCTAAGTACTCAAGAATACCAGGAGTTGTTCAGGGCCAAAATGAATACAACCGTGAGAACTAGTAGTAAATTGAGATATGTTGTGTGCATGTTGTTGTCTTGGTTTACACCAAAGTTGAACAGTTTAAGACCTCAAGTCCACTGGTCAGCGAGTAAACCTGATAGCATTCACTAAGGAGGGTTCAAAGCCAAAAGCTTTCTATCCTGAGGTGGTATCTTTCTCTGAACTCTCTCATGCATCTGTATCTGCATTTGCATGCCTTGTGGTCATCTAATTTTCATTCATGTGGGGGAATGTGAGAATATGATTTTTGACATAGAGGTCAAAGCATTTTGACTCAAATTTGGTTTGGGTCTTGCTCATTTAACAGGTCAATTTTGTTTTGAGTAATGAGTGTGGTATTTACATGTCAAAAATGGACTTGTGGCAAATTAGAAAATTAGCAATCAAAGTTGGGATTTTAACTAGTTTGGTTGCAGGATTTTATTCACCTTATAAAGGTATACATGGACAAAAACCAAAATGGTTTGTAACCGAAAGCCATTTAAATCTAGATTAAAGCCCAGGCATTATGATAGTGGTGTTTACAAAATTCTCCACTAATGTTGGCATTAATGCCCAGGAGTTATGGCATATTATGGAGAACAGTTTCAACCGTTACATTTCTTAGCATTAATCCTTGAATTGAATGCAACTAATCACTCCACCACTATATATATCCATCCGTTCTAGTAAAGCTAAAGGAGAAAAGTTCAAGTAGCATGAACATTTTCATTTTCATATAGTGCATTTCTATGGGGAGAGTTCTTTACTTACCAGTTCGCAAGTCCTCGCCGTAGGACTGCTACCAACGTCAAGAGGTATATAGCCATTGTATCCTGGGAGGGATAGGCACATACCCTTCTAGCACCAGTTAAGGGAGCGCAAATCCCTCAAGGACATCGTTTATGAGCCTCGGCTATTTTCAATTGTTTCTTTATTTTGTATCTTTAATTTAGTTTCTTTATCTATATTCTGTATTTCTAGTATTTACACACTATTTTCCAACAGAATGGAAGATCTAGAAATGGACCATAGCAAAGTTAAGTACATATGGCTCAATCTAGAGAAGACAAATCACATGATGCTATAAATTCCAGTGCTGAAGAGCAAAATGAAATCAGTAAAGAAGACATTAGAAGGCTGAGATTGCTTTTGAAGTCATTACAGAAGTCTACATATACCTGTTCCTTAGCTAATTCGGGCATGCTTTATCCCTTGATGCTTTAAGTGTCTCGGGTTTAGATTTTTCAAATTCCTGGGTTATTGATTCTGGGGCAAGTGACCATATGACCCATTATCCATACAAATTCCTCAGTTATCATACCTGCCTTAGTAATAGAAAAATGACCATTGCTTATAGATCCTTGGTCATTGTTGCCAACCTGGGAGACATTGTTCTAAGTCCATCTTTGATCCTTAAAAATGTGCTACAAGTACCTAAGTTATCTACAAACCTTGTGTCTGTTCATCAACTCATAAAGATCTAAATTGCAAGGTGGTATTTTTTGGTATTTCTTGCGTATTTTAGGAACAAGTTATAAAAAGGACAATTGGAATGGCTAAGATGAGGCATGGTCTTTATTATCTTGAGTTACCTAGCAATCAAGTGAACGATGAGCAAAAATCACTCTTTCATTTTTGTCTAGCAAATCTCCTTTTGAGAAAGAGCAAATTTGGCTTCATCATCTTAGACTTGGACCCTTTCCTTTAATAGTCTTAGTGTTATGTTTTTGTCCTTGTTTAAGAGTATAAATGTAGATCATTTTCATTGTGATGTTTGTGAAATTGCTAAATATCGACGTGGTTCCTTTTCTTTGAGCAATAAAAGAACTATAGCTCCTTTTTATTTGATGTACAGTGATATTTGCGGTTCATCTCAAGTCCCCAACATTTCAAGGGCTCGTTATTTTGTCTCATTCATTAATGACTATACTCGGGTTACATAGATTTATTTGTTAAAATAGAAGTCTAATGTGAGTAACAGTTTTCCTCTTTTTTATAAAATGGTCAAAACTTGATTTAATGTTAAAATTAAGAGATTGAGGATAGATAACGCTAGAGACTATTTTAATCAAACTTTGTCCTTATACTTTCAAAATGAGGGAATTATTCATGAATCTTCATGTGTCAACATACCCCAACAAAATAGGATTGCTAAAAGAAAAAATGGTCATCTGTTAGCCACTGTTCATGCTCTTTTGTTTCAAAAGAATCTTCCAAAAATCTTTTTAGATGGAAGTTATCGTTAGTGCAGCTCACCTTAAAAATCGTATCAAATCTCGAGTCCTTGATTTTAAAAGGCCAATTAAGATATTTTCTCAGTATTTTCCAGATTTCAATGTGTTAACTAATTAGCTTCCAAAGTTTTCAAATACGTCTCATTTCTTCATGTTTACTCTCATAGTTGGAGCAAGTTAGACCCTAGACCTATCAAATGTGTCTTCATAGGCTATTTACTTACGCATAAAGGGCACAAGTGTTACAATCCCACCATGTCACATTTGCTAAATAAGAAAACTATTTTTCTAGTCCTTATTTAAGGGGAAACATGATCTATGGACGACAAGGATTTTTTTTTTTGAGAAAACCATCTATCTTAGCCAAAACACCTTTGTTAATTGAATTCACTCCTAAACCTCAATTCACTTCTAAATCCACTTTTGAAAAGCCTACAAAGTCATATCCTAATCTTTCTAAAGAACCATCAAGTTCAATAACCCCAACTCTCTCAAAGCCATTACAAGTCTACTCAAGAAGAATAAAGCTCGTGATCAATCCTATACAAGTTCACGAGACCAAATCGTCACTTGGGAATCAGGTAAGCCTTCTGCTAGAACATCACCTATTGTTCTTGATTTGGATCTACCCATCATAGCCCAGGGACGATACTATGTATAGTGTGGGCGGGGCCCCACCCCACCCAGATTTTTTTTCCACCCAACAAAAGAAAAAGGACACGTAAATGGTAAGAACACATAAATGGTAACTTTTTATTTAGATTGGAAATTTAATTTAATAAATGGTAATTTCTTTTTTTTAAATTGACATCTTTACAAATTAAAATTAATCTTATGTATTCTTTTTTCAAATTAATTTGATGATATTTGTCAATTGGTACACGAATTCTATCAAGCGAATTTTGCTAAATATGATATCATGCAATTAAGGGTCCAACTTAAGCATTTTGATCATATGCGAGAACTTTTTGATTTTAAAGAATTTTCAATGATTTCTGATTTTTGTCAATAGTTGGTGAAAACAAACAAAAGGCCGAGATTTATTCTCGTGTACAAAGTAATAACTTTTATTCCTACTCTTTCAGTTTCCGTAGCGATTACGGAACAGTCATTTTTTACAATGAACATAATTAAAAATAAGCTCCACAACAAGATTGAAGAGGAATCTTCTCTTTGATTAATTGCTACTATATATAAAAAAAAATGCTGAAACATTTGCGATAGATTCACTTATGGATGATTTTTGTGACTTGAAAGAATGACGTGCTCTATTATGAAAGGTTACAAGTAATTTGAGACTATTTTAGCAATTAATATGTAATTTTTGCACTTTTTTAAATTTTATATTACTTATGTTTGGCCCTCCTCAACATTTTATCCTGGGTCCGTCCCTGCCATAGCCACAAGAAAATATGTTAGAAAGTGCACAAAACATCCTTTATTCCATTTTGTGTCATTTGAAAAATTAGTCTTCACACAAAACTTTTCTCACCTATTTGAACAATGTCACCATTCCATAAACCTTATTTGAGGCACTTGGAAAAAAGGAACGGAAGCATGCAATGAAAGTAGAAATAAAAGCCTTGGAAAGAACAAAACATAGGAACTAGAGAATTTACAAATTGGAAAGAAACTAGTAGGGTGCAAATGGTCTTCATAGTGAAGTATAAATCAGATGGATCCATTGAGACGTATAAAGTGAGACTAGTAGCCAAAGGATATACACAGGGCTATGGGATGGATTATCAAGAGACATTTGCACCAATTGCAAAGATAAATATAGTAAGCGTGTTGTTATCTCTAAAATCAAACTATGATTGGCCCTTTACAATAGTTTGATGTGAATAATGTCTTTTTGCATGGAGACCTTGAAGAGGAAATTTATATGGAAGTTCCACCTAGCTTTAGCATAAATTTAGATAAAAACGAAGTGTGTAGACTAAAAAAAAGCATTTAATGGGCCAAACAGTCTCCTCAGGCATGGTTTGTTAGATTTACTAAAATAATATTGAATATGAAGTACAAACAGAGCCAGTGTGATCATACATTGTTTCTCAAGCATTTAGCTTCTTGGAAAATCATAGCATTGATAGTTTATATGGATTATATTGTTGTAACTGGGAATGATACAGAAGAACAGAAAGCTCTTTGGATGTATTTAGCAAAAGAATTTGAAATAAAGGATTTTGGGAAATTAAGGTACTTCTTAGGAATCGAAGTTGCTTAGTCCAAGCGAAGAATTTTTGTTTCACAAAAAAGATGCCCTTGATTTGTTAAAAGAATTAGGTAAACTTGGTTGTAGACCATCAAACACACCTATAGAGCCAAATCATAGACTAGGAAAGTCTGTAGAAGAACTAGTTGACAAAGGCATGTGTCAACAACTCATTGGAGACTAATCTATTTATCACACACATGGCCTGAAATTACATATGTTGTGAGTGTGGTGAGTCAGTTCATGCAAAACCCCAAGGATGTCCATTTCCATGCAATATATCATATCTTACAATATTTGAAAGGTAACCTAAGAAAAGGGACCTTATCTAGAAAAGGTACAAGCATGGAACTAGAAGCATACACAAATGCTAATTAAATTGGCTCTATTACGGATAGAAGATTGACATCTGGGTATTGTACCTCTCTTGGTGAAAATTTGGTAACTTGGAGGAGTAAAAACAACTAGTTGTTAGGAGACCTAGTGCAGAACCAGAGTTTCTTTCAATGGCACAAGGTATTTGTGAGTTGTTATGGCTCAAGATTATCTTAGAAGACTTAAAGATTAAATGGGAGACTCTAATGAAGTTTTATTGTGATGATAAGTCTATAATTAATATAGCTCATAATCTATTTCAACATGACAAAACTAAACATGTGGAAGTTGACAAACATTTTACAAAGGAGAAGCTTGAGAGTGGATTGATTTAGATACCCTACATTTCCAAATAGGGCCAATTAGTAGGTATCTTAACTAAAGGATGAAAAATTCAACATTTCAAAAGATTGTGAGCAAGCCAGAGATGGAAAATATCTATTCCCAAGCTTGAGAAGGGGTGTTGGAAATTCAAATTAAAATTAAATCCCATGATTTATATGAATAGTAGTGATTGTAAGGATAGATTGTATTCCAATTATAAGAGATTAGCTGTAAATGTATTTTCCTAATTTCTAGGGATTGGTAGAATGTGAAACTTTCCTAAAATAGCTCTATCTTGTTGTATAAATTCCATATAAGCAAAGCGTTCAATATATACAAAAATTTCAGATTTTCCTCACATAGTGTCCCTTTCTTTTCAAAATTTTGAGCTAGTTTGCATACTATGTTATCTGATATCAAATATTTTCTTTTCTTTTAGGCTTTTTTGTATTCTTTTTTATTTAAAAGATCATATTTTTTTGGGTTCTTGTTAGATTCTTTTTCAAATTTGAAAGAGAGTTATCTGATCTTATATTACATATTTACATGGTGTTTTTATTGGATCTAGATGCTATTCCTATGGCTAGTTGTTATTATAGATTTTAAAAAAATCAAAACATATTAACAACAATGGGAGCAAAACATAGCATAAATAAAGTCTATTATACATATGAGCATTACATTCAAGCAAAAATACAGGAGTAAAGTTAAAACCCGTTACTCTTGTAGCGTGACCTAGATGTAAAAATTGGAAACTTCACTCAATACCCACCTTGTATTAGCCTCCTAATGGTCTCCTCCACTATTTCCAAATCTCAATTGCTAGGATATAATTTGCTATACAGTGGGAAAACAATTTTTAAGTTTTAATTAAGATTATGGAATCTAGTGTGTGTTCTTGGTGCTAGTGTGTGAAAAATCTTACACACACCTACTAAGAAAATATCTCACTCTCTTTTTATTCTCTTGTGGGTTATGTCTCTCTTGTACTATTTATAATACAAGGCAACCCTAATAATGATAAAGTTTCTAAAATATTATGTTTCACCATAATACTCCTTCTTAGTCCTTATAAAAATGGAATATAGCCTAGAGATTAGGCTATCCTACATATTCCACCTCACACACTAAATATCTTCCATGTGGGACCTACTTATCTAATTAAGATATCGATGAGTTATATTAAGAAAATCGGATAATTAAATCCCTTCTTAATTCTAAACTCAAATCTTAATTAAGCAATCCACATAATTAATTTATCTCAATTAATGTATCTAATAGAGTAATGTCTAGTAGAGGGACCAAAAGACATAATTACCCTTGGCTCCTAAAATAACCAAAATGTCTTTATCACCACTTTGGCGACACTAAGGCCATTTTGACCTTCGTCTATTTCCATGAGAAGACTAAAGTAGCACCCCAAAGATAATTACTGGCTAAGCAGGAGCTTGTCACCCGCTCTAGTGATCTCTGTCTTTAACCAACCAAGTGAAATGACCAAAATGCCCCTTTCTATATACCCGTAGTCAAGGCCGATTGCAACAAGTACCATCATCTGTAAGACTATATCTGGAACCTTGGAATCTCTAGTCCTATATGATGATCATCCATTAGTCACAGATCTCTTGATCTAAGGAGTGACCCATAAACCAAATGACCGATACACCCTGAAAGGTAATATCACTAGTATTAGATTTTTGGTGATCAAGTGCACAAATCCGGTAGGGTACATAGACTACTATTTCATATGCATGTCCCAACAAAATTAGAAGCTAACATAGGAGGCAGACAATCTTATCACACGAGACCTTTCCTTATGGCACATCAAAGTATTACATCCTAACTTAGTCAGTTTATCTACACATGCTCAAGATTAAGAGCATTGGCCACTTAGAAGCTTGTGAGTATTTCATCTTTATATGTGGCAGTACAGTTCTCTGAAGACACACTTACATTGACCCTGTCCAATGTGTGACAAACGCACTAAGAACGTAGTCTGAAAAACCATCTAATGACCTAAGTAGATCACCCTTTCAAGGAAACTCGCCCACTATAGCGTTGTCCTGGTAGAGTGCCCAACACTACCATCTGGCTGTGGACCAATTTATAATATCACCAAATCTAAACTTGGACTTATCGTGCATCCAATCTCACTGCACAACCAAGTTATTGGTCTATATCATTGGACCTTTAAACTTTGCACCAATGCACAAATGGAGAGAATATGATGTGCAAAACTCAATCATATGAACAATATTATGAGCATATTATATCTAGTATCTAATAATCACCATGTGCTTATGGTCTTTAGGGCACACAATCCTAACAGTTTTCTGAGTTTTTTGTTAGTATTTTGAAAATTTTGAAGACTTTTTTTCTTTTTTCATCAATCAAACAAAACAAATTTGGTCTAGTGTATAGTCTTATATTATGCTACCATTAACTAAGAAGACTAAAAGTTTAGATTATGAGAATTTGCTTTCATATCTAACAATCTTTTCAGCCATGTAATGTCAACCTTAATTTTGGGTTCATTTTGCTATATATTTTATGTATGGCCATACTTAGAGTTTGTTAGTGTAGAGAGTGATCTCCACAATTGAGGATAACAACAGATAAGGCACTAATAACCTGCAAAACCAAAAAGTAAGAAGAGTGGCGTGAATCCTTGACACCGGTGTGGTGCCGACCAAAGATATTCTGACACTTAAGTCAGTATTAGGGTGGTCAAATGGCTAAAAAAGATGACAATTTGAGTTTAAGACAAACTGTAAGAATAGGTGTAGAGGTTGAGTATATAGGCTGAGTGTTGCCAATAGTCTCTTTCTTCCAGTGAGTCGTCCCTTTATAACATTTAGGATGGAAGAGTCCTTTACGTGTCAAAGAACTTAACTCCTAGTTGTATTCCAATGAATATCTTCATGTTGTTACACTAAGCTTTATCACTTTCAAATTACATACCCATATTTATCCTGCTTTGTGCATATATCATGGAGAGATCCAGTTGATCTTTGGTTGAAACCATAATTAAGAAGTACAAAATAATCAAGTATGTGTTCAAGACTTCAGGCCTTGGCTTTGGGCCTTTAATGAATGGCCCAACAAACTGGGCTGTGGATTTAGCACAACATGGACCTTTTTAGGTCCAACAATTTTTGGCCCAAAAAGTTAGTATCTTGCAATTTGCTAATTCATCTCAAATATCCTTATTTGTACTACTTGTATCTTCATAGTGAACTCATACTGTATATACTCTTCATTCTTCAGATGTGGATCCTCTAAACTGCTAGGCCCACAAAAAAAACACATTTCTATTTAAGCTCATCTCAAGAAACCACCTAGGAAAGCAATAAAGCAATGGATTTTGACCGACTCTCTAAATGTCTCGAGGAAAAGGGAAAGGGTGATAGAGAAAGTAGAGGAGAAAAAGGAGCAAACTGCTCAGTCTATTTATTGGGACCATTCTAAGAAGTTCTTTTGCGAGACAAAACAAGTCCAAAAGGTAAGATGTCTGTATTATAGTAAATAATTAAAGTTGAGGCGTTAAATGGGACTGAAGTAAAAAATCAATACAATTCTTGCAAAAAGATGCCACTTGATGAACTAACTAATTAGCATTGTATCTTTCACCAACCCTCTGAATTGGATGATAAAGAAGCACTAGTTTTGAAGTGCAATTTGATTAAAGAAGGTGCGAGAGACTTTGACTAGTATTGATTATTGATGAGCAACCTTTCAAGATTGTTGGGAATCCTCGCTTTGGGTTCTTTATGCCAATTACGTCCATTTTTTTGTTGTTCCATATAAGAAATATGATAGCTAATGTTTATGCCATGTATTTGAGTGAGAGGGCAAAGTTAACATTTTTTTCATGAGAAACTGCACTCAAACAACTTGTATTACCACTAACACATGGATTTCAGCTCAAAAATTGAAAAATATATGTCTCATTGCCCATTTTATTGAAAATGAGTAGAATTTACAAAGAGGGTTATAAACTTTTGTCCTATATCGAGTCATTCTGGTGAAGATATTAGTAAAGCTATTAAAAAATGCTTGCTTAATTAAGGGATTGATAACGTTTTTATTGTTACCAGGGGTGTGTATGGGTGCTTTGGCGCAGTTTTCACGATAATTTTTTGATTGAACTGATTTAGGCGGTTTGCTATTTTACAAAACCAAAACCGACCAAAATACTAAAAAGGCCAATGATTTCAGTTAATATGGTTTGGTACGGTTTTGAATACTTTTTTAGCCTGTTTATGAGACAAAATATTTTTGTTATTGAAGTACACCAATAATAAAAAAAAATACACATACATCTTATAACATAGAAGTCTTGCAATTGTAATTGTTATTAAAACAACTTGATAAATTAAAAATGTTTCAACTTTACTTACCTATAATGTTTATTTTTAATTTTTCTCAAGATAAAAATTATAACATTATCATTATATTCATTTTGAGAATTTATCAACAAAGAATTAAATACTTCAAGAAAACAATCAAGCATTATGGTAGATAATATGCAATATGTTAGTCTATATATATTGTTAATGTATATTCATATAAAATATATGTACATATGTGTATATATAATAATAATAATACTACTACTAAAGCAGGCAGTTTGATTTAAACCATGGTTTTTACTCCCCAAAACAGAAACCAAACTGCTCACTTACGGTTTTTAAAAAACAAAACCATAGCCGACCGAGTCACTTTAAAAACCATTGGTTTATAGTCAACTCGATTTAGTCTAAACAGTTTTCACAGTTTTTTCGACTTTTTGTACACCCCTAACTGTTACCATTGATAATGTTTATCAAACAATACTGTTGTTTATTACTTGAGGGCTGGATGAGAATGTTGGGCACTACAATGTTAAAAGGAAAAGATCTGCACATGAGGTGCATTGCCCAAATAATTAATCTTGTGGTTCTAGATGGTTTGAAAGAGAAGGATGAAGGAAATGCTATTGTTTGTATACAGGATGCAATTAGGTACATTAAGAATTCTTAGCTAGTACAATAAATTTAAAGAAAGTGTTGATCTTGAAAAAATTGATAGCACGAAATTATTGCACCTTGATGTGCTTAATAGGTGGAATTCCATCTACTTGATATTAGGAAGTGCACCCAAGCTTGAAAAGGC
Source organism: Cordia subcordata (assembly GCA_028554755.1). Taxonomy (NCBI): domain Eukaryota; kingdom Viridiplantae; phylum Streptophyta; class Magnoliopsida; order Boraginales; family Cordiaceae; genus Cordia; species Cordia subcordata. Next base: position 11,653,791 of record JAPTOF010000016.1, read on the forward strand.
TTTTGATAGTTATTCAAGAGATGATGCCAAGTATAGAGAGTTTCTTTCAACTCATCCATATAAAGGAGCGGTTAGTTATTATGATTGGAGAAGAGTGAAGTTGTTGAGATTTTTAGAGAGCTTTTCTCATTTCACTTTGTGTCTTTTGGGGTCTTTATATGTACCATGAAACATCATGTTTCATGAAAGAAGTTCATTAGCTTTGGACCTTTAGGATTAAATAAAGAGTGATGATGTTGAGTTAAGTAGGATGACAACTGCAATGAAAGAGAAATATGATAAGTATTAGGGATGTGTTGATAAGATGAACAAGCTTATCTATTATGCTGTTGTTCTTGACTCCTCATCATAAGTTAGACTATTTGGAAGATTTTTTGATAAATTGTATGATGATATTTTGATAATGGAGATGATGAAAGTTGAAATTCAACAAGGCCTTTATGAATAATTTGACAGGTATAACAGTGAGTATGGTTAAGCGAGTCATAGGGTTTCTTTAAGTTCCTTTTTTGCATTGTCTAGAAATTCCAAGTGGTAGATCAATAATTAGCAATGAGGTTTTATTTCAAGAAACAAGTGTAGGAAAACTATAATGTTAGAATACAAAAAATTTAAGAGTGGGAATTCAAGTGAACAAGTCAAGTCAAAATTGAAAAAAATATCTTGGTGAAGAAAATGAGATTGATGTTGATTATGATAAAGAAGAAGGTTTGGTTGATAAAAGGAAAAGTCCCAAGTTTGACATCTTAAATTGGTGGAAGATAAACAGTCTAGGTTTTTAATTATTTTTAAGATGGCTCATGATATCTTGGTTGTTCTAATCCCTATAGTTACTTTAGAAGCTGTATTTAGCACTAGCAATCATGTCCTTATTGGTTATAGGAGCTCTTTGTCTCCAAGAATTGCCCAAGCACTTCTTTATACTCAAGAGTGGCTTTTATGTCTTCTACTCCTGTATATATTGACAAGGATTTAGGTGAGATAGGATTTTTTGGAATTGGTATGTATTTCTCTAAATTTTCATTTTGTCATTATTATTGTTATTAATTTTTGCGCTTGATTTGTCAGTTATTAATCACTTCATAATTGATCAAGATTGGGGTTGATTCCAGTGTTCTTGATGAATGATTTGAGAATTCAAGTTTTTTCCTTATTTCTTTATTCTCATTAATCTTTTGAATTGTTAATTAATGTAGGTTTATTTCTTAAGAATAACAAAAAATATGTTGGTTAATTATTTAATAACTTTGTGACCTTTTTGTTTGATGTGCAGGTATGCAGTTGGGACTTGGGAGTGCACTTCGGTGTTAGAGGCTTGATTTTGGAACATATTCTTTGTCATGTATCAGGATGTTTTATTTGTTTGTCTTTGGTATAAATAGAAAAATTTTGATGACTTCTTGTTATGGACTAAGGATTGTGGTAAACTTCAAAAGTTGTGTTAATTTGGTTTTTCATATGACACATTAGCGTGGACTATGATTTGTGGTAAACTTGTGTTGATTTTGTGGTTTGTATGGCACATTAGCGTGGACTATAGTTTCCGGTACACTTCCAATTTTATCAGATGTCTTTGAAGGGACAGTTTTTAATAGATTTACATCAAATGAAATATGTTCTTCTTTTCTTTTTTTTTTATTTAATGTGATTTAATATTGTTATTATTTGTACTGGTACTAAATTTATATTGTTGTAATGTTGTTTATGTAGTAAAATATTTAATAACTAAGTTAATATTTTTTAAACTTACTAATAAAATTGAAAAACTAATTATCTAAATCCGAAAAATCTGATGTATAAATTCTGATATATGTTGGCATATGTAGTTTTCAATTATTCGATCGGAATTCGATATATGAATATCTAAGTATCCAAGTTTCTAATCCTATTAGTTTCTACTAATCATTAATTCCCAAGGTATGAAGAGATTATTAGAAAGATTCAGAGAGAAAATATTCTTAACAACATCGATTCTTGAAAAATTTTCTTTTAGTCTTTTAATTTTATTTTGAAATATACATAATGTCATGATTTCAAATAACATGAACTAAAGTTCATTATTTTAATATATTGAGCAATGATAAATAACTTAAAAATCTCAAATTGACATCCATATAATGACGAACTAAAACTTCGTTGATTTTGTTATATTAGGCTATAAATATGAAATAAATTATTGAGATTAAAATTTATATGAATGCTATGAATTTTGAAGAAATAATTCATAGAAAGAAATTATGCATCCCTGTGTGATTGCTATAAACTGATGATATTTAATTTCCATGAAAGCTTAAAGTGTCAATAACTATTGATAAAGAATTCCTTTTGCAGAATTTTATAGAAATATGACCATCAAAATGTGATCTTTTAAAACTTGCTATAAATAAATCTAACTATAATTGAATAATAGGTGAAAGCAAGTATAAATTCACAATATTTAGGAAGGTTTCTCACATAAATTTATGTGAAAAATTGAATATGCTCTTACATAAGAAATGCAGAGAGTATAATTTTGAAAATATACTTTGGGCATTATCACACGCAAGAAGCAAAATAAATTTTTGATAAAATATTATTAATCATGCCAGTTGCTTAGAACTTGCTCAGAATCATTCCCCCAAAGTGAATAGTATATTATCTTAACCTATGGATGTGATGTAAATATGACAATTATCGATATTATAAGATCATATGTAACATAATTTTGAGCACATCACTAAGAATATGTCAAAAAGGGATTTACAAAAGAAACTCTTATGATTGTTATCTCTATATATGATTTAGATGCATACTAAATACATTTATTGTACATCTATATAATCTTAATTTTTATCAAATTTTGATAAGAAAGAAGGGAAAAAGCATAACACATACACACACACATGCGCACACACCCACACATATATACTATTAGTCTTTTCATACCCTATGCAAAGCATGGGTATAGATAGTTTTTTATGTGTTTTTTCCTAAATAATTGTAAATGTGATTTTATGTGTATCATATAAATATAGCACACTCACATTTAGAAATTATTTATGATTATAGGCATTTACTTGACTAATATAAGAACAAACCTCAATCATATTGCTACAATTAAAAATATTTTTTGTTTATTGAGTTAATAAAATTATAATGGTTATTTTTGGTTAAATATTTAATGGTAGGGACTAATGGATCAAAGAATAATTGGGAGTGATTTGAATATATATTTTTCAAAATGGGCTAACTTAAAACTAAAAAAAAAAAAACAATAGGGAGTTTTAGTGATTACATATATTTGATAGTATATACAAACATACCCACAAAAATTAATCAAATAGTGGCATGTATCCCCTAAAGCCTCTTAAATTTTGATGAGTTAACTATATATAGATTTATTTACTTATTTATTATTTTGTCATTTTTTGATAGTCTTATTTGGAATTAGTAGTTATATATTTTCTATATTATTTTTTTCACGTTCTCTTCTTTGGATTGCAATGGCTAATTATTTTGTACTTTGCTTTATTATTTCATAGATGCTATAATTTTTTCTTATAATTGAAAATTGGTGACTTTTCTACTTTGTACATTATGATTTGTGAGAATATACAATTTAAATCATATTTTCTCTCATATTAGCTTATGTTGCATCTAAAGAATTCAAAAGTTTGATTGAATCATTAGGGTTAGAGCATAATATTAAAATCTTTTAAAGTCAACATGGATTTTTAAAGAATTTCTCCTATACTTGAAGGTATAGTTTAAAATTAATAATTATGTATTGTTTGTAATTTTTTCTTCTCATTCACTTTGTTTATTATTATATTTGCCAAATATTGTATAATATCATAAAAAAATTTAATTTTCCTTTAGCACTTGTTTGACATTATTTTGTTCTTTTTTCTTTAATAATTTTTAGTAGAAGTTAATAATTACTATCCTTTATAATTTTTCTTTTTTCTATTTCTCTTAATTAGATTATATAAATCAACTATTTTATTAACTTTAATTTGTAATTTAAACGATTTTATAGTCTTTTTTTCTTATATTCGAATACAAATGATATTTGCACTTTACATATTATATTTGCAAGAATATGTAGTTTAATTTTTACTATTTTTAAGTTTATGTGGAATTCAAAGAGTTTGTTAAGTTTAATTAACGTATAACTTTATATATAATACACACACACACACATATACATACACACACATATGTATAATTGTTAATCGATTATGATAGTTTAATACTAAAAATTTTATATCATTCCATTAATGTTAATTAAAATCCACTAACGTATTTAAAAAGAAAAAAAGAGGAAAAAAGCTGACATGTCACAATAACAATTACTTGACATGACAACCATAGAGCTCACATGTTATCTTGTGGAATAGCTTTATATATATTATATAGATATAGATATAGATCTATACACACACACAGACATAATGAAAAATATATCATATTTGATGAAAAAATATATCATATATATTAGTTGTAATTTGATGCAGCCTAGCTTGTTTTTTGAATTTTGATAGCAGAATATTGGAGCCTTTGTCATGCATGTGCATGCATTAATTGCTTTGGTCAATGTGTCATATTCATATGCAACATGAATATATATGTATGTCTATGTGTGCATTTTTCTTTAAGCAGCTCTTTTTAATCTTACAAGTTGGATAATTAATTAATCTTCTTTAACTAACTAATTAATTAATTAGCAATGGGCTGAGGGTTGAAAACTTATTAATCTATGAATCCAAAAAAAGTTATTTCAAATTAAATTAAAATTCTATTATCTATTGTTTGTATGACATTTAGAATTTATGTGTTGAATGCTGATGATGGACTGCTTTTGGGAGTTAATTAAATATTATAAGTTTACAAGAACATTTGACAACACATCTAATTGTCCATGTCAATCAATATATTGAACTAAATAAATAAATACACTTAAAGTTTTGGATATCCATAAGTGGAATAGAGTCCTAGTTGAAAATTCAAGCATAGTGAGAGTGCAGTTGTGAGTTTTAGAGAATCCTCTAATGTATGTGTTGTAGTCAGCACTACCCTTAATCTGAAATTATGAAAAGCTATTTCTCAAGATTTAATTGAATGAAAATGCAAGGGGAGGAGAACAAAGCATAACAAAAATAGAGAGAGAGAAGTTACTATCATGGATCATATATGACCATTATTGACAAAAATGCAAGGAGTTCCAAGTATGGTCATATACCATTTATGTCAGTAATTTCTCTTCACTTATTCGTATGTATGTTTGCATCCTTTATGTCTTTCATCTTCATCCTTATGTCATCTCTTCTTTTAAAGTCCTTAAAAATTTCTTCAATAATGTATCCAAGACTTGCAAACAATGGGCTTTATGATAATAGGTCTTCCATGGAGCTCAAGGATTAATTATATTCTTAAAAAGACTGATTTTGACAAACATTAACAATTTAAGCATGTGAGTCAATGTAATTAGAGCAATAATCAATGTCAATATTCATTAATCCATTCATCATTGAAACATTTATCTGGCTATTCACCATCAAAACAACATGTAATGCTAACAACAAGAAACTCAGTAATGAAGTTCTCCCATTCAAGAACTTCTTCTTGCTTAAAGGTAAACTTTCTCTAACCATAGAATAGAAGTCTTTGAGACTTCCATTTATGCCATGCTTGAACAAACTTCATGAACCACTCTAACCTTTTTAGAAAATATTGTTTTCAAGACATTCCTAATGATTTTTTGTTCTCGACACTCTAATCGACGTTTTGGGAACTTGGTCCACTTTGACCTTGTCCCGTGCTTGGACGAGCTTCACACCTGAACCTAACTTTTGGACAAACAAGTTTGATAGATTGACTCATTAATGATCTTTGGCTGGCGTTTGTTCTCAATAATCTAATCAAGGTTTTGGGACATTAAGACCATTGTGATCTTGTGCCATGCTTGGACAAACTTTGAGAACCACACTACTTTTTAGGGCAAACAAGTATGATAGGACACCCATTTATATCTTTAGTTAGAGGCATTCAATTTCTGACACTCCAATCGAAGTTTTAAGAAATTCATACCATTGTTACCTTGTGCTATGCTTCAATAAACTTTGGCTACCAACCTTTTTGGCAAACAAGGTTTCTAGGGCACTCATTAACTATCTTTGGTTGGACATTTTTTGTTCTCAACAATTTAATTAAAATTTCAGGAACTTTCGAACCATTATGGCTCGGTAACTATGTCTGAACGAATTTAAAAAACTACGTCAATTTTTTGGCTAAAAAAGGTTTGTAAGACACTAATTAATGATATTTGGTTAAACACATTTTTGTTTTTTGCACTTAAATTGGTGTTTTGGAACATTTGAATATTACCTAACTTTTTAGGCAAACAAGGTTTCTACAATGCTTATTAATGATTTTTCATTAACAATATATTGTTCTTAACATTCAAACTAATGTTTTAGGACATTTGGACCATTGTGGCCTTGTTGTATGTTTTGATACAATTTCGATAACTATATTTTGGGCAAACAAGGTCTCAAGGTCACTCATTAATGATTTTTGTTGAAGATATTTTGGTCTTAATAGTCAAATCGAAGATTGAGACATTTGGACTATTGCGACTTTTTGGTTTGCAAATTCAACAAGCACCCTAATTTTTTTTCAAGAAACAATGTTTTCGAATACTTAGGTCTCCTTTGGTAATGCTTTCATTGCTTGTTTTCTGTTTCTGTTGAGCATTTTTTTGAAAACAAGAGCAAAAAGCATGTTTGTTTTCGTTTTGCATTTCTAAGGAAAATAAAAACAAGCAACAGACTTTGAGAAAATCCAATAAACAAGAAAAAGTGGTTTCTCTTGGTTGACAAAATGCATTTCTGGAATAGCGATGCGGTGGTTGCTCTCATTTTAATGAGGTTAAGAGTTTGACTCTTGGTACTCACAATTTTTTCCTCTCTTTTAAGCCTTTTAGATATAACATAAAAACAAACCCTAACGATAAAAATCCAATTCTCTCCAATTAGGGGTGAGCATAATTCAGGTACTAAATGAAACTGAACCGAAATAGTAATTCGGTTCAGTTATTCAGTATTTCGGTTCGATTTCAATTAGTAAAAAGCTAAAATTTTGGTGTTCGATTTTAGTTCCAGGTAATTTTTTAAAATTCAGTTATTAACCAAAATAACCAAATAGTTATTTATATATATCCCTTCTCTCCTCTTCCATAAATTAGAATAGCAATACCAACATATTCAAACACTCGATGCTAGACCTACATAATGTCCACACATCAACTGGGCAATATAATGATGAGCATCCAAGCTCTCAAATCTCAGTGAATGGGAAGTCAAAGCAATGACATGGACTTGACCTCTCCACCTCTGCTAACAAATCTGTGCAATATAAGTCTTCGAAAACACTTTTAATTCTTTTCATGAACTTGCAACAAGAAGTAATCAACATGATTGTGAAGCTATGTGATCTCTTTGGGATAAAACATTTCATGTTTACTGCAAAATAGCAATTATGGCTCCACCTTGTCAAACTTTTTAGAAGATGCTTGAATACTCAATTTGTGCATGCAATTCGGTTATTTCGGTTAATTACCGAAACCGAACCCAAAAAATCGGTTCTGAAATTTTGGTTATTTTGGTAATTCGGTTCAGTTTTGATTTCTAAAATATTGAAAATTTGGTTTTCGGTTAATTCAGTTATCGATTAATTCGGTTCGGTTAGTACCGAATACTTGGTCCTATCTCCAGCTGCGTCCTTTTCTCTCTCCCTTGCTGCTCGAACGCTCATCTTCGGATCCCATCATCAGATCAAGTATGCAATTATCTCTTCTTCTTTCCACACTATTATCGCTATAGTATCTTTTTTTTTTTGGTAAAATATATGCTTTCAATTTTTTTGGGTTTGAGTTTGCGAATTTCAACTTTTTTGGATTTGAGGCTGCTACATGAACAAAAAATGTGTGTTTTGTGGTGTCAAAGAGATGATATTTTGTTTTTCTTTTTAGGCTTGGATAGATTTTTGGTCTACTTTATGATAATTATTTATTATTTATGCTACATGAATCTAATTTGGTATTATGTGCTATATGTGCAACATGAATCTAATTCGACATTATGTGATAATTATTTATTATCTATGCACGATTTGTAAAAAGATAGGAAAATGCTATTATTTGCATCAGTATATGCACCAGACTTTCCATGCAAATTATCTTGATAAAAGCTATCACTATTGTTCAAATATATAAAGTCAGAACTAGAGGTGAACAAGATACAATGAGGAGCATTATGCATTTCACTGTTAAAATGAAGGAGGAATTAATGCATATGGCAAGTGCATAAATTATAAAATAAGTCTAGAAAACTTTTTCACGTTAAACCCAATTATTCGAATTATACAATCTTTGCAGAAACAGAAAACAAGCAATGAAAGCATTACCAAATAAGCCATAAGTTTCCTATGCTAGGTGATATTGTGCCTAATAAGCCTTGGCTTGGAATTGCTCAGCATCAATTCCAATTCAAAATGCTTCCTAAGAAGAAAACACACAAACATACACAGAAAGAAAGAGTAAACAGTATTCTCATTTACACTGTAAAAGGCCTTTTGTGCTCAGGTCTGGTGCTATAGGCTTGGGGGTGACAGAATTACTGGGTAATGACTACATGATTAGGGGTCTAGGCTTGAGGGCATGATAGACTTACAGGGTAATGACTAAATTATCTCGCAAACAAGTGATCACATTCCAGCTCCATGGATCAATAGCATTGCCATCCTAGTTTAGTACACTTCTAGGATCAATTATAGCATTTTTTATATCCATTAAAGCTTGCACTACAAATAATGCAACCAAGCTTAGCTCCTTAAAGCACCACAAACATTTTTCACCATCCACAAATCATATAAGTCATCTTGGAATTATTCTTATCTTCAAAATTTATACCATTTGGAGTAAGCATAGCACTTGCAAAAGCCCAGAAGCTTAAAAAAGCCATACAAAAGAAAAAATGATCCATCCTTCTAGTTTCCATTACTTCGCAAGAGCAAAAAGAAGGTGATGCAAAAGCCAATAAAGAGCTATTAAGAGTTAGCTATGTGAAGTCTCTGTGTGTTTGTGTGTGTGTTTAGATGATGTCAAGCACAATCAGCTTCTTTAACTAACAATGTTTGTGCACTATGCAACTCATACATCACATTACAATAGTACCAGAGCTCATGCTTGCCATATCAAAACTGCACTCACTCAGATCTTTACGTTAGAAACCAAGAAAAGAAGGAAAAAAAAAATTACACAAGTTTTGGCAGTAAAAGTGAGAGCTAATATGTCTTCCACTTGATCAACAAAGTAGAGAAAAAAATATATAAATACATAAAGCAAAAAAGAAAAGAAAAAAACGACTAACTTAAACCCAAAATCTTGATAAATTCAAAAGGTGGTGGCAAAAGAAAATTCCCTTCAATCATGCATTTATTTATACAAAGATTGTCTTTAGCTTGACCAAAAGAAAAAGAAAAAAGAAAAAGGAAAGATTGTCTTTAGAATTTTCTATACACTGTTAAAAGAATCTAATACATAAAAGTATTTATGTAATGCTGACTGTTAAGCACTAGAGTGGCTATAATAATACAGGAAAAAGCAACTTATTAGAAAAATTCTTGGTAGGGCCAGAGGGGTTAACAAACTTGATGTACAATATAACTTATGGAGAGAATACATGAGTTTGGGATTTGCTTGGGTACAGAGACAAAGTACATGCGTGTATTGGGATTTGTTTTTGTTTTGCAATGAAATACTTGACAAGGGAGCTAAATTGGGACTTTCTTTTTTATTTGTTTACATTCTTTCAATGTCTTTTACTGTTTATCTCATGAAATCTTGTCTTGTCTTTTTTTTTATTAGTTCATTTTTGTTTAAGATGGATAATTCTCAAAATGGTGGCAATGATTGTGTGGAGATTGATGGGAAGGATGTGTGGGCTGATGCAATTGAAGAGTATTTGATTAGTTTGATAGTTGAAGAGGTCAAAGAAGCACTTAAGGCTAAATTTGGAAAAGAAAACTTTGCCAATCAATTGAAAAACAAATATAACAATTTGAGGAGTAAACAAAGAAATTTCAAAGCTTTGATTAAGAAAGTGGAAAAGGTTACAATGCAATAACAAGAGAAGTCATTGCAAGCAATGAAATTTGGGATAACTTGAGCAAGGTAATATCTCTTTTCATTTGTTTTCTTGATATCATTTATATGCATAAATTATAAAGACTAACTAGTGTTCTATAAACATTGGTAGGTATACAAGTTGGCAAAAAGGTTTAGAAGGAAGGGGTGTCCAGAGTATAATGATTTATCCTTCATTTTTTAAGATACAGAAGTGACAAGCATTAATGCTCATCCCTCTATTAAATCACCTTCAGTTAGTGAAGATGAATGTGATAGTGTTTCTAATAAAGAAAAAGTGGATCTTAATATTGATGATATCATTTAACCGGTCCTAATGCTAGTAATTCTTAGCCTAGTACATCACAAAAGAATGAACCTCATCCAACTTCCATGAGAAAGAAGGGAAGGACTTACTTTAGCATGTTAGAAAAGGCTTTAGCCACTATTAGTTAGGAGACTAATAGGAATAATGACTTGCTTGAACAAAAGTTAGCCATATCATCATCATTCGTGGGGTTGAGGCAACCTCTTCTACTAGTAATGAAGTCACCACAATGAAGGAATGCTTGAAGGCTCTAAACGCATTAGGCATGCACTACCATATTTTGGAGTTTTTGTAGCGCCTAAATTGAGCAAGTAATAAAGCTGTTGCTATAAGTATTCTCTTGCAATAGTTTTTGAACTATAACATAAAGTTTTAACCTTTTGCAATAGTTTTACAAAATTGCTGTGAAATTTATGCTAGTGTGTATCTCTATTTGGTTATTAGTCATTTAAATTCCTAATTTTGCAACGGTTTATTAATTTAATATCATTGGCAATGGTTTTATAAAAATCTGAAGTGTTGCTTATTATAGTTTTACTGCCTAATTAATATAAAGACACTAAAAAAAAAATTCCCACTTTCTCTATATTAATCAGCTACTGCCCGCTATCTTTTTTAACTAGGCCCTTTTTTTTTCCTCTTGTCCTTTTTCACGTGAAAATCAACTAAAAGCAGCTCTTATAGCACTTTTTCCCAATTTTCCTCTTCTCACTTTTTAGGTAAAATAGAGAAAAGCCCTTTCATTCATTAACCCAATTATATTGGTCTTCCCCAATTCATTAGTTTCTCAATTCACTACCTTGCAACTAGGAACGGTTAATTGGGAAAACAACTCTCTAAATATATGGCAAGATTGGAACAACTTCAGAAGGGTTTGAATCCATTGCTTTACACAACAAGGTAATTTATTTGCTAATTTTATTTAATAAGGCTGATTTGTTTTTATTTTGAATTGATACAAGTGTCTGAATTGATTTTGAATTGATACAAGAGTTTGCTGTGATTTTGTTTCTACACTACTCTGCGACACAATTCTAATGTGTTCTGGGTTATGCAAATTAAGGTGTGTTGAAGCTTTTTTTTTTTTACTTTTTTTCTTGTCAAAGCAAAGGTGGGTCGAAGCTAATTACTTGATTTATGCATTCTCTTACTGACTATGTGGATTTTGGTAAAGTCAAAGGCAAATTATTTTCTCTGCATTGACAAAGAGGATGATTAGGTGATTGGATTTACTTGATCTCTTTTGACTCACACAGAAACAAATGTAATGATAATGATAACAAAATACATTTTACACTCTTGTCTTTTAGAAAGTCGTATTTGTAGAACTTTTTAAAGTTTTAAAACTTACTGATACTTTCTTCTTTTAATTTTAGAAATGTTACAAATTGACTATGATAGTTTTAAAATTAATGCCTATTCCACCATCTAATTTCAAAATCAAGATATATACTACTCTCATTACACTCGTGATGGTCAATGTCCAAAGTTTTTAAAACTAAAGGGCATCTCAGCAAGTTTTACAAACTTATGAAGTTTTTTATGCAAATTTTATAAAATACAAGAGAATAAAATATATTTTACTAAAAAAAAAGAAAGAAAACAGAGAACTTGAATTCTTAGTGTTAATGCTACTGTTTGCATCATAATTTTTCTTTAGTAGTTTGTCATTAAAAGACACATGTATTGGAAAGTTAAGAACAATATGTTACTAATGATTTCACCAGTCAACTGACATGCATTATTAAGGATTCATATTATTTTTTTTTCTTTTTAAGTAAAATGTATGTTAAGAGATTGCAGGGGCTACTGTCCCCAGCCATTTCAGCTTGTAAGTCACAATAGCTTATGTTGGTTTATGAGATACTATCTATGTTAGTCCCTCTTGATGTGTTACAGGTTTTGTGACTTACACACATGACAAAATATTTGCAAGGTATTGACATAAATCTGTAAACATCAATCTGTTTTCAAGAGTGTATCTTGTGTATCTATTTTGGGTACGTATATCCATTACACATTCCTTAAATTACTTGTTCAAAAATCCACGAGCTAAGTAACATAGTAGCGGTAGCATATGCCTTCATGTGGGACTGAGAGTACTTTTCCATCTATTGTAGGTTCATATGATTGCTTTCTATTACTTGCTCTCATCTCTCCTCTAGCATGGCTTTTGATGCTAAACAATTATTCTTACACAGAGCTTATTCATTTATCTGAAAATCTTTGCTTGAATCTATTTTGTTGGTTGTCATTTATAGTTTTTATCTCCCAAGTTGCATTCTTTAAATCTTCATTCTGTATATAAAGCCATTTAACCATTATTTATGTTGATTCAATGCAAAAGGTATGACAGTTTTACTGTTTTCAAATTGTCTTGTTGCTGTGAAACTTTCACCTAAAGTCCAGATTAATAATTTTGCACTTTATCTTTGATTGATGAAGTAATATCAAGGCAGGAAAATAAATTTTCTTGATTGAATTACCATCTGTGAGGTATGGTATCTTCTTCAGATAGTGATAATTTTTAGTACTACATTCTAGTTGGTATGCATAAAATTTGTGATTACACACTAGTTGGTTTGAGATACATTGATCAGTGACACATTTCTATTGCATGGACTAATTTCTCTAACTAGCAATAGAAGCCACTCTTCTAATCTTCTGCTCATACGTCTATTACTTATGACTTGCAGCAATGCATAAAAATTGCTGTTGACTTTGATAAAATGCCATGAATTAAGGGGTATCATGTATTACTATGAGATCAAGTATGACTGAATGGTGTTATATAAGTTCAAGATGGAAGCCTTTTTTTCTTTTTAAATCATAATCCTTTACTAGACCTGCTATCAAAATCATTCCTTCTTTTCTTGCTTGTCTTTCCAGTAAGTTTTCCATAATGGACAAAAGTTGGATTCATTTGTCAAGCGCTAGTGATGAATATATTAATGGTGTTACTCAATTTCTTGATTATGCTTTTACAAATGGAGCTTTGGGGGAACAAATAGTTTTCCCATGTGTTAAATGTTGCAATGGTTATTGGTGTAGTAGAGAGGAAGTCTTTGAACACTTAATAGTTAAGAGGTTCAACAAAGGCTACACAAAGTAGGTTTGTCATGGAGAAGATGAGACGTCATTTGGCATAAATGCAAATATTGGTGCTAAATCCTTTGGAGGATGTGATGATATGGATGGATTGTTGAATGATACGTTTAGGAATGTTGCACAAGGATTTTCAGGCAATGAAGGAGAAACACATATAAAAGGGCCAAATGCTGAAGCTAAGCAATTTTACAAATTAGTGGAGGAGGCTCAGTAAGAATTGTATCCTGGTTGCAAAACTTTCTCTTCACTTTCTTTTACTATTTGGTTATACCTTTTGAAGTGTCTTCACGGATGGAGTAATGCATCATTTACAGCACTTCTTGAGTTATTAAAGGAGGCAATTCCTGATCTAAAAATTCCTGAATCTTTCAATAAAGCAAAGAAAATGATAAAAGATTTTGGACTTCATTATAAAAAAATTGATGCCTGTCCTAATGATTGCATGCTTTATTGGAAAGAATACGAGGATAGGGCTTCTTGTCATGTGTGCGGTGCCTCTAGATGGAAATTGAGTGAAGATCTTCAATGTGATGGTGACGAAGACTGTACAATTTCTCGTAAAATTTCGACCAAAGTATTATGGCACTTTCCTTTAGTGCCTAGGCTCCAAAGGTTGCTCATGAGTTCAAAAACATCAAGGTTGATGAGATGGTATGAGGAGAGTCATTCTATGGATGGACGACTAAGGCATCCAAAAGACGGGAAAACTTGGAAAGACTTTAACTCTCAACACACAAACTTTTCAAGTGAATCTAGGAATGTAAGGCTTGGTCTAGCAACTGATGGATTTAATCCTTTTAGAACATTGAGTGTTGCTCACAGCACTTGGCCCGTTGTTCTGCTTGTTTGCAACTTTTTCCCAGAGATATGCATGAAGCCTGAGTATCTTATTGTATCTTTACTTATTCCTGGCCCTCGCTTTCCGGGAAATGATATAGACATCTTCTTACAGCCACTGATAGAGGAGTTAAATGATTTGTGGTTGCTAGGGTTTGACACTTATGATGCCTCAAGCAATCAAACGTTCAAGATACGTGCTACTTTGCTATGGACTATTAGTGATTTTTCGGGACTTGCCATGTTAGCTAGGTGAAGCACCAAGGGAAAGTTAGCGTGTCCATGTTGTAAGTATGAGACATGTTCATTATATTTGAAACATAGTCCCAAGTTTTATTATACGGGCCATCGTAGATGGCTGGAGAAAAACCATCGATGGAGACGAGATAAAAAAATGTTTTAATGGGAACACTGAGTTTAGATTGGCACCTTCTTTGTTATCAGGGAGTGATGTGTTAGAACATCTATCTACCTTCGAAAATGTGTTTGGAAAGACTCAGCGCAAGAGAAATGCAGATAATCCTTGGAAAAACCGATCTATTTTTTTTTCAATTACCTTATTGGGAATATATGACATCTCCTCACAATTTAGATGTGATGCATATAGAGAAAAATATATTTGATAATGTCGTTGGAACGTTGCTGGATATCCAAGGTAAGACGAAGGATAATGCAAAGGCTCGTCTTGACTTGAAAGAATTGGGCATCAGGAAAAAACTTCATCCATTAGAATGCAGTGATCGTAAATGGACAGTTCTTCCTAAAGATGTTTTTCAATGACTGAAGAAGAAAAAACTTTATTTTGCAGTGTGTTGAAGAGTGTAAAACTTCCAGCAAGCTGTGCGTCAAACATTTCACGTTGTGTGCAACTTACTGATAAGAAAATTTCAGGATATAAGAGCCATGATGCTCACTTTATGCTACATCACTTGCTCCAAGTTGCAATTCAAGGAGTACTACCTAAAGAAGTTGCACCTGAAGTGGTTAAGGAAAAGAGCAATGGAAACAGCATAATTAGCAAGAGGCATGAATCAGTTGCACCGGCTAACGATGAGGAAATAATGGACCAGCTTGATAATAATGAAATGGACCAAGTAGAGCAACAACCAATTGCAAATCATGTTAACGAGCGACCTTCAATCCAAAGGGAAAAAAGAAAAAAAGGATCGTACAGGCCTATTTGTCCAACAATGTCTATGGCTGAATTCTTAAATATGATGCATGTTGAGGAGCGAGTTCGTCAACAAGGAGAGGAAGAAGAGCAAGATGTTGAAGGTAACATTTTGGTTGACCAAAATACATCTAGGAATGATGAGGAAAGCACAGGTATGTCTTAAATTGGAAAGAGTAAGAGTACTTATTCTTTTCTTTATGTTTGAAAATTTTGTATTTATCATATTCTTGACATTCTTATATAGATTTTCATGTTAACAAGTTAGGGCGACCTAGCAAAAGGACAAGAGGCCCTACTAAATGTCATAAGGTCCACTCACGATCATTTGAAGATAGAAAGTGTATCATATTCGATGAAAGGACTTGGCAACCAATAGGCCCGGATAGTGAAACTGTCAATGAGTTCAGCTTGTTTTCGGGACTTTGGCTAGGAACCCATTCCATTGTCCATTGGTTTACAATAGTTGGATAGCAGTGCCAGATGAGCAGAAAGAATATATGTGGAATTATGTGAATGTATGAATCTCATTATTTTCACTTGATCCAAGTTGTTTATCGCACTATTTTTAACGTTTGTAAACTTTGTGGTACAGTCAAAGTATATTGTTCCTCCTGGACTGATATCAACAATGCTTGGAGATGTTACAAAAGTAGATTCAAGGTTGACCACTTTTTTGCATACAAAAATGATGAAGAAAGGTGGAAAAATCGTCTAAAAACGATTTCAGATAAACATTTTAAGGTGCTTTTACAGTATTGGAACAATAAAGAAATACAGGTACTAGTCAAAATATTATATAATTTTTTGTGAGTTAATTTAATATTTTACTAATCATTTTCTCATTTAATGTAGAACATTACCACAAGAAATAGTGAGAATAGGGCTAAGCTAAAGTACATGCATCGAACTGGAATGACAAGCTTTGTAGTGATACGCCATGATCTGGTAACATTTTTATTCACCTTTTCATTTTCCCTATTTTTTCCATTTTGCAATACTACATCATGATCTTGTATCTCCATTGTTCTTTTAGTTCATATCAGACCAAACATAACTTAAATTGTTATGAGATCATTATCCTTCTGATTGGTGTGGTACTCTGGTTGAGTAACATTATCTTTTTGACTGGTGTGGTACTCTAGTTCATTAGAGAAAAATGAATCTGAAAGTAGTGTTCTCACTAAAGGACTGATGTGGTGCTTTGATGATGGGGTGAAGTTTGTGGATATGGCAAAATTTTCAATGTAATCCATTAAAATGACTCAACAAAGCATAATGAGCTAATGAATTTGTGGATATGACAAAATTTTCAATGTCACTAAAGATGGCTTGTATTTTAGTTTTTATGTTTTTCATTTTCTCTTTTTTTTTATTTTAGATTATATTAATATTTCAGTTTTCATTGTATCATTAACTCTAACTTATATTTTGCCTATTGATTTAACTATGCTTTTATAATGCAATAGAAAAAGAAGTCTGAAGATCATAAGTAGTCGACACGAGTAAAAATGTTCATAGAAACTCGTAAAAGCAAGAAAGGGAAGAAATTTGATGACGTGACAGACAACATGATTGTAAGAACTAAAATGATTTACTCAATTACTATACTAGGTGAATTATTTTCAAATTTCTTCTAATTAATGTATGATTAAACTAATAAATTAAACAGTCCCAACTTGAGGAGCTTTCCAAAGACCCTCAGCAAAATTCTGAAAATGTTTTACTACGGCTTTTGGCAAAGAGATAGCTGGTCGAGTTCGTACTTATGGACAAGGAGTGACTTCATCTTCCTTAAAGAAACAGCTTTTAATTAAGGATATGGAATAAGCTCACCAAGAACAAGTACAAAGTATGAAGGAAGATATGAAGAGAAAAATAGATACACATGATAATCGTGTAGTAGATGGAGTTCATGCAGTTCTGATGAATCTTAAGAAAAAAAATCCTAATTTGGTTATTGATGCAGATATTCTTGCACCGTTACTAAGTCAAACTTCTGGTGACGAGGATGACACATTCACACATGAGCTGAATTTCCATGAGGTGTGTATCTTTTTAAAACTCTTTTAGATCTATGGGATGATAGGAAAATAAAAATGTTCAATAGAATGCTTGTGTCATGATGATGTATAGAGAGCTATTTATGAATTTACAACATCAATGATGGACTATCCTTTTATCATTTTATCATTCAAATGCATCTACTAGATTGTCATTTAATGTTGATTGATTGGGAAAATATAATCCACTAATCGTGAAGTCCCTTAAGAATCTATAAGACATGTTTGTAAGACTATAATTATGTCATCTCTTGACATTTTTAAAGTTTACTCTGATGATATGTTGTTTATATATGAATCTTAGTACAAGAATAAGTTGATTTAAGAATAGTTCAACTTTTATTGACTATTAATTGGATTATCATTTGCTCTTTCTTATTCATGTGTAGGTTCAAACTTCAAATCTAAATGATAGTACTATTGATGGAGATTCAGAAGAGGAATAAGATGTTGGAATTATGAGTGATGTTGAGACTATGAAAATGCTTAATTGGATTGTTACATGAGTTAAAGTTGCAATGTTTCTTTATATTAGACAAGTAGAAACAAAAGTTTTTTATTGTTAGACTTGTTCATTTTCTTATTGGAAAGCATTATGATGAAATTCGTCGTATATTGAGTTTATTAATTTTAGGTTTCAAAATGTGGGCATGTTATTATATTTTATTTAGAGTTTACTGATTTCAAGTTTTTAGTTATTGAAGACTACTATCATAAATAAGATTGTAATATATAACATAAATTGTCACAAAAATATGGAAAACCATTGCATAAATTTTTAAAACCATTGCAATAACTTGTCAAAACTATTGCAAGAAGATAAAAAATTATTGCTTGTAATTTTGAAAACCATTGCAATAGTATATAAAAACCATTGCAATTATTTATTAAAACTATTGCATAATCTTTTAAAATTATTGCAATAACTTGTCAAAATCGTTGTAAGAAAATAAAAACTATTGCTTATAGTTTTAAAAACCATTGCAATTGTTTATAAAAAATGTTGTATAAACTTTTAAAACCATTGCAGTAACTTGTCAAAATCTTTGCAAGAAAATAAAAAACCATTGCAATAGTATATCAAAATTATTGGATAAAGTTTTAAAACTATTGCAACAACTTAACAAAACTATTGCAAGAAAATAAAAAACCATTACTTGTAATTTTAAAAACCATTACAATAGTTTGTCAAAATTATCACAAAAAGTATGAAAAGTGTTGCTAATACTTTTGGAAAATATTGTGTATCTTCATTATAATTGTTGCAATATATGGTATAATTGTCACAAAAAATAACAAAAAAATGTTGCAAAACTATTCAAAACCGGCACAAGAATATATACAAAATGTTGCTAATATAATTCCAAACTATTGCAAGAATTAGTAAAATGCGTCGCTGAAAGTACAAAAAACTATTGCAATAACCCTTTAAAACTGTTGCAAATTAGAAAACTCATATCATTTAGTTTTTTGAAAAAACTGTTGCAAAAAGTATATGTTGCAATGGTTTTTCACCGTTACATTTGATTTACAAAAAACTATTGCAATATAGCATTTGCAACACTGACTTTACACAATGGCTAAACATCTGTTGCATAAAGTCATTTGCAATGGTTTACAACATTCCTGCAACAGTTTTCAAGTATTGCAAGAGAGCGAAATTGTGGTAGTCGCATTAAAGGTCTTGTGTATGGAAAAGCTGTGAAAGCTTTGCATGAAGCTGGATAAGGATATTTTTAGTTTACTTTGTTCAGAGCTAAAGGAATTTGGAGGTTTGAAGTCAACGAGAAAGCTTATTGTAGAAGAATAAGTTGGTATTTTTCTAATGACAATTTGCCACATAGACTTGACCAGTGATAATGCCGAGCGCTTTCAACACTCTACATACACTATTTCAAAGTATTTTCACAAGGTGTTGAAAGAAATAAATCGACTCACAAAAAGGGTCATCACTCCACCATCAATGGATACCATTCCTCCAGAGATAGAACATAATCCAAAATATCACTCATATTTCAAGGTATCTAGTAATTGATATTTCATTGCTTTCTTGTATTTTGAAATCTTTATTTTAAATTTATGTCTCATTTTCAATGATAGGATTGTGTGGGGGCTATAAATAGAACACATCTTAGTGCTTCCATTCCAATTGATCAACACATTCCTTATCGAGGAAAAAATATCTATCCAACATGGAATATGATGTGTGTGTACTTATTTAATACGTGTTTTACCTTTGTTATGACTGGGTAGGAAGGTACGGCAAATGATTCAAGAGTTCTTCTAAAAACTGTGCATAACGAGAACAACAAGTTTCTGATGCCTTCTATAGGTATAAAAAATTCAAGATTTGACTCTTTCTTATACATAAGAATATATAATCTATATATTTTAATTTGTATTACAGGAAAATATTATCTTGTTGATTCTGGCTACACCAACTTGCCTGGATTTCTTTCATCATATCGAAGGGATAGATATCATTTGAAGGATTTCAGGATAGGTGGCATGCCGAGAAGTCCAGAAAATCTATTCAATCATAGGTATTCTTCTTTAAGGAATGTCATTGAACGTTATTTTGACATCTTAAAAGCTAGATTTCCTATACTTAAACAAATGCCAAGATATCCTTTGAAGACCCAAAAATATGTTGCAATGGCTTGTTGTGTTCTACAGAACTTTATAAGAAAAAATGCACCAAGAGATCAATTATTTGTAGAGTATGAAGAAGAGAAAATGAGAATGCAACAAATAGAGTTGAGTGTGACATTACTCTAGCTAAATGATGTTACACAGATTCCAACAAATAGAGTTGAGTGTGATGTTACTCTAGCTCAATGACGTTACATAGATTCCAAGAGAACTCAAATTGCAAACCAATTGTGGGAAGATTACAGGCTTGAACATAATATGCCAAGTATAGTAGTTGAGGAAATTTGATGTAGCATCTACTAGTTTTAGTATTTTTTTTAGTACCTGAATTGTATGGTGTATTTGACCACTAGCTATGATGATATTTATTTTTGATGTCTTGTGAAATTATAGAACTTGTTATTTCGACCAAATTCTATAATTAGTGAATGCGTATTTTTATTTTAGTAACTAAATATTTTTTATAATATAATTTCCATATTGAAATTTGTATAAAAATGTCGCACAAAAATTTTCCATTTTCATTATTCTTTTATCACTGTGCTTCATTTAATTAAAAAGAAAAATAACAAAAGAGAAATGAAAGGGAAAAATAGTTTGTAAACTATATGAGTTACCAAACAAGTTTTTTGTTTTTGTTTACATATTCTGGAATTTAACCATACATGTTTACAATTTTTGTTTTTAATTGATGTTCACAGTTTCTTGTTTATGATTTTATTTTCTGTTTATCAAATTTTTTGTAGCGTTACCAAATGAGCCCCTATTAAATCTTTGGTTGGATATATTTTGTTCTCAAGACTTCAAATTCAAAATTTTGGTGACATTAGAACCATTGTGACTTTTTACTTGTTTTAATGAACGTCAAGAATTACCCTAACTTTTGTTGACTAACTAGGTTTTTGGGGCTCCATAACCATATTTGTGTGGATGTGCATTCCTTATAAGCCTTTAATTTGCCAAAATTTTCTACTTGTTTCTTAAAACATCCATTAGGGCTCTACACATGTAATCTTTTTTTACAATATTATAGACAATTTTAAAATATTATAGACAATATTATAGACAATTTCACTCATCCACTCAATCCCTTCCCCTGCTTGTGCCATGACCAATCGTAAATGTTAAACCCTAATATTTGAAGTTATGCATTGTAAGCTCAGCTCCATTTTCCCTATATCTCACACACACACACACACCAAATATACTGGATATGTGTGTGCATATATGGTGTTTGTAATTTTGCTGCATAGAAAGAGATGCATATTTCCATGTATGAATATGCAGACGCGGATCTCAGACTCTTAAATAGATTTCTGAAACTCTTTTTCATTTATTTGTCTTTATTTTTTTCCTCTTAGTTCCTATTCTTGATTACCTTTCTAATTTTTTGGGGTAAAAAAGCGTGTTGAAAACAACTAATAAGCAATAAATAGTGTAATGAGAATTTTGGGTCCAAAATAAAAACTGACATTTTGATTCATGACATTTGATTAAGAAATTCAAGAGTAATAGCTGTAATATTTTGAAGCATTTCTTTTTAAATTCCTTTTGTTTCCTTTTGGCCTTTCGACTAAAAGCTTCCTAAGTTCTTGCAATGTTTGGCATTGAAGTGTGTAAAACATAACCATTTTTAACCAATTTTAGGCCAACTTCCATGGTTATTATTAAGCCTTTGACTCTGGCCCTCACCTGTGGACTTGGGTTCCGAGTTTAACCATTTTTAGGCCAACCTTTAATATGAATCTGATCCCCATTCATTCCTGGATTTGCGTCACTATGGACTTTACCTAACGACATGGTAGTGGTCTATTCTGAGCTCTAGATGGCAGACAGCAGTACCATACAAACGTTTGACGTGATAGTGGTTGATGCTCAGTTTGTTTACTATTGAACTTGGTGCGACATTGGGACTATCTGCGCAATTTTAGTCTTTTGACCTTTTGGTTTTATTTTCCTGTAAAGAATGCAGGTTAGAATTTTTATTTTTCTTGCACAATATCATCAACTTGTTGCATTAACGATTAAGGTTAGAGTGAATTGTTTCTGTTCATTAAGTGAGAGGCTTCAGAAGGTACTCTCCTTAGACAGGATATAATTGCTTTTCTGAGAGGAATATGGATCAGCAGGTACTTTAGTCCACTTTCTGCTGATGAACCATCTTTAGTTTCTTGATACAAAGATGACGATTTGAATCAATAGAAAATGAGGCCTCTTTTGCCGAGTTAGAGGATGAAAGGAAGCATCAATGGATCAAGAGTTACTGCTTCATTGAACTGTGTTGGAGAAACTATTCAAATATTTCCCAAATGTATTAAATTTTTATTTTGGATTTTGCAGCTTTGTGCTTTTGGTTCTTTCTGTCTTATACTCAGAGGATTATGCTTGTTGAATCTTCCAATTTAGGAATAATTTAATCCCAAGAGCTTCTTTATATATTGACTTTGTGATTTGTAATGTTGGGGCTCAAGATTGTTGGTACAACTTTTGAAAGTTCACCGGCCTTCAATAAGAATAATTCTTTCTGTGAATGCAGCTTTAACAGAAGTCTCAAGTTAATGCCATGCACCGTTATTGTCCAGGGCGACAAGTATGGATGAAGAGAATAGACCTTGCAACACAGTTGGTCAGCCTTTGATGCGACTCACGCGATCACAGGTGAAAGCTTTAGGCCCATCAGGAGGGCTTCCGCCATTGTATCCTTTGGCCAAAGAGAATGAAACATGGGCGCTTCGAGCGAACTCCAAAAGAGTATCGGATGAAAGCAAGTCTTCTGCTAGTGCCTCTGCCTCTCATAGGCCTAAAAGAAGGGGTGCATTAAAAGATGCTACTAACTTGACTTGTGGAGACACCTACATTAGCAGCATTGGTGCAACCAAAACTCAGGTATAGTTTTGTTTTTTTCATCTTTATGACTAACATAATCAATTTGTTAATTACATAATTAATTTGTTAATTATGAAGCCAATCTTCATTCTCTGGACTAATCTGTTGTAAAATTTGTGGCTCTCTTGACATAAGTGGTTTAGTTAAAACTTAATGTTGTGAAATTTCACCCATCAGCTTTAGACTGCAAGTTGAAGTTTCTTTCTGTGTAGTTCATTGTGAAACTAAATGCTGATTTTGCTCGTTGTCAGCCCAGCAAGCAGGAGAGAAAGGGCTTGGTAAGGGAAAATGAAAAGTTGGCGGCTTCCATCATTGGTAAAAAGCCTAGGGTGCATGAGGATGGGAGAGAAAATATGATAGGAGAAAAAAATAAAGTGATGATTGATGGATTACAAGGAACTTGTTCACTGGTAAACTTTGAGGAAAACAAAACAATTCAAGTTAGTAAATGCATCAGCACGACTAAACTCCATCAAGCCAATCTCAAGCCTATTACGCGGAATTTCAGGAGTAATATTCATGTGCAGAGCTCGTTTCAGAAAGGTTAAGATCCTGCATCAATGTTTCAATAGTGCTGCAATGCATGAAAACTTACTTTTTCTCTTTGTAATACATGTGAAATAATATGGTTTGAGTCACAATAATGCTTGATTCTAGCTTCTGCTATGTTGATGATGACACCGTAAGTCCCCTATTCACATTCACTTTTTTATTTCTCATTAATAAAGTTAGAGAACTGCAAAATCGATCTACTAACTGAATCACTGTCCCAGCATCTTGAAAAACGTGGTGGATATTAAAATATAGTTGGTTTTGAGGTTCACAAAAGCATAACATAAATGTATGCTAGTATCCATAATGATTATGAATCAGTTCAAGTCTGTAAATATTCTCAACTGTAGTAAGCCTACTTTTTCTCGATTTTGGGTAAAAACCACTCATCTAATCCTGATACCTCCTAGCTGTTGGCCTTTAGTTTTAGTTACGTTCTGTCGTTAAACATTTCATATTGGTTGATAATGTCAAACTTCAGGATTTGTCTTCAGACCTAAATCATGAACCTGAACCTCTTTAATTATCAGTAATGCATAAATTGCACATGGTCATGACACAAATACATTCCTGGGCCAGTAGTTTTCTTAGAAAACCGTGACCAAGGTTTTGAGGAGAAGTTAAGTTTCACCTGCTAAAATAAATCTTGCTAAGGTTATGCATTACAATTTAGCCTCCAAAGTCACTATCTGTATTTCCTCTAAAAGCATGATATTCACCAACTTGAGTTGGTCTATTTATGCGGTTCTCGAAGCTTTTGATAGAAATTTTCTGTCTTGCCTTTGAATTTAATCTTTCTTTTTGTGCTTGCAAAAACATTCTCATAAGGAGAGATGGATGAATTGGTAATGCATCTACTAACTTTATGTTTCAAACAAAAACTCCAGTGGTGGAGCAGATGGAGAAATATTATATAAGAGTCTCAAGATTTATCTTGGATGAAGTGTTTTAGAACATCTCTGCATCAGGATCTAATGCCATTTTCATCATGCAGAAGAAATCAAGCACTGCAAGAAACAAGGACCAGATGGTCTTGGCATAGAAGATATAGATTCAAAACACAAGGATCCACTGATGTGCAGCCTGTATGCTCCTGATATTTATCAAAATTTGCGGACTATTGAGGTCCTTGTGGCTTTTTACTCGCTGTTCCTTGTTTGCCTATTCTTTCATATATTAGCTGTTTGTTACCATGAAAATAACAGAACTGTTGATGTACTGAAAGTCTTTGCTTCTGATTGGTAATGACATTTGTCTTCCATTTCCAGTTGCTACTGGGATTGGTTCCTTCTTCATGATATAATTTCTTGGGAAACTAATATTTTCAATTAATCATACACAAGAACTCCTAGAATCAGGCTTGAGTACTTTATCTCAAAAAGATAGGTCCTCTTTGAATTTATGGGGCTTATGTTGCATTTGGCTTTGCTCTCAGCTTGACCGGAGGCCTTCGGCTATTTACATGGAAAAGATGCAGCAAGATATCACTCAGGGCATGCGAGCCATTCTGGTTGATTGGCTTGTGGAGGTTAGTGCACTCAAATATGTGAAAGTATTTACACATTATGTTAATATCTGTAACTCTGAACACATTCACTATTAATAACATGCTGTCTAAGGTGTTTGTATATATTAACATCCAAGCCTGTTATCAACAGAATTCGATTTCTTTCAGTGCATAGCAGATGATGTCATCTTAGGCCAATTATGTAGAAACTATACATTACTGCTGATGGACATCTAGTGATATTATTGTCTTACATGGTTTATGTTATAGTCTACATTGAGATAGCCGTTGTTCATGTTTGATGTACTTCCTCAAGTATTGCATGGAGTTTTAGTACATCCCTATGTATAATCTGGTGTCATCAGCTTTCTTCCAACTAAATTTTTCTTTGGTTTTTATTGAACTGTGCATTGAACATCTTGCACCTAAGTCCATTGTGGCAAGATATCACTGGCTTCTTTTGTTTCACAACATATGGTGCAGATTATACACACATGAGTACCTTCTTTCAGGTGTCTGAAGAATATAAGCTGGTCCCTGACACACTTTACCTGACTGTAATTCTCATTGACTGCTTCCTGTCCAACAATTACATTGAGAAACAGAAACTGCAACTGCTTGGTGTTACATGCATGCTAATTGCTTCGTAAGTTTTGATTCTTCTTTTTTTTTTTTCCTTTTATTCTGTGCATGATGTTCATCTATTTTCTGTGTTTCAAAAGCAATCTTTTTTTTTCTTTCTGACAATTCTTCCTGAGCTCAAAATCTTTGGCGAACAGCTATAATTTTGTATGACTAAAAATTCTTATAATAGTCATACCTCTTGGATGCTAATCATACTGGATTCTGAAATGGAGGTCCGCTTCACAGTTTAAACAATCATTACCTAATTGGATAAAATGATACTTATCCAAAGTCATGACTTCAGCTTCTGAACTCGAGACATTATTCGTTTTGTTTTCTGAATTGCATTATTATGGTCAATTCAATATTTTTATGATCTTTATTATAGAAGCATATTTTCATTTTATGATTCATCTCTCTTTCTCTCTCCTCTCTCAAAACCCAACTACCAAAAGATATGGAAATAGAAAAAGTGCTTATGCCCTTTCTGAAGTAGGAGCTGATCTTTGAGCACGGTGCTGCAAATTGTAAATGCCCGAGTATAAGATCTTGTCCTTTTCTTTTCCAATGATTTCTTGTTTCAATAAGTTGTCTCAAACTAAAATATTTGTTTGTTTCATTGTTGATTCTCCTTCTACTCATGGTTTGAAGCAAGTATGAGGAAATCAATGCCCCTCCTGTCGAAGGGTTTTGCTTTATCACGGACAACACTTACACAAAAGAAGAGGTATTCTTGAATGTTTGACCACTACAAAACATTTTCAAACTATCTTCAAGTGTCTTAGAGGACGAGGCTTCTTGCATGATTAGTGTGAAGAGGCTCACAACTCAGTTTACATGGCAGGTAGTAAAGATGGAAAGTCAAGTTTTGAACTCTTTGGCCTTCCAATTGTCAGTTCCTACAATAAAGAAGTTCCTAAGGTAGTTCTCTTTTGTCTGTCCGACATTCTTTTTCCAGATTCTGTTATTTTCGGGTCGATTAGTTCTTATTTCCTTTTCTATTTTCACATATTAGGAGATTCATTCAAGCAGCACATATTTGTTACAAGGTATAGGAGTTTTTGCTTTGCATCCTCTCTGCCTGTTGGTAAAGAAAGAGAGCTAATATTACTACAGTATCATTCCACGTACAGATTCCATCGGTTGAACTGGAATATCTGGCAAACTATCTAGCAGAACTAAGCCTTCTTGAATACAGTTTCTTGAAGTTCCTTCCATCCCTTATTGCTGCCTCAGCTGTATTTCTTGCAATATGGACACTTGATCAATCAGATCATCCATGGGTCTGCATCCTTCATGTCTCTTAATCCTAACGATGTTACTTTTCTTAACTGTGTTGAAGTGGAAAATGACAGTGCAAGCTTCCTGCAGAATTGCACTCTGGAGCACTATACTAGTTACAAATCATCAGAGCTGAAAACTGTAGTTCTTGCATTGCAAGATCTTCAGTTGAACATTAATGGGTGCACCCTTAATGCTATTCGAGAAAAGTACAAGCAACCAAAGGTACCAAAATGTACCAAAATTCTGTTACTTGTGTGGAAAATCAGTTAGTATAATAGCATTTGCTAGAAGGAAGTATGAAGTTTCAAGTAATGTGTCATAATTCCTCTATCAATTTTGCGTGTGAGGATTGATTGTTTGCCAAATCCTGCATTATAGATCTTTTAACAGATTTGACTTCTTCATAGCTTTGCGGTCATTTAAAATCCATAATTCCTCCATCAAATCATTTCATTGTGCTAGAAATATATTTGGTTCCCTCTATTCCCAAAGTAAGGAATTGAATCTGCAGACATTAATAGCAAGCCTTCCTTATATGGGTTTCCGAAATCCAAATATGACCTATTTATAACAATAACTGATTACAATCTTGTCTTACCATGAAACTTTGTGATGACAGTTCAAGTCTGTTGCAACTTTGTCTCCAGCAAAACCAGTGCAGTTGCTGTTCTGAATGTGGCTGATTCTCCTGCACAAATCAGATAAGCATCATAACTAATATGGTGCAATTGCTGCTACTTTGAGATGCTCTCTTCAATCCCAGAGTCAGATCAGCGATCTATTTACTTCAATGAGGACCGACAGACATTTCTCTTGATACTGATGCATGGACTTTCATTATATATCTTCATTCCCCTGCAGCCAATTAAAGTTGTACATTTGCAACTACCTTTGATCCTAGACTACCTCTGTGACATGAAATTTCGAAGCCTAAGGTGATAGAGGCTGTAATTTAGCATATTAGATGATTTCTATCTATAACAGTAAACTGCTTGCTTCTTGCTGGCCTCTACGAGTCCCTTTTCAACAATGGCTCTTTTTTATGAAAATTTCTCTAGTAGCCTGTTTGGGATAGCCTTACCTGAAATCTGATAAGTATTTTATCTGATAAGTGTCTTATAAGAAATAAGTGTTTGATACAATAAGATTGTTTGGTTTGTTAGCTGAAATTTTGTTATAAGTTACTTTGATAATAATGTTATCAATTTTAACTCATGATATTTTAATTTTATAATTAAATAATAAATATAAAATATAAATATTAATTCATTTTTATTTTAAAATTTTAAAATTTTTGAAATTTTAATTTTTAATATTTAATTTTTAACATTTTTTATTTTTTATATTTTAATTTTTTAGTTTTTAAATTTTTAATTTTTATTTTAATTTTTAATTTTTTAAAATTTTTAATTTTAATATTAAATATTTTATTTTTAAATTTTTATTTTTATTTTTAAATTCTTAATTTTTTCATTTTAATTTTTTAATTTTAAATTTTTAAATTTTTATTTTTAATTATTTTCTAATTGATAAGATATAAGATAAGATATAAATATTCTAAACCTAACTTAATTTTTATAACTACAAATAAGACATCTTATGAAAAGTATCTTCTAAGTGTTTTATAATAAGCTAATAACAAATAATCTTTTTCACATAAGTTATCAAATAAGATAAGTGTCTTGTAATAAGTTTCAAACAAACACAGTATAGGTCCAATAAAGAATTATTTTTCTGTTCCCTTGCATTTTGAATTTCAAAGCCTTAAAGAAGCTGGATTAGCGAGTATGCTTTGATGTGCGTCTCTGCGTAACCACTTGAATCGTTTATTGTATAAAGAAGACAATCATGAAGGTGAGTAGAATTTCTATTAGAGTAAAACGTATTTTGCTTTGTATTTTGTCAAAGTTGCATAAAATTTCTTGCAATTTAAAACTGTTGCACATTAGCTTGCATCACCAGTTTTTCCATTAGCTATGTACATTTTGATTTATTAATAACCGAAAAATCAAATAAATTTGGTACAAACTCTCTTCTTTTGTTTCAAATAAGGTGCAAGTATACAACTCATGAAAATAAAAAATATATTTCTTAAATTATGTAAACTTCTTTGTTTATATGCATTCAATTATTATTGAATATATTAGTATTGGCTCAATAAGAAATATTGGAGAGGTAAAATGCATTATGCTCTTTCTATTTACTTTGACAAGTAACACAGAAAACATGATTAAACAAGCAAAGAGATCAATTGAAACTTAATTATCTCAACCAATGTAATGATAAACTAAGAGGGTGTTTGTTTTGGCGAGTAAGTTGGTTAAATTTGCTTAAAGTCCAAGTTAGTACACATATTTGTTTTGATTAAAAAAAAAGTATTTTTTTAAGTGGTTTTAAGTAGAAAATAAAAAATTTCCCCATCTCCAACTTTTTTTTATGGCTTTACATATTTTAAAAAAAGTAAGTTTGACTAAATCATTTACTATATTATTCTTATCTTTTTATTTTTATTATTAAAATATTTTTACTCTTTTATTTTATATGTCCTTAATAATTTACTTTAAGTTTTTAACAATATAAGGTACTTTTTAACCCACTTTACCCAAACATGTAAATACTTATTTTCATAACTACAACCTTATTCAAATATGTAACTACTTAAAGTCAAAAATTAAAAAAAAAATCACTTAAAGCTAAATTAAGTAGCTTTTAAATAAACCAATCCAAACACCCTCTAAATATGTCATACTTTATTCTTTGAAATTGATTTATGTACCTTTGTTTTTTGTCAAGAAAATTGGTTATATTAACAAGGGTTATTAACACAAATAGTCCTCTATATTTACTACATTTGACACCTAAATTCTCTATCTTTGCAAATGAACATTTTAAACCCTTATTTTTTTAAGTCTTGTGCCATGTTAATATTTTTTGACCCAATATTTTATAAAAATTATATATTAACCCCAAAACTTTAGGGGTTAAGTATAATTTTGAAAACTTTTGGAGTCAAAATATAATACCATATGTCGAAGATTAAACATATACAATCTCATATAAATAAATAAATAAATAAGACATGTCCAAATTAATATATTACTTGTATTATTGATAAGAGATAGGTAATGAATACATACCTCAATTTCCACAGCCTACAAGCTTTCTGTTACAGTATTCTTCAAGTATTTGTTTCTTGTGCAAAGAAAGCAGAGAGTATAATTTTTTTTTCAAAGAAAGGAAAAGAGTTTTCTCATCAGATAAACATACAATCACTCTCTTAATGTGTCAGTTGTATTATCTGATAAAACTACTTGTAACTACTCTAAGCAGTTATCTCTATTTTTAATTTTATTTTATTTGGGATGGGTTGAGCCATCATGGGTGATGATAAGTCCAAAATACGTTTTAAATCTATGATTATTTATGCTTAATTTTGGAATTAGATGCTTCCTAATTGATGTTATTTCTTATATTTTGGCATAAATAGGCTTGCGAAAGAAGATGGAAGTAATATATATGGATTGAAGGGACTTTTCAACATGTTTGGAGCTATTAAAATTGATTTTTCCACCTTGGAAGCGAGCCTGAAAGTTCTAAGCGGGATTGACCAAGTTTGACCAGGAATTGGAAGATATTTTACACGTTTCTTGAAAAAAGGAATTGTCAACCAAAAATAAGTATTAGTTCTAAAAGGAAAAATAATATTTTGGAAGAGTTTTATTTTGACAAAGATTAGATTTTTGGTTATTTACCTTTTTATTTTCATTAGTATTAAAAGAGTTTCCTTATCTGAGGGGACTCCTAGGTTAGATATTTTTCTATAAATTCTCTAGGGAATTACGTAGGAATGGGGAAGCTTTTATTCATTATTTTTTTCAGCAAATATTTTTCTTTCTTCTAGGCATCTAATCGTCAGATTTTTATCCTAGCCGAGGTTAATTCGAAGTATATGGTTCTACAAAATTTGTGAGATCTAACTGATTTTCTCTTTTCACTTTATTTTGGCATTTGTGTGTTTACTGTTTTAAGAATTAATATTATCTTGTGATTGTTTAATTTGCTGGCGATTATTCAATTGCTTGATGATAGGTAGCCAAATAGATTAATTAATTAATTAATCTAAAAATAGTGGTAACTAGGTCTTTTGTGTAAACACATAATCTAATTAAGCGATTGCCATGAGAGAATCGACTTTTAGAATCAAGTCTTTCTAGAATCTAGTGCTGCCAATAGATAGACCCTGCAGGCATCTCCGGGGTTAGACCGTCTAACAGGTAAGACGATAGTGGAAAAAATCGTAGGGGGTTTAAACCATTATCAACATTGAAAAGAAAGATGAGGTTGTTAGACCATGCCAACGACCATAACTGGTTTATCAAAATAGGCGAAAGTCATCTTTGCATCTAGGATCAGATTTATAGGCCTAAACGGAGAACACACCCTCGGCTAGGTAGTTTATCATTTAATTCTTTTTCTTAATTATCTTGCTTGATTTTAATTTGTTATTAGTTCTTTAGTTTTATTTACTTATTTAATTTTAATTGTCAACCCCCCTTTCTTGTATTTTGCTTGTTCTTTCACCTTGGCATAAAAAAATATACTTTAAATCAATCCCTGTGGGTTTGACCCTTCTCACCACTATTGCAAATAGTGAGGTAGAGTAGAAACTTTATTTTTGGTGGATTCGACACACAGGTGACCTGACCAGAAATCCAATATCTCTATTTTAAATTTTATATATTTGTTAGGAGTATATAACTGCTTGTGTAATAGGACATGTCAACAGAGTAGTTCATGTATGCCATACCCCTAGATCATCAAGTCACAATTGTATGTTAAGCCCATCATGGGCGAGCGGGAGATATTGGATTTCAATCAGGTCACCTATGATGGGTCAACTCGACCCAGATAAATAAACTTAGAAATAGAACTAACTGCTTAGGGCAGTTACAAGTTGTTGTATCAGATAATACAACTGACATATTGAAAAAGTGATCGTATGTTTATCTGATGAAAAAACTCTTCCTTTCTAAAAAAATTATGCTCTCTACTTTCTCTGGACACAAAACTAATACTTGAAGAATATTGCAACAGAAGACATTTAGGCTGTGGAAATTGAGGTGTATTCATTACCTACCTCTTATTAGTAATACAAGTAATATATTAATTTGAGCATGTCTTATTTATTATGCATTTAATCTCTAACATATTTGAAAATGACTTGAGCATTACAAGACAAAAAGAGCTTCCTAAGTGGTGGAGCCAACAAACAACTAAAAACAAAAAGAAAAAGAAAGTAAGCCCAATTCCATTAGTGTAAAGCGTAAATCGGTGGTGTACCCTACATAAGTACACAACATAGACACATGAAGGAGGAGAGCAGAACAAGTTTCCTTTTAGCAACAATTCTTTTCCTTCTATTTTTTTGTTTTCTTTTTAGAAAAAAATGTATAAATTTTTTAATTTGTCAATTTTCTAAGGTGTTAATATTTTAGTTTCTTGATTTTCTAACATTTTAAAATTTTAATTTTTTAATTGAAGATATTACAAGATGTACAAATATTATAAGTATTTTCAAAATATCCAACATGTACCAACTATAACTTATAAGATATAAGGGATAAAATGCACAGTACCTCCTGTAATTTAAAACACATCACATTATCCCCTTGTGTGCTTTTCAAAAGTAGTACATAATCCTTCCCAACTTTAATTTTTTCGTCTAATTTAACGAAAAGCACATTACACTCTGCCTTGTTGCATTCCCTTGTTGCATGTGTGGATGTCAAATTTTAGACTTTATAAACTTTTTTTTTAATCAAAACACCTTTATTGAGAATTATAGCATAATTTATTTATCCTCACTTTATGAACTCAAAAATTAAAAGCAAAAAAAAAATTA
This sequence comes from Cordia subcordata, assembly GCA_028554755.1. Lineage (NCBI taxonomy): Eukaryota > Viridiplantae > Streptophyta > Magnoliopsida > Boraginales > Cordiaceae > Cordia > Cordia subcordata. The sequence continues at coordinate 11,686,870 of JAPTOF010000016.1, forward strand.
AAATTTTAGGTATAAAATTAAATTTTAAAAATTAAAAAATAATTAAAAATTGAAATTTAAAATTTAAATAGATTTAAAAATTTAAAAATTTAAAAATTTTAATTTCAAAATTTTAAAAAGATAAAAAATTTTGATTTAGTTAAAAATTAAAAATTTTAAAATTTTAAAAATTAAAAATTTTAAAATTTTAAAAATTAAAAATTTTAAAATTTTAAAAATTAAAAATTTTAAAATTTTAAAAATTAAAAATTTTAAAATTTTAAAAAATTTTAAATTAATTTTTTCAAGTAAAAAATTATATTAAGAGAGTTTTCTAAGGGCAATTTGGTCATTTGAGAGTCTTATTTAACAGTGTAAAGATGTTAACAAAGATGGGAAGATTGTGTCACTTTTTAAAAATTATGGAGGGTAATGTGGTATGTTTTAAACCATAGGGGTAATTAACTACTTATACAAACGAAAGGTGGGTAATGCACATTTTACCCAAGATATAAGTATCTTAAACAATTTTATTTTTAATAACTATAAACAAAACATCTAATGGAAAGTGATAACAAATGATATTGTTGGCTTTTTGATCTTGATATTTGTTTTGATGATGAAAGTTGTGTTATGAATTATGATTTAATTATATCACTTGCTATTAAATCATTTTGTCTTGAGCTTGAATAGCATTGGAAAGATATTTTTGTATTCACCTTTGAGGAAAAATAAGCTTGCAATGAGGATCATTGTGCACTAAATTGAAGAATAGGGAGGAGACGTAAGGAGGAGGTGTGGTGGCATAAGAGGTACCTGTTGTGCTCTCTTTTATTGATTACCTTAGTTACGTCATTAGTGCTCTTTTCTTGATGTTTTTCTTGAAATAATTTCGAAAATGATTTTTTGAAATGAGATTGATGATTTTCAATGTTATCTTGGTTATATCTTTTAAACGTCAAGACTTATTTGTGATGTTTACTAGGATGAGTTTGTAGCCTTTCTAAATTTTTCGGTCATATCTATTTGAAGAAGTGACCAACTGGTTAATGGTAACGATTAAGTTCTCGTATAGGTGACTCACTAGAGAGATTGTTTTGGTGAAGGTTGATGTGTTATGATCATGTGTGTTTGCGTGGAATTTCTATATTTGTTTGAGGTGTTCTTGTGCTTTATTAGGTGTGTTAGTGTTGCTTTTATACCATTCTTGCGTATAGTAGGCTACAAATGTCCATAGTTGAGTTTAGATCATAAATGCTACACTAATGCGCACTTGTTTCTTGTGTTAGGTGAACTTTAGGGCAAAGCTCAGACTTGGAATGATAATGAATTGATGAAAGAGCCAAGTTCAAGGTGTTTTGGATGTGAAAGAAGCTTGAAGAATGCATTTGGAAGCGGCCGAGCCAAGAGAAGAGCTACCGAGAAAAAACAAGCTTGCGAGGAGCAAGAGTGGAGTAGAATCTGGGGAGGCTTGTTGACCGGCCAAGTAGACTGGCCAGAACAAAAAGTAGGCCAATTAGGCTGATTGACCTGGCCCAAGGCTGGGCCCCCGGCCTAGTGCCCTGACCCTACGTAATAGAAGCCCTATTTAAGGCATTTTTTAGCATTTTTGAGAAGGATGCAACCAACATTCACATCCACTTTACACACACATAAAACCCTAACTCACCCATCTTTAATACATTAAACACACACAAATGCACCTAAATCCAAGATTATAATTAGGGTTTTAATACTTGTAATTGTAAGATCAAGACAAGGATTTCAAGAGCAAAGCTAAGCATGAAAGCGAGGTTTATCTTTCTTCTTTTGTACTTAGCTTTTGCTATGTTAGAATAGATCTTTTATGGGTGATTGAAGCTTCTATTATGGGTTGATTAAGTACTACTTTGCTATGAGATTCTGATTGTTTAATACATATGTTCACTTTTAATGTTTCAATGGCTATTTACATACATGTTTATGTGTTTGTTGATATGCCTAGGTGAAAGAATATATATATATATATATATATATATATATATATATATTTAGAGGCTTGATTGCTATTTAACACTTCTAAATCATTGTATGAGCATGTCTAGGTATTTATGTGGTGATTCTATGAAATGGGTCCTACAACTATGCATGCCTATGTGTGTTTTCACATGCCTTAATAGCAATTTTAGCTTCTATGACATACATGTTGGATTCTAATGCCTAAATTGGTATGACCTAAATATGTCTAAGTGTTTAGGGCTAGAATATGCTTTATATTCATTTGTACCATGCTCAAGAACATGTATGATATGCTTTATTGTCAAACCCTGCTTGTGTGATGCTAGGATTTGTAGTTCTTCATTAATAATTAGGTCTAGCATAGTTTCTTTTGGCTTTAGACTCAACCAATAGGTGTCAGGCTAGCTTAATTTACCTTAGGAAGCCTAGTTCTTGACTTTAAAGCCAACCAATGAGTTAGAACCTAGGGTAAGACCAATTACCATCACCTAGGAATGTAATTAGCTAATCCGTGCACTAATTCATAAGGACCACGCTATGCCTCTAGGAAGCTAGCACCTAGGGATAGACCCACACCGAGTTCTAGGGATTGTAGGAGACATTGATTAAATTCCTAGCTTAGAGCACCCCCTCTTAGAGCAAAATCGTCAAAGTTAATCCTACAGCAAAGTTAGTACCCAAATCACCCATAGTTAAGTGGATTCACCCCTTGCCCCATTGCTTGTGTAAATTCCCTTTTACTAGCTTGTTCCCCCTTGCTTTTATTTCCTTTAGTTTGTTTAGATTATTTCAATTTGCCTTGAGCTCCCTTCATATCTAAAACAACCAAAAAGAATTCTTAGTTTAGCTTGTTTTCTTTCTAGCTTTCTAGGACACACACTTAGCTTTCATCTCCCATTTCCTGCCTCCTTGAGGGATCAACCCTGCTTTTGCACATTAGACTACATGACCTGTGCACTTGCAGGCTTTTAATTAAGTCATAATAGATTCAAAGTTGGATCTCTCATTGAGTTTTTTTAGTTAAGTTTGTGTTGGAACCTAGGTTGCAATAGTTGGGTCGATAATATCCATACCATATCTTTAATGGTCTCAGAATTATTCATGAATTTGATCTTTATGTTTGAGTCTTTTAAACATTTTCCTTTTAATTTTTTTGGAGGAAAAATTGAGATTGATCTACAAGTTAATGAAGTGATTATTTTTTTATATTTTTTATAGAAAATATTTAAAAGATATTTTCATCATCATATCTTGATTGTTCTATAACAAAGTACTAGAAAATAGGTAAATAATCTTGAAAAATGTAAAATTTTCCATTTTTTTAGATTGCAAGCATTTTCTTAAAAAGTGTAAATGGTGTGGAGGAAGACGAATTTCAAACAAGTGAACATTATTTAATTTGTTGGTTATTCAATAACAATGGAAAAACTCTATTAGTTCAAAGTACTATTACTAGATTTTCACATAAAGTTTATCATTTCAAGCAGGTTTTCTTAAACATTAAAAAATGTTAATGTCTCGCAATAGTATGTAATGTTTCATCCTTTTTTTTTTTTTTTTGTCAATCCTACATTGATCTCTTCATTTTTTTTAATTGTTTTAGCAATTCTACCTTATCTTCAATCTCTCTAATCTTTCTCTATATTTTAACATTTCGTTTCACAAATATAAATAAAATAATACAAAAATAAATTTTAGATTCTATCTACATCAAAATACAGTTAGAAAGTTTAAGTTTCATGAATCCAATTATTATGATACTTTAGAAAACAAAATTTTAATCTATCAAGTTTTTCCTTGAATAATATTGATATAAATACTTTATCAAAACATCAATTCTACTATGCTTTAAAAATAACATATTATAATAAGAAACATATATCTAATTATAAATAAATTATTTTATTTTAATAATAGCATTAATAATTATAATTTCCATAATTTTGATAATAATAACATGATCCTTATGGCTTTTTATGTTCATTTTGCATCTATTAGTTAATCCAACAACTAATTGTATCGATCAACTTGGTATCCCAAGTTTTAGATTCTAAATTTTTTATGTTAGGATCTTTTTGTAAGGATAGTAGTTACCACCTTATTTATGGCTTTCCTGCATTTGCATGCTTGCATATTTTCGTTGTTAAATGGTTGGCTTGTCAACCATTCATCCTTAGGAGTAGCATAGGGTGTATGGTCTATGCCCTCCCTCTATTATGTATTTTTATTTTGGTTTGAATAAATATTCGGAGGTGTCATCCCCTTTTCCTTAAAAAAAGAAAAAAACTAACAATTCTTTTTTTTCCCAATCAATTAGTTAAATAACTTTTTGCTAAGCTATCAATCCGCTGAACATCTATTTGATACTCATACAACTATCAATACCCTGGCAATTAATTGTGTCGTAGGCTCTTAAAGACAAACCCTTACACTCACTTCAACTTTAATTTGATTTTATTTCAATTACACTTCACTACTCTTACTTGGTATAAAAATTGGTCAACAAGAGTTGGTAGTTAATTGGGTTCTAACCCAAGTGTATGATTTTGACTCAATTATATTGACTTAGTTAAAACCATTGAGTAGTGAATGAGAAATTGAGTTGGGTTTTGGAAAGATTGTGAAAATAAATTATAGTGCACCATTAAATTTGATTGTGGAATTAAATTAAAATAGGCCATTGAAATTGAGAATGAAATTGGAATTGGCCTTATTAGATCAATTTGGTCCAATGAGTTTAATTTAAAATTTTTAATTTAAATTAAATTCTATTAGTTGCATCATTTCCAATTTAAGAGATGTAACTTTTTTTTTTTTTTGACTAACAAAGACATCCCTTGACATGAAGAGCTGGCATAGCACCTTTTTTTTTTATTCTCTTTTTTTTTTTTAAAGCATCACTTTATCTATAAATATTGCAAAGTTCAATTTGCAAAAGACACTGTTGCTGCATTCGTACTTTCCTACTAAAAACTAGAGTTCTCGAAATTCAATGGTGGAATTAAATTAAAATCGGCCATTGAAGTTGAGAATGAAATTGGAATTGGGCCTCATTAAATCAATTTGGCCCAATGGTTTAATTTAAATTATTTTTTGATTAAATTAAATTCTATTAGTTGCAAGGTCTCCAAATTAAGAGATGTAACTTACATCTCTTGACATGAAAAAATGACATATTATTTTGGAATTGGCATCACTTTGTCTACAAATACTATTGAATTCAAATGGAAAAACACTTTTCTTGCATTCAAACTTTCCTCAATAATAAAGTTCTAGGATTTTCTTTTGAGAGAGTTTAAAATTTTATCTAGGTTGAGCATTTCTATAGTTCGGAGTGCTACTATAGTAGAAATATTGTTGTTGTATCTTGGAGATAGTTGCCATCATTTGTAAACACCATTGCAGGAAGATAAGGTCTAAAGAAAATTGAAGAAATTCAGTCATTGGCTTTTTCTTTTCCATTTAATTTGTTTGTCTCTTCAAAGTTGTATGTTTTATTATTTAATTGCATTTTTCATTTTCCTTAATTTAGTTATTTGTGCTTGAACAAGTTGTGTGATTTTGATGTCATACTACTAACAATCTTAAGACCTTATATACCCGTGTATTGATTGTTGCTTCATATAGATGGCTTGAGTGTTTTAATTCTAAAGTGTCACTATTTTTTTTCCACAAGAAATTTTGATAATTTATTCATAAATAGTGTGTCTTCGTATAGGAGATGTATTGGAATCTCCTAATTTATGTCACGATGCATTAGAACATGTCAATTTTGATTTAACATATAAACTTGTGTATTAGGTTTATTACCTAATCTTGATTTTAACTCACATGATACATGTGAAGTGTGTGTAGAATCGAACTTGACAAGAACTTCTTTTAGATTTGTAGAAAGTAGTTCTAAACCTTTAGAGTTAATTCACAACAATATTTGTAATTTGAAGTTTGTGCAAACAAGAGGCAGTAAAAGTATTTCATATGGGAGTTCCATCTCCTAAAATGGTCAAGATTAAACCATAAACTATTGATAATATTTTTGTTGCATATATAAATAATAATTCTGCATATCGGTTTCTTGTGCATAAATTAGGTATTCCTTTGTCAATACCACCGTAGAGTCAAAGAATAAATAATTCTTTGAAGAAATATATCCTTATGAGAATGTACAAGAACAAACTTCATTGAAAAGATCTCATGATGTTGTTGGTTACCATGAAGATGGAATAGATCAAGAATTTATGGACAATGAAAATGAACCAAGATGTAGTAAGAGAGCTAGAAGGTCTAGCTCTTTTGGTCTAAAAGTTTAACCTTTTTGTTAGAAAATGAGCCTCATACATTAAAGAAAGCAATGTCCATTCTTCAATCACTATATTGAAAAAGACAATTAATAGTGAAATCGAATCCGTCATGGAGAATCAGACTAAGGAACTAGTGATTTCTCCTTCTAAAAATAAACATTTATGGTGCAATAGATATTCAAGAGGAAGATGAAAGCTAATGGATTAATTGAGAAATACAAAGTTATGCTTGCGGTTAAAGGGTAAAGACAAAAGGGAGGCCTTGACTACGTTGACACCTTTTTTCATCAGTAACTAGAATAACATCTACTTGAATGTTAATAGCCATCGTTGCTATAAATAGTCTAGAGATAAATCAACTGGATGTAAAGATAACCTTCTTAAATGAAGACATAGATGAAAAAATCTACACGGAATAACCAAAGGGTTTGTAGTTCCAGGGAAATAGAAAAAGGTGTGCAAGCTTGTAAAATTATTGTATGGATTACAATTTACTCCTAATCAATGGCATGAGGGATTTGATAAAACCATAATTTCAAATGGTTTTAAAATTAATGAATGTGACAAATATGTGCACATAAAGAGCTATGAAAGGGGATATGTCATTCTTTGTATGTCGATGTTATACTCATTTTTTAGAGCAATATTGATGTCATTAAGACTACCAAAAAAATGCTAGCCAATAAATTTGATATAAAAGACTTAGGTATATAGATGTTAAGGATTAAAATCTTTGGAATATTTGAAGGACTCATATTATTTTGATGTAAGTCTTTCTCTACCAAAAAGTAGTAGTGAGGGAATATTTCAACTAGAATATTCACATGTCACTGGAGGTCCAAAATACACAATGAATTATACACGACCAGATATATCATATTTGATTAGCAAATTGAGTAGTTTTACTAACAATCCAGGACATAATCATTGGAAAGCTTTGGTGAGGGTTCTAAGGTATTTAAAATATAGCAGAGTTATAGGTTGTACTACATTGGATATCCTACAGTATTAGAAGGGTATAGTGATGTGAATTGGATATCTGACACTCATAATTCCAAATCTATGAGTGGATATGTCTTTACCTTAGGAAGAGCATCTATGTCATGGAAATCCTCTAAGTAGACATCTAGAGCAAGATCTATAATGGAATATGAATTCACAGCTTTAGATAAAGTTGGATGGAAAGCTGACAAGCTTTGTAATTTTTTTTGAGAATCTTCCAATTGAACAAAATCTGTTCCAACTAAGGGTGTCCATGGGCGATCTGGGTGGCTTTATTAGTAATTTTTTGACCAAACCAATTTTGGCAGTTTGTAAATTTATAAAATTGAAATCGGCCAAAATAATAGAAAAATCGATGATTTTGGATAAAGCGACTTTTGAGCAGTTTTGGGCGGTCTTAAAATTTGGTTATTGCATACTTAAATATGTAACATAATCAAATTAATCAAGAAATAATTTTCTAAATCCCAATAACAATTACAATCCTAATAGTTCAATCCTTTAATATATATATATATATATATATATATATATATTAACTATTAAGAGCTCTTTCTTTTTTTAAAAAAAAATTTATTTATTATCTTGCTTGGTGCACAAACCAAAAGATCAACTTAAGTATGAAGAGAAAACCATAAAAGTGAAAAGTAAAGACTAAAAAAATAACTATGCGAAATATGCATTAAAAGTAAAAGACTTTAAGTGTATGTTATTAACTCTCTCTCTCTCTCTCTCTCTCTCTCTCTCTATATATATATATATATATATTAGATTAGTAAGAATTAAAATAGTATGTATGTAGCTATGTGTATGTGTAGATATATGTACATGTATATTTATATATGTGGGTGATTTGGTTTGGCTACAATTTTGTACTCCTAATGCTAAAAACCAAACCATTTTTTTCGATTTTTAAAAGTCAAAACCATGACCAATCGAACAACTATAAAAACCACTGATTTACGGTCGATTTGATTCGGCCTAAATGATTTATTTGGTTTTAGTAGTTTTATATTCACTCTTAATTCCAACAACGTGTATATATTGTGATCTTCGAGGGGAATGGGTTTGAAAGCCTACATTCAATTAGTTGCCATAATGGGAACCTAACCAAGTTGACTAGAGATCCCATGATCTAGGTTCAAAGGGAAAACTAAATTATGTAACTGGGGCTTGGTCAAAGCACTGTAAGAGGGAAACTTCCTACCTATTCCTATTGTGAGTAGATAGTGCTACTTGTAAAAGTTTAGGTTAACTTATGTTTTAATTATTCTTATATTTTGAAAAGCCAATTAGGGTATAATAGGATATTCTTAATAAGAAATCACCTATGTGAATAGGGAGTGGGGCCACTCCTATGCGAATTTGTCAGGTTGAATTCTTTAGAATACTTGTGAAAATCAAGAGTTATTCAGGGTCATATATATGAACATGAACAAGAACCAGATAATCTAGATTGATATTCTGTGTGGTCTATAGTCTTAGTCTACACAAAAGCTAAACAATTCAAGACTTTGCATTCACTGATTAGCAAATAAAATTTAATAATTTCTCACTAGGAAAGGTTCAAGACCAAAAGCTACATATCTTGATGCAGTATCTTCTAATTGAACTCTCTCTAAGTGTTGACAACATTTTTTGTGCATTCTGATATGCTGAGTCTTATTCATGTTGGGATTTTTAGTCAATTGCATTTTAAGCCAAGTGTTTGATTTTGACTCGATTGAATTCACTTGGTTAAAGTAATTGAGTAGTGAATCAGAATGGAGTTGTGTTTTGGAAAGATTGTGAAAATAAATTATAGTGGGCCCTTAAATTTGATTGTAGAATTAAATTAAAATGTGCCATTGAAGTTGAGGATGAAATTGGAATTAGGCCTCACTAAATCAATTTGGTCCAATGGGTTTAATTAAAATTATTTTTAATTTAAACTAAAATATATTAGTTGCAACCTTTCTAAATTAAGGGATGTAACTTTTCTTGACTAGTACACACATCCCTTGATATAAAGAGTTGGCATAGCTTTTAGCCAAGCATCACTTTATTTATAAATATTGCATGGTTTAATTTGCAAAACATACTTTTCTTGCATTCATACTTTTCTATTAAAAACTAGAGTTCTAGTATTTCTCTTTAGAGAGAGTTTAGCATTTTATCTGGTTCACCCATACCTACGATTTGGATTGCTGCTACTGTAGAATTACCGCGATTGTATCTTGGGAGACAATCCCCATCATCTGTAAGCACCATAGGGGGAGGGGGAGGGGGAGGGGAAGACGATAAGGTCTTAATGTAAGCATCAACATTCTCTTTTTGATTTAAAGCGTTTGTGTCTTCAAAGCTGTAAATTCTATTATTTAATTGCATTTTTTAGTTTCCTTAATTTTTTTGAAGTTACTTGCGCCTGCACAAGCTCTAAGATTTTAATGTCATACTACTAACGACAGTAACGTAATGAGCATCCGGAGCAAATTATAAGAAACTTGAAGCCATGTTCCCTTTCCCGGTTTCTTCTCTCACCCAGCGCAAGTTAGCAGACTGCTAACGGGCCCCCTGTTTCTCTTCGTCCCTTCCTCTTCCTTCTTCTTTTCTCCCTTTCTTTGTTTTCGGCTATGGCATAGAAACGACATGGCACGAGTTTGAGGTCTAAAGCTAGAGTGGGTCTGAGTCAGTTGGACCCTAAGGAAGCTGCAGAGGTCGAACTGATGGGTTGTATGTTTTTCGATTCGAAGATGAAGAGAAGAGCAGACTTGTTCTAGAACAATTTTGGCATGTCGGAAACAAGCCATTGTTACAACGACGATGGAAGCCTAATTACAGAGTGGGAAAAATTCAGCAGACTGTATACCCCTTTGGATTAAACTTAATAGAGTGCCAGCTGAGATGTGGACCAAAAATGGTCTGAGTGACATTGCAAGTGTCCTTGGTACCCCTCTCCAGATGGATGTGCCAACAGAGAGTAGATCCCGGCTTAACTATGCAAATGTCTGCATTGAAATTAATCTTTCCAAGGAATTTCCAAGCAACATTGAGATCAATCTGGATGGAGGTAATATCGCTGAGGTTGAGGTGGAGTATACTTGGAGACCATTGTTTTGCAAATGCTGCGAGAGGGTGGGACAGTTGTACAAAATTGTAGGTTCAAGCATGATGAATGGATTCCAAAAGATAAAAGCTGCAAGAGGCAGGCCAGTCAGGTGTTGCAAAAGTTGCAGATGAGATTGCTGTCCAAGTTGAGCAACAGGAGGGGCAGAGGAAAGGGCCAACTAAGGAGAATGATGATGATTGGGAGCAGGTTCAAAGAAAGAGCAAATCACCCTCTAAAGTTAAGGGTCCTGAGGCAGAAAGTAAACTGCATATGCATGCCAACAAGTTTGATTCTCTGGTTCAGAACGAACAAACTTTGAATGAAATGCTTGATGAACTTGGAAGTGGTAACACCTACCACTAAGTCACCCCATACGGCATTTTTAACCACCAAACCATAGACAATGATTATTTGGTGTGTGGAACACAAGGGGTATGGCTAAAAGCCACAAACAGCGTGGCGTTCAACTTTATGCAAAGCGGTACAAATTGGATTGCTGCCCAGGTATTTTGAGACGACGGTTTTGGGATTGGGATTTTGAAAACAATTATAAGCACTCCCCGAGAGGTCGAATTTGGGACCAGAGTAATTGCTGTGGCTTTGATTTCTTTAAGCAGCTTCCAGGTCTTAAAAACTGATTTAATTGCTTTACAAATGTCTCCTCCCACAATCTCCCTTGTAACTTTGAAGAATTTAGAGGAGAACCCGCCCAGGCCCGGACCCGGACTTTTGTCATTGCTAATAGAAAAAAGAGTACTCTTGATTTCCTCGTTTGTGACTGGCCCCTCTAACATGCAATAATCAGCCTCTCCAATTTCCTTAATGAGAATCTGTGCAAGCCTTGGGACTTCAATGGTTTCCCGATAAGCAGACTCCTCTCCAAGCAACTTAGTATAGAAATCAACAATGTGATTCCTGATTTCATTAGGCGACCGCATGTAATCCCCATTTTCCTTCACAGGAACCGAGATTATATTTCTTGCTCTCCTACCATTTACCACTTTGTGAAAAAATGTTGAGTTTTTATACCCTTCTTTAAGCCAGGTGAGTCTTGATTTCTGTCTTACCATTGATTCCTCAACCAAAATGGCATCCTCCAATTTCTTTCTCAGCTTCTTTTCTTGCTGCCTAGATGAGGTCTGATCTCGGTTATTAAAAATATACCCCGGACATTGCTCCAACTCTCAGTTAATCTCCTCAATTTTGCGGCTTAAGTGTATTCTCTAAGCTTTGGCTTTAACAATCTGGTACGGCCTGGGGCTGTTTGTACCTGTAAAGCTTCTTTTGTGGAATGGAAATGATTCACTTACTGAGAAAAAAAAATTGTATGAGCATTTGCCATGCTTCTTAATAACTTGCTTATAGATAATACATGTAACACCTATAATTATCATCGGACATTTATGAAATTTTTAAAAGAAATTTTACTGAAGGACACTTTCAATTTTCATTATTCAACCAAGTTTATTCGACTAATAATATTTTGAGCGTTGTTCACTTTAGAATATTCATGCCTTATCGATTTCTTTTGTTTCTGATTAAACTATGCATATATAACGCTGGGTTAATGCTAGGCAATACGTAAAGTAGAAAAATTCACCAAATCTATATATTTGTCTATCTATATATGCTATACATAAAGTTATACGTCAAAAACTTGGGAGCTCTTAGGAGATGTCACATCATCTTTTAATAAATCTTAATTGGTTCATATTATCTTAACAATCTTCTAACTTTAGGCAATATTAATAATTTTTAATTTGAGTAAAATGCATTCCAACCCCTTGTATTTTGTGAAAGTCACAAAAAACCCCTTGCGTTTTGAAAACTTATTGATAGACCTCTATGATTTAAAAACATTTCAATTTGGCTCCTACCATTAGTTTTTCCATTAAAGTTAACACAGAGTGTAAAAACTCACCTAAAAAGCATCTCAATTTGTTAATAATGGAGAAAACTCAAGTAAATTGGTGCTAATTCTCCTTTTTTCTTTAAAATTGGTGCAAATGTCCCTCTCTAATTTTAAAAATAGTGTAAAATCTCCCTCTCCTCTCATTTTAAAAAAAAATGCATATTCATCCCTCTTATTTGAAATAAGGTGCAAGTATATCCCTAGATGAGTAAAAACTCGACAACATATTTCTTAAATTATGTAGATTTCATGGTCTAAATGATTCCTTAATAAACAATACAAACATTTTCCATAATAATTGAATGAATATATAAACATAGAAGTTTACATAATTTAAGATATATACACACAGACACACACACATACAAACACACATATATACACACATAAACGCACACAGACACACACACACACATACACACACACACACACACATATATATATATATATATATATATATTCACCCTACAAGTAGTGTATTTACACCTTATTTCAAACTAAAGGGAGAATTTGCATCATTTTTAAAATAAGAGGGTGGAATTTGTACTAATTCAAAAATTCTTCGTTAACTTTAACAAAAAAACTAACGGAGGGGCCAATGTGTAACATTTTTTAAATTACAAGGGTTTATCAGTGAGTTTTAAAAATATAGGGGGTTTAGTGCAACTTTAAAAAATACAAGGGATAAAATGCATTTTAATCTTTTAATTTTTGAGGGCAAAAATGTTAACAAATACTCTATATCTATATAATCTATATAATCCATACAATAATAGTTATATAATTATATCTCAAAAAGTTTTTAGAGTACTTAGCATGTGCCACATGATACCATGTATGGCTTGTGGCTTAGTTTTAAGGCTTTAAAATTTGCTCATGAAAGTGTAGTGTACAAATTTAATTACATTTACACACATCCACATAAATTTGACATGTTCTTGGAGATTTAATTACAGTGGAGATTTAGGCATTGTAATAAATATTTAATTACATTTAAACACGTTCATGACACTATAATGCTAAAAATGGCAGAAAAGACAAACTCATCATGTGACTTATCATTGTGTAGTGGTTATAAGAGACGTAAATTTCTTAATTGTAGGCATTGCAATAGTTATTTAATTACATGTGTTTATCATTGTGTAAGGGTTAAAATAAATGTAAAATTCTTAATTATAGGCATTAAAATGGTTATTTAATTATATTTACACATGATGTGCTTTATGCACCTTTTGTATCCACATGTGCATCTTATGTATACATTGGTTTTATTATTTTTCTACTATGTAACATTTTCACAAATCTTGCTTTTGTTAATTATATTTTTATTGTAATACTTATTTATTTTAGCATTATCATTTTGATCTTTCGTATGACATTTATTGATAATAGATGAAGAGCACCAAAGTATCAGCCAACTAAGCTCATTCCCTTAATTGGTATTTGACTATTTGAGTTTCTCGATTATGAGATAGTTTTAGTTTTAATTAAACTATGAGATTATGAGTTTAGACATGGTCCTCATTGATTCAAATTTGTTTTCTTATGATGAGGTTTTTATTTTTTCATATGTAAAATTGTGTTTGTAAATTTTTAAATTTTCTACTTATTTACTGATTTTTTTTATTTATATGCTTTGTTTATAGGGTGATTAGATTTTGGAATAGAGCATGCACAACAATGCCATCTCGGCTTCTAAACTGTGGAAGTTGCCTGTTGGGATATCAAAATTTAAAAATCAAGATCAAGAAGTCTAAACAACTAATTGTAAGTGATGACGATTCTACATCCAATAATGAAGAGGTTATAAAAGGATGACAACTGATAAAAGTAGCTTTTGGAGTGGAATAGATACTTGAGTACTAAAGCTTAATCATAGTGTTTTTTAAGAGTCCTTTTTTGTGTTCAATTTACTTTTAGTTTATATAATCATATTTATGAGTTTAAACTAATTTTATCCAATATTATTTTTGGCTATTTATTTTACATTTTTAATTAAAAACATTTGACATTCATTGTTTTAGATATATGTATACCCTTTATAATTTGCTTAGATAATTGCAAACTATAGTATAAACAACTTCATAACCCCAAAATGTTGGACTATCAATTTGACTCTATAAATCACACCATGGTTCACGTGGAAAATAATTGTAGGGTCCTATTCAAGTAAGACAATGGTATAGAATAGAACAAAATAGCAAGTCAGAAATTTAGCTTGCTTTTGTTTATATGGAACTGCTAGACTCCTTTTTCCCTAAGAAAATAACAAAATTTTCATCAAAGCCCAAACAAAAACCATAAAGAAGTTTGCAGAAAAGGACCTCACCAAAGTATCTCCTAAGCTCCACATATTAGCTATCCTTGTATTCTTTACATTCATTTGTAATTCCTACGATAAGCAACTTTAGTTTTAATGAGACTAAAAATGCTATTAAAAATATGCTCGTATGTTAGAAAACTTAATAAATTTATCATCAATCTCTATTGACTTGCTTACCAATTCAATTTCATCCCTAGACCTAAAATCATACTGATGGTTAGTGCATCTTTCTCTTTGCTTCAAAATGTCCTTTCTGATTTGATGTTCCTCTCAGTTTCTTCAACAATAGTGAGTTTTTTAAATTATGCATTTTTTTTCAACAAATTTAGGATTACAATTACAAGAAATTAATTAAAAGAATTAACTTGTACAAAGCATAGTCTTTGAAATCCCTAGTGTTACAATAAAAGTATAGTTAAGAAAGGATATCCTTGATTTGAAAAAAGTTGGCATATGCAATAATCAAATTGCCCCAAGAACAACAATTGGAGGAAACAATTGAATTTGAACCAAATGATTTATTTGAGGGAAGTAATGAATCCATTTTTGTAGAATAAGAAATAAATAAATAAATAAATATATATATATATACACACACACATATGTATGTATATATGTATGTATATATGTACGTATGTATGTATATATCAATAATCTTATACGAGTAACAACACCCAAGCATTGTATAGGTCAACTACTAGTATTATATAAAAGAAGGTATGTGCTATATTTAAAAATGCCATATGTCTTCTTCTCATCCATCTTGTTCTTCTAAAATTTATTTCCTTTAATTCATGTTATATCTTAACGCTTTGATTGTAATAAAGTATGTTAACTTATGCAATTGTAATTATTAACATAAATTCAGATGGAAGATTGATGCGGAGCATGGGTTTAAAACTAGTCTTTCTCGATTCGACGAATCAAAGGTGGTAATATAACATTCTTGACTGAGCATTCCTAGGACTCCTAAAAAAGCTAAATATTATAGTAATTATATTAGGGTATATTAAATCACAAAAAAGGCTAAAGTAGCTTGTACTTACAATCCAAATACCTTAGCCAAACAAGAGTCACATGCTAATAATAAATCCTCAATATTTACTTTTGCATGTTGGCTTTAATGCAAAATATTTCCTTTATGTCCCAATTAAAAGTCAGCATCTAAGTACTATCATTTTTCTAGGCCCTGTACCTATATATATATTCCAGCTTTACAACCTCAGTCACACTATTATTTTTCAGGCCATGTACCTATAGATATTCTAGCTTTGCAACCTTAGTAGTTTTCTCATCTTTCAACAGGTCTTGTAAGTGATTGTTTCTTTTCTCTATTTTCCAAATTCACCAGAAAAAGAATTCAATCTTATTGAGAAACTGCATGAGTTTTTGAAAGGTAATCGATCAAGTAAACCTTATTGTTTAAATAGTCAAGTCTCCAAACAAGAAAATTTTCAGAAATATATTACCTGAACTTCATGTATTTGCAATAATATAGTCAGTCTCACTACCTTTACTGCTATATGTATATCCCCTTTATAAGTTTGTTGTGCCATTCTTCCACACAAGAAAATGATGGTCGCCAATACAAGTCTGAATTAATAAAGTAGCTTGAAGATCCTTTTTTTTTCTTCTTTCTTTCCAAATCTTCACTCCCCACTTTGAAACACAATCCTAATCCAAAACTTCCTCAATCTGTTGTTTCGTTCTAAGCAATTAGGGATGTTTTTGTGAGTAATCTATCAGCAACATCAAGCCACAAAAGTGTGCTCTTTCTCCCAATCATTTTAATGATCCCATACCACTTTAAACTAGTTAGCTTTCCGATGCTTGATCCTAATAATTTTATCCTACACCAAAGAGAGTGAAACATACCAAGAAATTTGAGTGCCTGATATTCCTCTGATTCTATCTCTAGCTTTCAAGATTTTTTTTTCCATTGCCATGAAGCATTCGCTTGGATTCCAACTTCTCAAAAGTTCCTCTCCTTAAGATAGTTATAGTGAACCTGCTTAGGCAAAATTGATTCCTGATTTGCAATTAAAAAGTCAAACTTGTGTTGCATGTTTGTACATGGACAATTTTTTTACCATGCATGCAACAATTTGCATAACACTTTACTTCATAAATATTTCTAGGGTGGTGGCAAAAAGGGAAAGTCTAACATGTATTTTTCTTATTGTTTCTTCTATAGATACAATGGCTTCTTTGTCAAATGAACATGAGCTCCCAAATTTGGAGCTCAAACAAGCTTCAAATTTGATAAATTCCAATGCCTAATACGTAGAAAAGAAAAAGGAAGAGAAAAAGATGGTCATTGGGCTATGCGTATAATGGCTGGAATACTCTTTGCAACCGAGCAAAATAATTTGCAAGAATTGCACCTTCATAGAGATTGGTGCTATTTCATTCTCAATGCTTTTGTACCATTATGTACGACTTGGTTAATTGTTACAAATGCATATTGAGAATTTTTGAATTCAGGAGGGATTATCTTACCGATGTGAAATGATACCTTTCTTACTATAATAAGGCTATACCCGGGTGCGTGTTATATGTAAGCCCATTAAAACTGCTAGACCATCAAAGAAAGGTCCCAAATGAAAAAGCTCACATCTAGAAAAATATAAAATGAAAAATAATAGCTCATAGAGAAAGAAACAAAACTAGCATTGCTCCTACAACCCCAAGCTGGATTTTTTCATTCCAGACCTTTCTTTGATATTCTAGCGGTTCTAATGCATTTACATATAACACGCCCTCAAGGATAACCCTATAATAGTAAGAAAGAGATCTTTTCACGTTGATGAGATGATCCCTCCTGAATTCTAAAATTCTCAATATGCATTTGTAGCATTTGATCATGTAGTACATAATAGCATAAAAGCATTGAGAATGAAATACGCTAATCTCTATGTAGGCGTACTTCCTACACTTGACTTTGCTCGCTTGCATGGTTGCAAAGAGCATTCAAGCCACTAGGGCTAAGTGAATAGCATAGCCTGCATGACCATCTTTTTCTCTTCTTTTTGTTTTCAATATATTGGACATAGGAATTTGTCAAATTTGAAGCTTGTTCAAGCTCCAAATTTGGGAGCTCATGTTTATTTGATGAAGAGCCATTGTACTTGTAGAAGAAATAATAAGAAAAAAGCATGTTAGACTTTCCATTTTTACCACCATCCTAAAAATGCTTATGAATTAAAGTGTTATGCAAATGGTTGCATTCATAGCAGAATTTATCCACATACAAGCAATCAACACAAGTTTGACTTTCTAATTGCAAATTAGGAATCAATTTGGCCTAAATAGGTTCATTGTAACTATCTTAAGGGGAGGAACTTTTAGGAAGTTGGAATCCAAGCCAATGTTTCATGGCACTAGAAAGAAACTATTGTAAGTAGAGATAGAATCAGAGAAATATTCGACACTCAAATTTCATGGTGCGTTTTCACTCTCTTTAGCGCGGGATAAAATTATTAGGATCAAGTGTTAGAAAGTTGATTGGTTCAAACTAGTATTGGATCGTTAAAATGATTGAAAGAAAGAGCGCGCTTTCATAGCTTGGTATTCTTGATAGATTATCTACAAAAACCTACCTAGTTGCTTGGAACGAAACAATAGATTGACAAATTTTTGCGTTGGGATTGTGTTTCGGAGTGGGAAGTGAAGTTTTGGGAAGAAAAAAGGAAAAGGATATGCAAGCTACTTTGTTAATTCTGACTTGTAGTGGGGACCATCATTTTCTTATTTTGAAGGAACGGAACAACAAACTTATGAAGGGGATATATATAGCAACAGAGGTGGTGAGACTAACTATATTAATGTAGATACATGGAGTTTAAGTGATATATTTCTATAAATGTTCTTGTTTGGAGACTTGGCTTTTGTAAATGAAGGGGTTTAGTGGTATTTTTGATAGATTGCTTTTAAAAGTTATGTAGTTTCTTGGTAAGATGAATTCTTCTTTTTTTTTTTTTTTGGTGAATTGGGAAAATAGAGAAAAGAGACAATCACATATAAGGCTTGATGAAAGATGAGAATACTACCGAGGTTGCGAAGCTATAATATATTTAGGTATATGGCCTAGAAGAATGATAGCATGACTGGGTTGTAAAGCTGGAATATACATAGGTACAAGGCCTAGAAACATTACAGTACTCGAATGTTGACTTTTAATTGAGACATAAAGAGAATATTTTGCATTAAATCCAACAATGCAAAAGTAAATATTGAGGATTTATTATCAACATGTGAATCTTGTTTGGCTAAAATATTTGGATTGTAAGTACAAGCCATTTTATTTTATTTTATTGTTATTTAATATACCCTAATTTTATTTAGTTCCTATGATATTTAGCTTTTTTAGGACTCCTAGGAATACTAAGTCAAGAATGTTATATTGCCATGTTTGGTTCACATAATAGAAAAACACTAATTTTAAACTCATGTTTTGCATGAGTCTTCCTTTTGAATTAATATTAATAATTACAATCATATAAGTATATATATAATGTATTTATTACAATTGAAGTGTATGAGATAAAAAAATTCTTGAAAATTAATCAAACGATAAAGAGATACCATTTAATAATTATGGCAATGAAAACCCTCTAAACTTATATGATAATTGTAGCATCAAGATCATGAATGTTATTAATCATTATAATAGGTATATTATATGACATGTTATCCTAATCATTTATAATACGTAGGTCTTACAATTTATGTCTATAATTTTCAAAAATGTAAAATTTGAGTCTTTGAAACATCAATAGTTTAGGATCCTTGAATACATATATCAAAACATGACGATTGATTTAGACTCGTCAAATACATAGAACCAAATATCTTTACAAAACAGACTTAAGTAATCAGCTCTAACATATTGTGTTTCCCAAGTGAATAATCTCAGAGTCCAAGTCGATGGGCAGCATTGGGTTCTTGCCTCACCTTAGTTGAAGAGAATTAACACTTACATATCTCACATTAATTTGTAAATTTGTGCAAATTTCAAATAGTTTCATACTCTAAAAATAATGACTCTTCAAATATATGCTTATGCTTTTGTAGAATGATTATGAATATCCAATTGCATCTTCCTCTCTCTGCTCTTATGAATCATGTCGTAGTTCTCCGTTCTATGTAATTAAAGACAATAAATAACTCAATAAAGAAAAATGCTAACAATGGAAATTTAGCATGGACTTACGCGAAGCATACCAATTACGGTCTATTCTACCAATAACCAAAATTACTACAAATTTTGTAATACCATTACTTAATTATCCATTGACTATGATATTAAGATCAAACGGAGTGATTAAATTCATTTTCTAATCCAAAGCTACTGAAAACCAACAATTTTATCCTGTTAACCAAATTGACCTCAAAGTTATACTCATCCACATGTTATTCAAATAATGTTGGTAGTTTACACTCTTCCATTTTCACAGATAAAGACAAACATATGACTGATAGTAATCTAATAGCCTCTAGTTTTCCACACAATTAGCGTTCACAATATTTCCCAAATCATGTTTAGATAATTACACACCCACCCAAACAAACATTAAAATAAAAAAAATATTTTTTTACTATCTAAGCATATATACCGATAAGCATTATAAGTGAACCAATGAAAAATTACACATATGATTCATATTTCACGCATACAAGCATCTTTACAATCACACAAACAAATAAAACATACATATACATGAAACCCAAAAACATAATATTGGCAACAAAACTAACAAATTACACCAATTTCCTTGCAAAACCATATATATATATATATATATATACACACACACACACTATACACACACACGTATCAAGTCCACATATCTAAAACTCCTTAAAATTTGATATCAGTAAGCATAAGGTTAGAGCATAACTTACTATACAATGAAATTGTAATTGTTTGTTAAAGTACTCCTATTTAAGAAGATTCTAATACAACTTACTTTATAAATGTCTCATAAATGACCCAACACTTTAGATATATGTATCTATATTAGCATAGCCACGACCTGTGGTTCTTTCAAATGCATGGCTTTTTTGGGATATTCATTAATATATATATTGGCTTTTGCTTTCATCTATATAAAGTAAGATATGAGAATGCTTCATGTACAAATGTGCCTCATAAGAAAATGTGACATACAAGATGGATTTATAAGAAGTATAATAATAAAAAGATAGAAGAAGAAGATGATAAGAGAAAGGAAGAGCCAAACAACTTTCTAGATTGATAATATAAGCAACCAGAAGACGAATTACATGGACATGCCTATACTATCCTATAAGTAAAGTGAAGATTGGTGTAAAGATGAATTTGAAGCAAGGACTCTAATATTTATAGCGGGAAAAAGGGAACTGAATGCAAAATGTTCTGGAAGTATAATGGTGATCTCAAAGAAGATTTGTGGAAGGATTGGAAGAAGACAATTTAAAGAATGTTCTAAAAGATATCTATTGTCTGCAACAAGGATACTGTGGAAGATATCTTTCGTCTACAACAAAAATATCGACAAAATTTCCAAGGTAAGACTTGAATCTATGAAAAAAACAAACGAAAGAGGCAGTAGAAGTAGCCCCTGGTTTTTATAGGAAAGCAAAACTGGGCTGCACGGAAATCTAAAAGGTTTTATCCTGCAGAAAGTCCATTGGTTGCTATGTTAGAGATAGTGGTCGACAACATTTTCGATACATGTGGAAATGACTTTAACAATAATGATATGTACACAAAATAAAATCCATTGTTGATTAGAAGTGGTACTGTACATGCCAAATTAACGGATGAATTAGCATGTGCATGGCATTTTTTTAGATTGAGGGTAGAGGCGCAAATATTTGTCTTAGTGTGGCTTTTGCTTTCATTATATGTAAAAAGGATTCTTTCTAAAGAATTCAATATTTTGATAAAAAATTATTTCTTTCTATTATTTTATTCTTTTTAACACACACATTTGGACAACACACATTGTGCATATATATTACACACAATGTGTATACACATTACACACACCACACGCGCTGTGCATGCACACTGCTCAACTAAGCACACACTACCTATACTATGAACACATACTATACATACTTCACACAATTAAGCACACTATATACTTTGTACACACATTACATACACTTTGCCACACTAAACATATTAAACTAACACAAATTGCATATACTATATACCCTACCCATATATACTACACACATTGCACGCATACATTACACACATTAAACATGCTTCATACTCAAAACACATACTACACACACATTACTCATACTACACAGATTACATACATTAACTACATAAACTTGATATCTTTACCTTTTATATTTTTAAATTGGGGACGTTTTTCGAATACAATTTAAGCTTCCTAGAAATATTAATTTTGAACCGAACATAACAAGTAAATATTTCTGAAAGTTATCCCTCATTTTTGTAGGAATATATTTAGCATAACAAACAATTTTATCAACATTCATGGGAATTACATTGCTGGAAATCTCCTATTTTTAGGAATGTGATTCCTAGGTATCAGTAAAAAATTATTCCGTGAACCATATGCTCCCTTATGGTAACTATTATGTAGATTGACTAAAACTAACCTTTTATATTGAAAATAAGATAACCTATTCTTTTGTAATTATTTAACTATAGTATCATTAAATTTTGGGACTTAAAAATTTGAGGGCCCTAAAACGAGGGCTTTAGTTGCTTTACCCTTGAGCCATCTCTGATATCAAAGAAGTGCGACAATCGCTTTTTCATCATAAGGTCACTATACCCTTACAAATCTTATTTGTAAATCCACTAGAACATCTTATCCGACTTTATTGTATAAATTTTGAAAAATTCTTTTCAAAAAGCTAAAATATTAGTCTTTCAGAAAATGCTAAATTTGAGAATTTGTTTTGAGTTCTAACTTTTTTTTTTTGAAATAAAAAAGCTGCTTATTAAAAAAAACAACAAAAAATATTTTTTCTTAAAAAAATTAGAAAATTCAAACAAGTCCTTAATCCCAACCATAAGGTCCAAAAGCCACATTCCAACCCAAACTTTCTAGCTAGTCCGTCTATACTTTTGCCAAACTAAATCAAGCCCACTATACAATCACTACTAGAAATAAGGCCTTCTGCGACCGCCAAAATCGGTCGTTAAATAGGAAAAATCGGTTGCTAAACAGCATTAGCGACTGAATTTGCAATTGACAGAGGCGGTTGCTAAATGACTGGTCACTAAATCAAAATTAGCGACCAATTTCTTTACCGATTGTTAATTAGTGACCGATTTGTCTGTTGCTAAATTTAATGCCCAGTCGCTAAATTAAGATATGTGAGCAACCCTGTGATTGGTTGCTAAACAATTAGTTGACCAACTTAGCTATGGATTAGTTGGTCTCTAAATTTTGCGACCAATTTGGTGGTTGCTAAATTTTGCGATCGACTAAGAGGTCGCTAGTTTTTGCAACAACTGCTAAATTAGTAACCACTGCATTTAGCGACCGAAGCCTGGTCCCTAATGACATATTGGGGCCAAATTTGACTAATGATAGAAGTAAGAAGCATTATATCTTTTGGTGGTTCAAGGGGAAGGAGAGATGATGGTGCCAACTTGATTTATTTAGTTTTAATGATTGAATGAATAACTTAGTGGGCCAAAAGTTTAGTTACTGATAAAAGTGAGAAATGCTTTTTAGAGTAGTAAACCAAGGAACCCAGTACGAGATGAATAAACAAGTTACATTAGTATGTAGATGCAAAATCAAGTATGAGATGAATAAACAAGTTACATGAGGGAATCAAGACAAGCAAGAATCTCTATACACATTCTACATTTTTTCTTCAACTTTAAGAAGTTAATCTGGCATAGCAGTGCAATTTTAGGCACATAAAAGCTGCATAATGAATCTAACAAACTGAACATTTAAGAGTATGTAGATGCAAAATCTTGAGAAAAGTACAATCATCAGCTCTAAGGAATCATCAGCAGTTCCAGTAGATCAACCTGGGAATCTCGCAAGTAAGCTGGTTTAGAGCAAGATCACTGGATAATAGAGAAAACCACCAAATGCTGTAAGTCTCCATTTAGACTTTTATAACAAATACCAGGCAGGCACCATTAGAGCAAATCAAAGACATGCCAAGAAACTTATAACATAACTTTTAGAAATATATTTTACACATAAAAGAATAAGGCAAGGATTGGTGTCTCGTACTAATAAAACAACCTGCTCTCAGGAAATCCAAAAGAAAAAGGTCAAATAGAATCAAAATATTTCCTTACAGAGTTTTTAGATTAGGAATTTGGGTCAATATTGATAATATAGGACAAACTAACGGGTTGTTTTTCAGATTCTTGAAATGTTGGAAGTGCACAAACAATAAGTGAACAGTAATGAGACACATCTAAGGCGATATGAAAAAATTAGAAAATAATTTAAGAAGAACATACAAAAACTCAAGCATTTCAACTTAGAGATTGAGTGCTACACAAATGGCAGGCATTATAAACAAGAACCAAATTCTTGTGATTGAAAGGTCTAGAACGGCAAAAAGAAGAAAGGACCAGAAAAATGATGCAGACTCATACAATAGTATCAGTGAACCACAATTGCTGATTTCATCTAGAATTTGAACAATTAATTTATTCCGTTGAAGATCTTTGCCAAAGTCATTTCAACCCCGTGTAAACAACCCAAGACATAATGATCATCAAGAAGTAAAGAGAAACTTGCATAAAGATTGACAAAGAAGACATATAAAGACTACGACTCATCAAATCTCTGATAGCCGATGAAGTTCAGACTTGACAAATTCCTTGATTCAACAACTTACATCAGCCAATTGCTTAAAATGATTGATTGAACATGGATGTATAATACATTACTTACGATAAGAATGACTTGTTAATTTGCTCAAAAGTCAGATTATCTACGTCCTTAGATCTACATGATCCATGAGACCATAAAAAAAACAAAATATGTAATATCATAGTTTCATTTTCACATGTACATGTGTCTCAATAAAAAAGGATCTTTGATAAGATGCAGTTGAATGTGGCCCGTATTTTTGGGCAACAAGAATAGCAAATTACCTTATGTGCATATTAATTTATAGTTTGTTACCTTTTCTAGCACTTAATTAAGTCGTTGCCTTTTCTGCTTAATAGGTTTTAGAAAACCTTTGCACTATAAATATGTGGCAATACTCAATGTATTAGGTGTTTGAGAGAAATCTTAGTGTGAGCCTTGTAATATTCGAGATCAATAACAAATTATTCTCTGCTGTCCATGGACGTAGGTTTTAAGGCCGAATTGCGTAATTCTCTTGTGTCCATTTTATTCTCGTGTTCTTTGTGTTTGCATGTTTTTTTCCCTAACAAACTAATATTTAGAGCTTAGGTTCTAATTCGTTGCGAGAGGCAGAAAGGAAAAATCAAAACTCACTGTAAAATCAAAATTTCTCAAAACAAACAAAGGTCCTTGCTCGGCGAGGAGTGCCCCAGTACTGTCTACGTTGAGCGTTGGTGGCTGGAGCGGAAGCTTACATCGGTGGGTCATGGTTTGTATTTGGGTTTGAAGAATGAGCAAAGAAGATTGAGTTCGTGCGCTCTTGAAGTTGGTTTTGGGCATTCGGGTCTTTTTTTTATTATTGGTTCAAGTTTGTAAAGCAAGTTTAGGGTCTGGGTTTTGGGCTTTGGGTTTGGGTTTGGGTTTTTTGGATCGGGCCTGGGTAGCGGCTTTGTCCAGATTTCGTTAGGTCTTTTGCGTCTTGGGTCTAGGGCTTTGAAACTTTTTTCTGTTTGGACTTAGTTGAATCAAAAGGTAAAAGGAAAATATTTTTGGGTTGGGCTTCTATTTTAAGACCAAAGAAAAAAAATATTTACTTCCTTTGGGGTCTTGCTGTAGAGTCCAGAAACCAAAAAAAAGACCAGTTTGACCGCGTTGACGGGTTTTGACCGAGATTTGACTTTGACCATTGACCATTGACCATTAACCAAGGGTTGACCAAGTTTGACCAGAGCCTTACCCCATATTTTGGGCTCTATTTTTCCAAAATCTACTCCAAAGTACATGTTTAGGGACGGTGTTGACTTTGAGTAATAGGTTTGACTTTGATCGGTGTTGACCAAAGTTGACCGAGTTGTTCCTAAGATTTTTTGATGTGTTGAATCCATTTTTGCGGTCTATTGAGCCAAATTCTATCCCGAAGTGTGAGTTTTGAGCAAACTAAGATGTCTTCCACAGGTGAAAAGTTTCAAATCGAGAAGTTTGATGAGAGAGTGAGTTTCAGTCTATGGAGGATCAGGTTCAAGGCATTTATGACAATGCAAGGACTTTGAAAAGTCATTAAAAGAGTGATTTTAGAGAAGACGGAACCAACAGTGAGACAAGAACTTGAAGCGAAAGCCCCAAGTGTAATAGACATCCGTGACGAATGAAGTATTGCTGGAGATTGCTGTGAAAACGACAATAGTTGAGGCTTGGAATACTTTGGTGGAATTATATGCATCAAAATCTCTCACAAATCATCTCTCCTTGGAAAAGCGATTGTATCTTCTTAGAATGGAAGAAAGTACATCACTAACACAACACCTTGATAAGTTTACCTCTTGCTTTATTGCTTTGAAGGATGTGGGTGTTAAAATTGATGAAGAAGATCAAGATATGATCCTGTTATGGTCTTTACCGCTTTCATATATGAACTTTGTGGACATTATGTTGTACAAGAGGGATAAAATTAGCTTTGAGGATGTGATTGCTTCATTAAAAGGATCTTCAAACACAAATTCTGGGACATAGGGAAGAAGTTCATAGGGAGGGTTTACTGAGTAGAGGAAGATCCGACAATAGAGGGGGATCTTTGGGTAGAAAGAAAAGCAAGTCAAGGTCAAAATCAAGAGCAAAAAGCTGCATTGTTTCGAGTGTGGTGAGAAAGGTCACATTAAGAAAGAATTTCCAAAATTGAAAAAGGGAAAGAAAAATATGGAAAATTCAGCCAATGTGGTAGAGAGTGCTGATAGTGATGGAGAGAACTTGAGTAGTACCCAGGATGTTTTGACTGTGAGTGTATCACAGTGGCATAATCAATGAATTCTTGATACTGGTGTAACGTTCCATATGTGTCCTAGGCGTGACTGGTTCTCTTCTTTTTCTAAAAGAGAAAGGAAAGTCTTTCTAGGCAATGATCTTTCGTTGAAGGTGGAGGGAATGGACATCGTAAATATCAAGATGTTTGATGGTATTACAAGATCTCTTGAGTCTTGGCATGTACCAGAGCTGAAGAAAAACTTGATTTCTGTTGGGCGTTTGAATTCTCATGGGTACAAATTCTAAAGTAAGAATGGTGTCTTAAAGGTGACCAAAGGTGCAATTGTGCTCTTGAAAGGTAACTTGACTGGTGGCTTATATTCGAGGAGAGTGATAATGACACCACGCAGTTATGGCACAAAAGGTTAGGCCATATAAGCGAGAGGGGCTGGCCAAATTGAGCAAGAGGGATTTGCTTTGTGGACAAAGAACTGGAAAGCTTGAATTCTGCGAGCATTGTGTTTTTGGAAAGCAAACTAGGGTGAAGTTTAGCAAAAGGTAGGAGAATACCAAAGGTACACTTGATTACATTCATTCTGATATTTGGGTTCCTAATAAAGTTCCTTTCAAAAAAGGTGTCAAGTATTACATCACTTTCATTTATGCATGCTCTTGGATGATATGGGTATACTACTTGAAAACTAAAGATAAGGCATTTCCAACATTTGTCGAGTGGAAGACGTTGATTGAGAAGTAGACTGGTAAACAGATCAAGCGTCTTAGGACTGACAATGGGTTAGAATACTGTAATAAAGAGTTTGATGAGTTCTACAGGAAATATGGCATTATGAGACACCACACATATGTAAGGACACCATAACAGAATGGAGTTACAGAACGCATGAATAGAACTTAATGGAGAGAGCTCGTTGTATGCTCTCCTATTCTAGCTTGAGTTAAGACTTTTGGGTTGAAACCATTAATACAGCGTGCTACTTAGTGAATAGGTCTCCATCTAAAGTTATTAAATTGAAAACTCCTTTTGAGTTATGGTCCGGTAAGCCTGCTGACTACTCTCGATTGAGGGTGTTTGGTCGCCCTGCATACGCTCACATGAAGGATGGCAAGTTGGAGCCGAGAGTAAAGAAATGCATATTACTAGGCTATGCACTGTGGTGCACAGATCCAAAGTCTCAAGGTTTCCTCGTCAGTAGGGATGTAATATTCAATGAGTTTGCTTTATAAGACCAAGAAAAAGAGAAAGCAGTAGCTGGTTTAGACCACGGAATCAAAGAGCAGGTGGAGATGTTTGCTGATGTTTCAAATATTCCATCTAGCATAGCAATCCAGTTCAGCCCACTCAACCAACTGAGGTGCATTATCAAAATGTGCCTAAACAATAAAAGTACAGTATTGCTACTGGGCGGGAAAAGAAATAGGTTAGAAAGCCTCAAAGGTGTGGATACGCTAATATTATTGACTATTACTGAAACAATTGAAGGACATGAGCTGAATTCACATAAAGAGGCTATATCTAGAAAAGATAATACTCAGTGGGTAGGTGCCATGAGTGAGGAGATTAAGTCTCTTCAGAAGAATCAACAATGGAAGCTTGTTGAATTACCTGAGGGACAGTGAGTTGTTGGTTGCAAATAGGTTTACAAGAAAAAGAAAGGTACTCCAAGTGTTGAAGATCCTCGATACAAGGCACGATTGGTGGCAAAAGGCTACACACAAAGGGAGGGTATTGACTTCAATGAAGTATTCTCTCCAGTTGTGAAGCATACTTCCATTAGGGTTTTACTTGCCTTAGTTGCTCTTCATGGCATAGAGCTTGAGCAGCTAGATGTGAAAACGGCATTTTTGCATGCTGATCTTGAAGAGCAGATTTACATGAGTCAACCCGAGGGGTTTGTAGTTCCTAGTAAGGAGAACTATGTTTACAAACTGAAGAAGTCCTTGTATGCATTGAAGCAGTCGCCTCGGCAATGGAACAAGAGATTTGACACATCTTAGTAAGTGTTGGATACACAATGAGTGCCTATAACAGTTGTGTGTAGTCAAGAAGTTTCCAAATGTTTCGTTTGTGTACTTGTTGTTGTATGTCGATGATATGCTTATTGCTACTAAAAACATGTGATGTGTTGTGTTTTTGTGTGTGTTTGCATTGTCATTTACCTATATTTTTGAGGTGTTGAGTGCTCATAATGATGCATTAGTGTAGTGCTTTTGATAAGAATAGGCTTAAGTGTAAACAAATGTGCATATTGAGTTTAAGCGACAAATTGCTACACTAATTGCTTGTTTTCAATGATTTAGGTGAACTTTGGGTTAAGATCAAGATTGGACGATGAAAGGTGATGAAGATGGGAAATGCACGGGTCTAAGAGAGAAGACCAGAGGCCAAAAAGACAAAGAATGGAGGAAGAAAGTCAGCCGGACGACCAAGGAAAAAGAGCCGGTCGATCGGCCACTCCAGAGAGGTGCCAAAAATAGCCGGACGACCACCCTTCCAGAGCCGGTCGACCGACCACTCCAGAGAGCATCATTAAAAAGTAGGTCGAGCTAGGTCCAGATATGTTGAGAACATATAAATAGGGCCCGATTCTGCAAAAAAAGGAAGAGGACTTTTTGGTAGAATAACACACACTTCACACCTAAAATTCTCACACGCTTAACCCTAGATCCCACCCACTTCACACACACTTTTCACACATTCGTCACTAAGAACCAAGCTTGATTTTGAGGGTTCAAACATTTTGGAATCAAGTTTGCTCAAAAGCTTTGTACAAGATTAGCTAGGATGAAAGGGAAGCTTCATTATCTCTCTTTCATTCTATTTCCTATTATGATTGAGTAGACTTGTGTAGGGTGATTTAACTTATGTAATGGGTTAACTATATACTCTTATGATATGGGATATGATGGCTGTATATATATACATGTTTCAAATTGTCTTGTTCAAATGGGTATTTTCTCATTCATGTCTAAGTGTTTGATAAAATGCCTAGATGAGTAACATGTGTATAAATTGAAGTTTGTTTGTCACTAAACACATCTAATCCATGTTATAATCATGTCTATGTGTTTATATGTGGATGCTATGAAGTGGGTAATGCTTTTATTCATGTCTATATGTATATTACGTGTTGATTGTTAATTATTTCTAATGGTGTGAACTGAACATGACAATGTTTGTTAGTTGAATAGGTTCCATTATTCACGCGCACCTTGGCCTTGAACATGTATGAACGCACTAGCAAGTCAAATCCTGCTGTAGTGACCTCAGAATGACGAAGTATAACTTAGGGCTAGTCTAGGCCGAGTCTCCTTTGGCTTTAAATCCAGCCAATAGGTTTCCAGATAGGTTAAGTCGACTTTAGCAACACTAGGTCTTGGCTTTAAATCCAGCCAAAGGTTTAGGTACTAAGGTAGGTTCATTCTAAGCCACCTAGGAAGTTAGTTAGTCACTCTTGAGGCCCTAGGTCATAAGGACCGCGCCGTAGCTCTAGGAGGTGCCGCCTAGGGACGGACCTGCACCGAGTCCTAGGGGGAAATTAGGACACTAACTAGCAACCTAGTTAAGAGCACTCATGATAGTTAGCCATCATCCCTTAATCCCATTGCATTTGAGTATAGAATTACCCATTCATAAGTCGAAGTCACCCTAACCCCTTCTTAAGTGTTAGTTCCCTCTTGACCAACTTGTGCTCCCATTTTTCATATTCATAGTTTAGTTTTATTTCCTTTACCTAGAGCTCCCGATAATCCAAAACCCCAAAAATATGTCTAGTTTAGATCTTTCTTTTTGGCACTTTCTAGAACACCAAGCATAGAATTCACCCACATTATTTACGCCTCCCTGTGGTTCGACACCCGTACTTGTATACATTATATTGCATGATCCGTATGCTTGCGGGTCTTTTAGAGCTTGCACTCGAAAAACCACACTAGCATGTTTGCCATTGACGAATTAAAGAAGCAGCTAGCTGATGAGTTTGAGATGAAGGATCATGGAGCAATGAAAAAGATTCTTGGCATGGAGATTCATAGGGATAGAAATGCTGAGAAGCTGCTTTTGTCTTAGCAAAGTTATATTGAAAAAGTGCTACAGCGTTTCGAGATGCATAAAGCAAAGCCTATGAGTATGCCGCTTGCTGCTCATTTCAAGTTGATAGATTTGTCACCTAAAACCGAGGAGGAGGTAGAGCACATGTCTCGTGTTCCATACTCGAGTGTTGTTGGTAATTTGATGTATACTATGGTATGCACTTGTCCTGACATTTCGAATATAGTTAGTGCTGTGAGCAGGTATATGACATCGCTTGGGAAAGCACACTGGGAAGTAGTGAAATGGATAATGAGATATTTGCGTGGCACTGTGAATATAGGTTTGCTGTTTAATAAGATGACTGGAGATTGCATGAGGTTAGTAGGTTATTGTGATCTTCTCTTATTGTGAATCGGACTTTGCCGGTGACCTTAATAAGAAAAGATTTCTGATAGGTTATGTGTTTACACTCTCTGGATATGCTATTAGTTGGAAAGCAACATTACAGTCTACTATGACATTGTCAACTATTAAGACGGAGTACATGGCAATTACAGAAGCCATGAAGAAGGTCATATGGTTACAAGGCCTGGTTCGTGATCTTGGACTGCGGCAAGATACAAGTACAGTCTATTGTGATAGCCAGAGCGCAATCCATCTGACGAAGAATCGTATGTATTATGAGATGACTAAACACATTGATATCAGATATCACTTTATCAAAGATGTTATATCACAAGGGATCATATCGGTGCAGAAGATATCTACCCATAAGAATCCAATAGATATGATGACCAAGGTAGTTCCAGTCAGTAAGTTCAAGCATTGCCTAGACTTGGTTGCCATTTGTGTGTGGAACATTGAGCCCTTAGATACAGTTGGCAATAGGGACGATGGTGTGTTGATTGGAGCAAATATGTACCAAGGTGGAAATTTGTTTAATGTGGCTTGTATTCTTAGGCAATAAGAATAGCAAATTACGTTATGTTCATATTACCTTATAGCTTGTTGCCTTTTCTACCAAATAATTAATTAGTTGCCTTTTCTGCTTAATAAGTTTTAGGAAACCTTTGCTCTATAAACATGTGGCAATACTCATTGTGTTAGGCGTGTGAGAGAAACCTTAGTGTGAGCCAGCCTTATAATATTTGTGATTAATAACAAATTATTCTCTGCTGCCCATGGACATATGCTTTAAGGCTGAACCACGTAATTCTTTTGTGTCCATTTTCTTTTCGTGTTTTTCATGTTTGCATGTTTTTTCCCCAACAAATGCTTATATCAACAATTGAGGCACGCAACTAACTGTTTCAAAATTTGTCCATATCTTCTTCTACTAAATCCAAGATCACACCAATTACACACGTGAACACGCAAGAGATGTGTTCTATGTCTTGCTTATCAATTTTTTTTCCTTTTTGATGTCATTTTGATTTAATTTAATCTCTCTTCTTTTAACAACAAGTTGATATAACAATAAGTTGCCAATAAACTATAGACTTGTCAAAGTAGCTTTCCAGCTTCTAGCCTCCTAAAAGCTAAAAGTAGCTTTTAAGGAGTTCTATATTTCTTTAAGCACCTTTATACTTTCCTAAGTAACATATTTAACAAAATGGTAAGTGAAATAATTGAAAATGGTAAATAAGCAACACACTTATGATGTCTTTGTTATACACTTATCTGAAAAGTACATAATTTCATGCATTTTCCAAATTTAAAGATTTTAACTTGTATATAACAAACTCAACATTAAAGTAGATATACACTTGACTCAAAATTATCCTATTATACAAGAAAATAAACAACCAAAGAACAAAGAATGTCTTTCGAGGGGTAACATATACCCACTTGTATCACGCACATGCTAAGGTAATCTAAGTTTATGACAAATAAACAAATGTGCAATAAGTGGACCATCCATACACCAATCACGTCAAGCTTCCAGTTAATAGAAATATCATTTCAGGAGGGAAATGATATGTTGTTACATTATGAGCCGTGAGATGCATAAACAAGAGAATTAAGGGAAAAAAAATATTAATGAGATCTAAATCATTATAAACATGTAATACAAAGAAGGAGAAAAAGACATTAATTAACTGGATCTAACATTCTCGATAGCAGCTACAAGATCATCAAATTTGGCTTCTGTTATCTCCTCAACAATTATGCTGTCCTTGAGAATCTTGAACATAGGAACCACCTTTATGCCTAGCTCCTTGCCAATGGCTGCAAGCACAATAAAAAAAAAAAAAAAAACAACAAACAGCAAAAGAAAACAATCAATTTGTAACATAAATCAACATATAGACATATATACACACACACACACATATATATATGTATGTATATATGTATGTATATGTACACACGTGCACATATATGAAGGAAACAAATAGGGCTTAAACATATATGCTAGTGCTACTGCATGCAACTCGTGTGAAATAGATTTTCAATTTAAATTTTCCTTTTATCAACAAACCCCAATTTTCATGTCCTTTTACATTCTTTTTCTACCCAAAAATAAATAAATAAACAAAACAAAATTTTCATCTCTTTGCTGATTAAGAGTATGACTTATACTGTTCATACCCGCAGGTCAATTCTCATCTTTATCTATCATCATAGTTAGAATGCCGAAAAAAAAAATAAAAGATAAAAACAGTGGCTGAAGAAAATTTAATGTGCCAAGAAAAGATAAAAAATAAAAATTGACAACTAATTGCATCTCCACTAGCAAAGAATATTAATGTGCCTTCAAAGAAATGGCTAGATTGGAGAATTGATTTTGCTAAAGCGAATCGAGCATACCTTCAGAGAGTTGTAGTGGCTGGCAGTAGTGGAAGCAGTGATAGAGAGAGCCGTGGTGGAGATGCAGCAACGATATGAAATTGTGGTGAAAATGGAGCAGTGGTGGATTTAGGGATTTAAGACAAGTGAAGACAGAGGGAGAAAGAGAGAGAGGATGAGAGAGAATAGGGATTTAATTTGGAGAGAGTTTTTAAGAAATTTTAGTTTTAAAAACCAGTGATCGATATGGACATCAATTGCAAAAATTAGCAACCGCAATAAATATCGGTCGCTAAACTGTGGCCGACTTACTCAGTCGCAAATTACGCAACAATTTTTTTTTTTTGGTTTAAACTTTAACGACCAATGTTATAAACTTTAGCAATCGATACGCGGTAGCAAAATTGTATAGCAATCGATTCACTAGTTAATCACAAAATCAGTTGTAAAATTTGAAATTAGCGACCGATTTTCGTCAGTCGTTAATTTTTTATTGCTATAGACCAATTTTCTAGTGGTGGATGCTATTGGCTTGTCCGCAGGAACCACCCATGAATAGACCTGTTGAATAGTGTGTCTGGATGGACTACACACTTCTTGGTGGCAACCAAAAAAGAGATTCCAATGCACTAAGAGGAGTGCCAACAGGTCTTGTGATTAGGTAACTAAGGGCTTCTTTTGATTGCCCTTTTATAATGGCATTTTCTAACCTTTTTTAAGAAAAGTACTTCTTTGAGAAGCTAAAAATTCTTACTTCTATAAAAAAAAAAGATTGTATTTAGATTTTTTTTAAAGTTTTAATCTTTTTTAAAAGTCAAGCCAAATAAAAATTACAAAAAAAAATCTAGATAGGCCCTAAGAGTAAAGTTCATAGGTTGCTCCTCTTAGTTGCAATAGCTAATGTATCTTCCTAATTACAGTTCCTTTCAGTTTTAAATTTTTGTCCTATAGGAATTAGATAATTTGGTTACCTTGCACTTCTATGTTTCTCATTTGACATTATACATGTGATGGTCCTTCTGAAAAGTTACCATTTATGAGAGGTTTTCATAAATTAATTCCTCTCTTACGGCATAGCAAGACATTATTATCCTCAAAAATCCTTTGTGAAGTGTACAAATATCCAGTTCACTTCCAAATTCCAATTAGACAACAAAACATGCCTCGACAAGAGGTTCTTTTTTTGGTCAAGAAAGAAAATTCATTCCGAAATAACATTACAAGTTAACCAACCCTAGTATGGTTAAAATCCACGAATAAAAATTGCACGTGGGAGGGGAATATTCGAAACCCAACCTATGGGTAAGCAATTTTTAATTAATAAGAGATTTAGCTACTCAATCCCAAACATTATTAGCTATCTATGAACGACCTAAAAATTAAAATGAGAATTTTTAGAAACTTTTTTTTAACATCGTCAACAATATTTAAAATCAATAATAGATATTATCTATTATGCATAGGTATAATTGCTAGTATATTATATAAAGTAGAGCTTATGTATGTTTTATTAATGTCACACGTCATTATTTGGTAAAATATTTTTCCTCTAGAAAGTTAATACTTTTTTTAATCAATGGCTATACTTTTTTTGGTTTTATTTCTCCAATTTAAATGTTTATTTAATTATAGCTTTTGTTATTAAAAGATATAGTTAATATTGAAAACTTTATCAATACACACACACACACACATATATATATATTAAAATAAACTATTTTGTCATCAATATTTGATTTTGCGCGTGGCACAATGCACAAATAAATAGAATATAAAATAAATTTATATATCCATGTATAACTTTATATACAAGAAATTTTTATACATCAATATTTATGTATCAATCAATATTTTATTTATATATCTATGTATCATCAATATTTCATTCTCATATAGATTAAAACGATTACATATCTATAACTATGTACTAAATAAACCATTTTATCATTAGTATTTAGTTTTGTGTATTGAAACGAGGCATAAACTAGTATAACATAAAATAGTATTTTTGCTTCTTTAACTTAAGGCACGTGTTATCATGCTTTTTTTCATCCAAAAATAACTTTAACTCTCCTTTTATTCATACAAGAAAACAATTCCTAGTCAATTTTATTCTTTATATGTATTTCTTTTTCCTTCCATATTCTTCTATCTACTTCATTTTGATTTATCTTTCTAAGATTATTTGATTTTAAATTTTTATTACCGTAGAAAACCTACTAAAAGTTAAATTTTTAGAAGATATATTTATGTTTTATCTTTAAATGAATTTCAAAAAATGACTATCATAATAAAACACTCAACATACTTTTTGTTATATATCATATCTTATTTTTCACTTAGTTACTAAAGTTGATATTGTATGAATTTCTAGATTTATACAACATTTTAACATGTGTTTGAATTGTATATAATCAATCAATTATTTAGTAAATTTTATTCAAACTATTTTATTTATATTTGTTACCAAAGAATTTGCTTCTATTTGTATCCAAATATTGAATTTTTTTTCATAAGTAGCTGGAGCGATAGATTTTGAATTTCTAATATAAATGTATTTCTATACCTTAGAAAATAAAATTCTCTTTTAAAATAAAAAATATGAATTTATATATATTTGTTATAAAATATTTCTAAATATATGTTATAGTTGTTTTAACTATTATCTTAAGTGATAAATAACTAATGTTTTATTAATGCAAATGTACTTAAAGTCTTTATTTCTTCATACATTTGGATTAAATATATCTTTCTCATTTCTCATCTCTGTATAAAATTTTATCCTCCAAAAATTTTTCAATTTAAAATAAGTTATTAGTTAATTTTTCCAACAATAGGTATAATAGGTGACTAATTAACTTCATTTTTATTATTCAGTTATTCTTAAGACCAATTATTTTGTATAATCAATTATTTGTAAGACCTATTAGACTTTCACTTAATATATCTTATTTTTTGTAATTATATTTTCTTTTTAGTGTTTATTATTTTGTTTAAAAAATTCTGTAATTTTTTATTTTCAAAATTATTTTTATATTTTAAAGAAAAAATTGTCCTATGAATCGGTAGGTGTAAATATAGTATATTATATAAAAGAGAGTATATGTTTTTTATCAACACAACTTGTCATCGTTCTATAATTTTTTTTCCTCCAAAAAATATTAAATTCATTCCTATCTATTTATCCAAAATTGTTTTCTAATCTAAATTAAGTTTCTTTTTTTATTTTACTTTTGTCAACTTAAATATTTTGTTCAATCACTTTATATCTCTAACAAAAAGCATGATATTATTTTATGTTTATTAAAAATACAATTATATAAAATATATATCATTTGTTTTTCTTTGCATGGATCGGGTTATA
Organism: Cordia subcordata; assembly: GCA_028554755.1. Classification (NCBI taxonomy): domain Eukaryota; kingdom Viridiplantae; phylum Streptophyta; class Magnoliopsida; order Boraginales; family Cordiaceae; genus Cordia; species Cordia subcordata. The sequence continues at coordinate 11,723,725 of JAPTOF010000016.1, forward strand.
CTCTAGTTAAAATAATTCCAGGGCCAAAAGAAAAAAGGGTGAGAATCTTATATAAGTGTTATGCTCATCATAAAAGGCATATATACACACACACATATATATATATATATGTGTGTGTGTGTGTGTGTGTTGAGCCTACACAATTTTCGCTAAATGTTAAAATGAAGGCCTCATTAATCCAGCAAATACGGTGGTCTTCACGTAAAACAACTATAATAATTAATTTTTTTTTTAGAAAAAAGAAAGAAAAAAAAAGAGAATCTTCATATTTTATCGAGGATTCTAGACATTGTCTTAACGTTCTATGGAAGTAATAATTTCTTTTGTAGATAATAACCATAAATTTAACACATAGATTAACACGTTGAATGCATGAAATGAACTTAGTAGTTCATTCATGCATGCAGGCCATTGCTCTCCTTTGATTAAATCCTTTGTTTGATAAATTGAAAGGGTTCTTTTCTTGTTGATTATCCTGAAAAATATTTTGTTGATTGATTATATTGAAATGGAGGTAGATTACTACAAGATATTGAAGGTGGGGAGGAATGCAACTGATGATGATTTGAAGAAGGCGTATAGAAAATTGGCAATGAAATGGCATCCTGATAAGAACCCCAACAACAAGGCTGAGGCTGAGGCCAAGTTTAAGCAAATCTCTGCTGCTTATGAAGTATGCATTTGTCATTTATTTAATTTCTTTTTCAGTTTATATTTTTACTTTTTGTCACAAGAAAAGTAAATGATTTTTTTTTTTTTTTCAAATCAGATTACCATCGCATGTATGTATTATTAATTAGGGTTACTCTCTCTGTTGTGAAATTATGTTTGAAACTTCCATGGAATCGTGTTCCAATGAGGATGAAAATGTTGATAATACTAACACGTTATTGATTAATGCGGTAGCATTCCCACTCCTATACAGAGAAAAACATAATTCGAATTCCGAGAAGTTGGGAGAGGGCTTCCAGATAGGGATTAGTCTAACCTGACTTGAAAAACTTTAAAAAAAAATTGAAAACAACAAGAACCATCCAAGAAATATAGAAAAAAAAAGAGAAAGTTGTCAGTAATTTCACAGAATTTAGAATTCTTTTGCTAAGTAAAACTTAAAATGCTAAGTATATTTCACAGAATTTGATTATTATCTACAATGAATGCCAAGATGAATATAACAGGCACACATATATGTAATATCATTGGCTTTTTTTCTTTTTCTTTTTCTTTTTTTTCGTTTCCAGGTATTGAGTGATCCACAGAAGAAGCAAATATATGATCAATATGGCGAAGAAGGTCTGACCAACGACGCGCCACGTTCCGGTTCAGGTGGTGGATCTGCAAACGGTTTTAATCATCGAAACGCGGAGGATATCTTCGCAGAATTCTTCGGAAACAGCCCTTTCGGGTTCGGCTCTTCAGGGGCCTCGAGGTCTACGAGGTACTCATCGGACGGTGGTGGTGGTCCATTTGGCGGATTCAATGGCAGCGATAACATGTTTAGAAACGCTAGTAGTGATGGAGCTGCTACTGCTACTACTAATAATAATAAGGCAAAGAAACCACCAGCAGTTGAGAGTAAGTTGTCTTGCAGCCTTGAGGATCTCTACTCTGGAACAACAAGGAAAATGAAGATTTCTAGATCTGTTGTTGGCTCAAACGGGTAAGCCATATTCTTTCTTTTTAGATGCTTATTTTATATTCTTGGGAAAATTAACACTATAGTCCTTTATCTTTTAACAAAATAACACGTCAGTCTTTTATTTTTCTAATTGAACCTTTCAGTTCTTTAGTTCTAACTTCGCTGTTGTCATTAGCCCATTTTTGAATTTTCGTCCAACTTTTGTCGTTATTCAATGCGTTACACCCGCACGACATGCGAGGATAACAACTAAGATTGGACAAAAATTTGAAAATAGACAAATGACAACAATGCAATTAAAATTAAAGGACTAAACGATTCAAGTAAAAGATAGGACTAGTGCGTTATTTTGTTAAAAGATAAAGAATTAAAGAAGTAATTTACCCGATATTCTTACGTGCTGAAAAATGGCAACTTTCTCATCAAGATGGTTACTGTTGTATGAAAAAAGAATTGCAAGATAAGAAAGAAGAAAATTAAAAGAGTAGAATATAAAGGAAAGCTAGGCAGTCCCAGAAACCCTGGTAGACCTGTACCCAAAATATAATTCTTAACATTACAAATCTAACAAGGTTGCAGTGTGTTATTTGTGAATTTTTTGAAGTAGAAATCCAACTCAAGAATAATTGGAGGAAGAAAGAAGAAAGCACTTTATAATATATCTCCATCATTTATTTCGTCTATTTATAGGATTAATAAGTATTGACTCACAAATTAATTATCACGTCGGTTCACATGAAGTTGCTGGAGAGACATTGCATACATTTTGACTTTGAAAATGAATTCAGCATGAGACCACACTACAAATTAATCCGTTGCATAAATGTATGCTATATATGGTTTATAATATATAAGCATTACAACGGGCTTTAAGATTATTACAATGATATATTATATACTATAACTAGATAATATAAATATTACAATTAGCTTTAATGATTATAAAAATGATTGTTATATTATATGCTATATCTAGATAATACAGATGTTACAATTAACTTTAATGATTATTATATTATGTATTATAACTGTATAATACAATCCCCCACTTATTTTGTAATGATAGTATAAATGCTCTAGCATAAAGACACGTCAAGGATAGAAATTTGGGTAACTATATAATATATTTCTAAAGATGGCAAAGGTTAAACCTTTGGATAAAATATGAGACAAAAGAAAATATATTCATAGTACATAAGGGTTTCTTATTCTTTAAAGGCAACCAATTAAAGGTTCTTGTGTTGATCCTTTATTAGTAAGTACTCTAGAGTTATATAGTTATACTGAATAACTCACAGATAACATCCTCTTATTTCTCTACTTGCATATGCAGACTCATTAAGAGTATCACTGACCGCTCTTTACTCCACACTAAGCTATCAGAGGTCCAACCTGTAAATATTATTATGAATGGTAACATTGCATTGATTATATATGAGACTTTTGGACCTCTCATAAAGTAAAATAATTTACCCCACTATTCCTCAAGAAAAAGAATGCAATTGAAATGCAACCACAAATGTTAACATTTCTTGGATAATACTTGTTGAATTGCATTTTAACTCTGGATATATACTTTTCGTAATGACTGACATCATTATGATAGAGAAAGAGATATACTAATATTACTAATTTTGGCAATGAGACGGAGTATGGTCAGAGTAGGCTATCTCCCACTCATGGAGGGAGGGGGTAAGTAGGGACTGTAGCCCTCCCTAGCTTCAAAATATTTTTATGAAGGAGCTTATATTTTATGTATTTATTCGTTTTCATTGATGTACCACCCCCTTTAGTCACTTGATAAGTTACTCTCTGTGCTTTTTATACTAACAATATAAATGAAAAAACTCAAATAAGTTTAATAAGTTATTTAAAATATCAATATTGTTAGTTATTTAATTTATTTTAAATAATTTCAATAATAATATTATCTAATTCTATGTCAAAAATTTATCAATATTATTTAACCTTTAAAAATTGGATTATTTTTTCTTGGTAATAATATATTTAATAGAGAAAGAAACATCCGATAACTTAAATATTGATTTTTTATGATTTTTTATGCCATATAAGGGAAGGAGTCAAAGAGGATGTATACATATATAAGGCATAATTTTTCTTGCCGTCGTTAGATGAATAAAAATTATCTTTACATGCACTGAAATGTGTTTCAAAAATAAAAATATTTATTCACTTAGACAATTATGCATATTTTTTAATTTAATAAAAATAATAGAATAGAAATGTATATATGTGTTTTTGTGTGTGTGTATATATATGATAAATATTTGTTTTATCTTTTTATATAGAATGTTTTATGAAAAATTTTCTCATTGATTACTTAAATAAAAATTTTTAGGACTCCGCCCCCTAACTCCAAATCCTATCTCCACCAATGCTAACGCCTACTTCATAAATACTAGAAAAACCCTGCCCTTATCCTTATTTTATACTTTTTTCGCGAGGAAAGTGTGAGAATTTAAATTGATGGAAAAGATTTTCAAAAATCAAGGGGTCCTATACTAGGATATCTTCAAAACCCCATGATTTAAATAAAGTTCTATTTATACAGGAGGAAGTGAAGTTTTTCCCAACAATACATTTAATATGTACATGGTTAAAAATGGATGAAAAAATGTGTTCTTCAGTAAATAGAACACATTTTTTTACAAAAATCCTTATTTTATACTTGATAACAAAGTAAACTCCTGACACCATCCCTACCCCTAATGGACGAAGAATCCCATCCGACTCCTAAGAGGCACTGGTCAATAAGGTTAACGAGATAAGACCAGATTAAAACCTTTAGTTGTTGAAATCTCTAACTATTAATAATAAATAAATAAGTCATAACATAAAACATTGCAACATATTGCTAAGAAAATTCGAACTTTGATATTCAAAGTGGCATAAGAAATTTTAACAACTAAACTAGAAAAATTTTTGTTAATATAATACATAAAATAAAACTAAAAAATTCTAAAGTTAGAAAAAGAAAAAAAAAAATATATATATATATATATATACATACATACATACATACACATAAATCGGGTTGGGGCAAACTGAGGTTGAGAAACCCCTATCCCCACCCGTCCTTGTACTAGGGTAGGGGCAAAAAACCTGCCCCATGCTAGACAAGGGTTTTTGGTTTTAAAAACAACTTGCCTCACTCCTACGGTACATCTCGAAGGGGAGGTAATAAAATATACAATAGTTAGAGCATACAATTTGTCTTTCTACACGCAAAAATACAAACTCCAATACACCTTTTAAAATTCTAATCTGTTCATTTAGCACCAATTGATCAGGAATAAAATTCCATGATCTCAAAATTGAATCACATGTAAATGGTGTGTTAGAATATAAGATAAACTGATTCATTTATGTTTCGAATTGCACAAGGAAACGGAATATTCTAGCCTTTGAATTATTATATATTACACATGGTAATGTTCTACATTATATGCTGCATGAGGAAAATATTTCCAATCGCTTTTGAAGTTTGTCCCGTTTAGCTAACATGCATGGCAGCTTTGAGGTTCAAATATTACGCAGCAAATAGGATGGTAACCTGACTTGAACTAAAACGTGCATCAAGAAATTTGCTTTGGGGCTTCCTTTGTGATGCCAACACTTCTTTTAGTCTGCTAACTCTTCTTGCATAAGGGTGAGATTCATAGACTATTAATTATGTGTGTTTAGAAAAAACTATAACACTCTCCCACATTAGATCTTTCTAATTTGTATGTACTTCATAATGATTTAGGTCTACTATTATTATTATTATTATTACGAGCTTAAACATTTCAGACCAATTGATTAGTCTTAATGTGATGATAGGAAAGTAGTTGGACTTGGGATTTTTGAAAAACTCTTCCATTTTTCTTTTAAATATAGGGCCTATGGTGCTTTCCTTTGATGGCACCAATGTGCTAAGGAAAAGCTGCATGGGCCATCCTTGGTGTTGTTCCTGACACATTCATTAACCACAAACTTCACTAAATAATTGCATTAAGATTAAAGAGAAAAAAGAAGTGAATAAGCTTTGAATATGGACTGTTACTCTTTTTTGTTTGTATTGATTATCGTGCTAAATGCCCAAAAAATGAACTGTTGCAGATGTGCAGTACCAGAGTCTGAGATACTAACAATCGATATAAAGCCAGGATGGAAGAAAGGAACCAAGATAACTTTTCCAGATAAAGGGAATGAGCAGCCAGGACAACTGCCGGCTGATCTCGTGTTTGTCATCGACGAAAAGCCACACGACGTGTACAAGAGAGATGGAAACGATCTCCTCATGAATTACAAGGTGAAATTGGCAGAGGCATTAGGAGGGACAACAGTGAAGATTACCACATTGGACGGAAGAAATTTGTCGATTCCTGTGAATGATATTATTTATCCTGGCTACGAGCTTATCTTAGCCAGAGAGGGCATGCCCGTGGCTAAGGGGCATGACAATCGAGGCGATTTGAAGATCACATTTGAAGTTATGTTCCCCACAAAGTTATCGGTCGAGCAAATGTCTGCAATCAAGCGTGCTCTAGGTAGCTAATAAGTCTAATTGGTAGTTTGATGTATCCGCTAAACATGGTTGTCAAAACTTTACTTTCAATTTTGTTAGGCAAAAATGTTTCTGAATAGAAGGGTTGTCAAGTAGATTACATGAATTAGATAATGTCAGATGAGGTCTATGTGATTGGTATAATGTCCAAGTACACTCCGATGTATAGATATTGAACAAATATGTCATATACGATGGCAATCTACACTACAGAAAAGTACAATGCAAGTTACGAAAAGTATGCTCCAAGAACAATGATGGCAAAACATGAAATTTAAAATTTATATTTATTGCAAGGAAAAGTAGAAATTCATTATATTTATTGCAAGGAAAAGTAGAAATTCATTCAGTGTAATTTTATAGGAATAAGGGCTTACGGAGTAGCTTGATTGATTCTAGTTGGATTTGAAAAGTTATATTGGAATATTTCTCTGTAAAGTGAACTACTGTTAATCATTTTTAGTTTTATAAAATAAGCTGAATATTTAGTTCACAAGTTGACTTTTCTGATCATATTAGATTAAGTCCAGCTCATAATTTCATACGATTCTTTTATGTGTAAGTGTATATATTCTGATAAAGCTATCTATAGGCAGGCCCATCAATACATTATATATAATGTTAACATAGTGTTTGGAAGCTTTTGGATATGTAAAATAATTTTAAGTTAGTTCTATCATTTATAAATATAAATTGTGCTTCGAATACATATAGAATTAGAATACATATGTGCATTTTACTTAAATAGAATTGTATAAAAAAAAAGGATAGTATTTTATTATGTTAATAATTATAGGGATATTTTTGTTTTCATAAGATTTTTTTGTGTATTTTCTTTTTGCGGAATTACAAATTTCACCTCTTAAGCCAAGATCTGAATATAACTATAGCAAATCCAAGATTTGCAAATCTTAAAATTCCAAATGAATTCTATATTTTAATAAAGTGCTACCAAACATAAAAAATTAAATTTTTGCAAATGAATTCCACAAAATTAATACCCTTTCTCATTTTCAACCTTAACAGGTTGTTCTCCATACACATCTGTTAATCTTGAGTAGAACAAGGAGAAGAAGATCTCAATCTTAACTGGTCAACAGTTTTTTTCAACAATAATTCATAAACAATAATGAGTTGAATAGGTAGGTGCTTTTGCTATTGCTTATATTTATTATTATTGTAATATAAATTTATGTATATAACTTTTATATTGTGCTTATATGTGGTATCAGAGCTTCTTATACATGATTTATGATATTTAGTTAATTAAAAAATTAAAATACCTGCTTGAGCATATAAATTATGAAAGTTCTTGATTTATTTTGTTATTAATTATTGTTTTATCAAGTTGATTAAGGGTTTTAGTAGAACTCTTCCTGTTTTTACTGTGCTCTTTTAATTGATTTTATTGCATGATTCATTTTTGTTATATACATATATATTAGGTTTTTATTGATTATTGATTATAAATCAATAAATGAAAACCATATTCTGTATGCCTCGATTCTAGCCCATAATTATGTTGCAATAAAATTGCAATAAGATTAGAATTTAAATTAACATAATTAATGTGCCAAAACTATGACATCATAAATGCGGTGCCATAATCTTGCTATTATCAAGAAACTTTCCAATGCAGCCACCAAGCAAGGTTATTTTCTAGAGAAATACTATATGTCACTCATTTTTCAATCACTTTTTTCTTACCTTTTATGGGGCATTTTAATTAACAAGACAACTAGATAAGTTTTTTTTATTTTACTTATTCTTTTTAGGTTTCTCTCTCATTTTAATTTATTTCTTTCTAATTTATTTTTCTCTACTTAAATTAACTTTCAATCAATCCCCCTTTTCTTCAAGATTCTTTCCTTTTTAGTTCAATCACCCCCTTTTTCCGTCCATTTTAAAATTTTCTACTTACCATCATTGTCTTCGAAGTCAGTAATTACAAAACTTAGCTTTAACGTTCCATATTATGTTTCAAAGCTTTGTACCATTAACTCCTTTTTTGGTCAAAAAAATTGAAATATCCTTACATCCAAAACGAAACAGTTCGTAGCCAATGCCCACTCTGCCAACGTCAGTATTAACAATGGCTTTGAATGGTTGAGGGATGGCATATAGCCAGCGAATTCGATCAAATGTGTTTCGTAACTTAACTCCTAACATTTAAGTTGAATTTGATAGTGAATTGGAAATTGAAACATGGAAGCAAAATAAATTTGATAATGGCTGTTGAGGATTAACTGAAGTAGGAAAAAGTTTTGACCAAAAATGAAAAAGGAAAGAATTGATTGAAAAGTAATTTGGAATAAGAAAAATAAATTAGGAAAATATATTATGATGAGAGAGAAAAATAAAAAGGATAAGAAAGTAAATAAATAAAAAAAATCCTAATTGGTATGCCAACTACCAGGTCACGTAAAGAGTGATAAAAAGGTGATAAAAAAAGGAATGACATATAACATTGTTTTATTTTCTATGGCAATCAAAACTAGAACATGGAGAATTTCTCTCTTTGGACGAGCTTGCTGTTGATCTGCAAGGTTGACATCGAATATTACATAAAAATAAATAAATAACAATAATAAATGAAGGGTAAGTGATTTATTTGGTCCTTTATTTTTGATTTTTTGACAATTCAGTTCTTTATATTTAAAATGTGACAATTTAGTCTTTATCTTTGCAGTTAATGACGCTTTTAGTCTCAAATTCAAAAATTTTTTTAAAAAAATAACATGTTTTAATCTCTTATCTTTGCATTTTGTAACTATGTTAGTCCATTTTCTTCAGAATTTATGACGTTATCAATCCCTTATTTTCACAATTTGTAACAACATTAGTCCCAGCTTCATTATTTCATGACTTTATTTAGTTTGAGATTAATGATGTCACAAGTTGTAAAGATAAGGGATTGAATTGTCGTATTTTAAATATAAGGAACTTTATTGTCAAAAAGATCAAAAATAACAGAGTAAATAAGTTATTTACCCTAAATAAAATAAAAAGGTCGGCACACGAGTCGTGATGAGTCATGGCTATGAATCGTCCATGCCCATCGATAGACAGTGATCAGCTTATTTATGATGTTGTTCATGATAGTTTGGCATGAAGTAGTTTCTAGCTTTGGTCAGACGTGCGTGTGGTCTGTGGTTATGAGTGTTGTTTTTGGGTTTTGAGTTGGTGTTATTTTTACAGTCAAACTCATCTTTTGGAAGAGAAACCTTATTAAGAATAATAAATAATAAAATAAAAATAGTAGCATAAAAGTTTTGAACTCTAAACCCTTTCTGCGCATTTGGTTCATAGAATCTTATAGGATTTCTGAGAATGTAAGATTAGGAATATTAGATTCCTATATTCAGTTCACAGAATAAAAAAACATTCCTAGGAATATTACATTCCATGGAATCCAATAATCTCTCGAATGGACCAATTTTCATTCCTATGTCGGGGTGGAAATCTTATATTCCCGAGTTGTGGGAATGTGTAAAGTAAAATTAAATACCAAAAACCATATTTAAAATATTCTCATGTACAATAAAAAATTGACAATAATAAAAAATAATAAAACTAAAAACTTAATTATGTAAGAATAATATAAATAATAAAATAAAAAATAATGATAGATTAATTAATGATAAAATACGTAAATTAATTAATTTAGGTAATTGAAAACTAAAAATTAAAATTAAAAAAATTAAAATTTAATTAAACATAAACATTAGAAATAATGATAAAATAAATTAATTTGATTAGTCAATTGAAAATTTAATTAATTAATTAAAATATTACAATAATTAATAAATAAATAAATAAATTAGTTAATTAACTAATTTAAAAGTTAATAAATTTAAAAATTAAATAAAAATGATGAATGAATGCATAAAAAATTATAGTAATTAATTAATTAACAAAAATTAAAAATTAATAATAATTAAATTAGTTAACTAATTATCAATTAAAAATAAAAATGAAAAATAATGAAATGAATTAATTTTTTATATTTTTCTTATAATTTTTTTTTGAATTAGGGACATTTTTTAAAAATAACACAATATTTTCAAGAATGTTAGATTTAAGCTAAACATAATATGGCAGTATTCTTGAAAATACTTCAAAATATTCCTAGGAATACTTTTGCTTTACCAAATAGATTTCACATCATTCCTAAAAATCACATTCTCGAAAATGATTTTTCATTCCTTGAACCAAATATCTCCTTTGTATAAAACCACTAGGCCACCACAAGAGTTTGTTTCCTAATCCTCAGGTTCTTCCAGTTTTAACTATAATGGGCCGACTATGAATAGTATTTGGTCTAATGAAGTGTTTATTTTTATTTTGGGCTTAAAGGGTTTAGTCCTCTCTGGGGCTTGCCAGGTTTGGGCATCGTATATATTTTTGTTAATTTTATAATTGCAACGGATTTAATTGCAAATGGATCCAAAGGCTACATAGATTGAATTTAATTAATAATTATGACCTAAAAGAGCTTTAAATTTAGTTTACAAGAGGCACGTTATGCGAAAGGCAATTTTTTGCTTTTAACTTTTGGAGTTAATTTGTACAACTAAACAAAGCCTTTACTTTTAAATGAAAAAGACTTTGTTTGGATTAGAGAACCTTTTAACTAATTTCTTTGACACGATTATTTCATTTAAAAAGAAACAAAGTCCTTGTGACCTTGTTGTTTTGAGAAAAAAAAAATATTTTTTAAATTGTTTGGAAAAATTGATATCAGGTCTTAAAATTTTTCTTCATCCTTTAAATTTAATGAAATGATTTATTCTTTTGTTAACTTGAAATTTTATATATTTCTTATTACTAAATTCTTCATATACGTGCCATGTTTAATAAATAAATTTTAAATTATTTAAGGAATATAATTTTAAATTGATCACTGAGACATACCATATAAAAGTGTTTCATATTGTGTGACAGAGTGCATACATAGTATTTTTTGATTAAATTATTCATTAATTTTTCCCAATGAGCTGATAGCATAGATTCAAGTTGATAAATTCACCAAAGTGATTTACTTAATTAAATTTGTGGCTTCTTTTTCTGTTTGGGAAACTACCACAACAAAGTGCGTAATGCTTCTCTTAAGAAGATCATTACATGGCTTTCGCCTGGTAACATAAGTATAAAATATGGATTAAGATTACAATATTGTTAGGAAGCTGAATTACCCAAAGGTGGTTGACTTTTCTTTCAATAGGGTGATCTTATATGTATTACTTTATATTAAAAGAGTGCCTATTTACATGTTAAATTATTTATCCAAAGGTGGATATGACAATGATGTGCTTGGACTTTTTTGTTTATAATGCTTACTTTTTAATATAGCACGTATGCGTAATGTTTGCTAATATTGCATTTTTCTCGAATAACTTCCTTCGCTTTGAACAATCACTACTTTTGAGCTTTTGAATAGACAAAACTTTAAAAAATAGAAAGCGGATATCGAGTTTTATTTGGATGCAACTTATATTGATTTAGCCCTATGTTTTGATGCATCTACCGCTTTAGTTGATAAAAGTAATGATAAAAGGGAATATTACTAGCAATAGAAGAGGACTATAACTAAATATTTAGTGAGTGGTTTGTTCAAAACCTAGAATACAAAAGAATTCTTAACAGTTGTACGAAAGAGATACCGAGAAATCTTGGACTATTGTGTTTATAGGGAAAACAAAGTTAAGAATGTAAATATTGAGGTTGCATTACTTGGTTCCAAACCTAAGTCCCACTCTGATAAGATATGTGCCTCAAATTCTAAAGGTCATGCTCATAAGAAAGAGGTCAGGGTTCTAAAAAAGGTGGTAAAGGTTAGAATCAAAATTGAAATTTTATGCAAGAGATTTCAAATCTGTTACCACTAAGGTTGATCAAAATTGTTACTTCTATAAGAAAAGGTAAAAAGAGCTCATTATACTAAGTTTAAGTCTCTGTTAGAGAAAGAAAGCAAAAGATCAAGTGAAATAGAGTTCAAGATTAAAGTTGGGAATATTACCGCTAGAGTCAAATACATAAGGATTGTTAATATGCATTTAAACATTGCCTTTGAACATGTGTTAGAAAATGTTTTTAGATGCATCTTTTAGATAGAACTTAATTTTTATCTCTATTTTAAACAAAAATTGGTTATGGTTTTAACTTTAGCAACGAAAAAGTACAATTGTTTTCAATTTCAAAATTATCGATGATTTTTTTTTCAAATAGTTTATATCAATTGTGTTTGTTTCTAGAAAATTCTTATGACTCTTTTCATATCAAAAACTTTGCTTCTAAAAGAAGTTTATTAAAGAAACTTCTTCTTTGTTATGACATAAAAGTTTAGATCATATTTCTAAGAAAAGAGTTGAAAGATTGACTAAAGGTAACACACCCTACCTTCTCTACATTTTGATGATCTTGAAACTTGTATTGAGTGCATAAGAGGTAAGCTTCCTAATATCAAAAGAAATATGCTACCTGCTAGTGGGCCTTATTTTGTTACATTGTACGGTAATAAATATGTTGTTACTTCCATTGGTGACTTTTCTCATTATGAATACCTCTGTTTAGAAATTTGAAGCTAGTGATAAACCTAAAATACTAAGGTAGATAACTGCTTGAGAAGGTTATCAAAATTGTTATATCTGACCAATGAGGTAAGTATAAAGGTGACATGAGCTCTCTAGACTGCATATAAGACCATTTGCTAAGTACTTACAAGGTTGTGGGATTATTACCCAATATACCATGCCTAGTATCCTTAAACAAAATAATTTGACCGAAAGGTGAAATTGCACCCTGAAAGATATAAAGAGGAACATGATAAGTGTCACTAGCTTACAAAAGTACCTTGAAGGTGAAGTGATCCAAGTAATTTGTTATATACTTAATCGTGTTCCTGACAAATCTGTCCTTATGGCTTCTTTCGAATTGTGGTTGGGGAGAAAGCTTAGTTTGAACCTTTTTTAAGTTTGGGGTTGTCTTGTTGAGGTCATGATTTACAATTCAAATGAGAGAACTACTGATCCTAAAATTACTTGTTGTTATTTCATTGGGTATCCAACTTATCCGGAAGGATATAAGTTTTACTCTCCTACATGGGACTAGGATTGCAAATTTCAAATACCTAAATTCTTAGAGTTAGATGCTGGTAGTGTTGCATGTTCTAAATCTATTATTGAGGAAAATGATATAGAAATTGTCTCACTTCCCCTACTAATAGGTAGTCAAACTGATACTTTTACTCTGACATTGAGAAACAAGACACTATTGGGCACCTTGTGGTAAATGAATATCATAATATGTTATAGCTAATAAGATTCCACAGATTAAGAGCTCACAACTTAATCAGTCTAATAAGGAAAAACATCCAAGGAGGTCTACTAGAGATAGGAAACCCACCATCTCTAATAGCTCTTGTGGCACATTCTGACATAAAGATACGTCAATGTGACAATAGTTTTCCTTAATAGCAACCCCTATCAATGGGTCTATATGAAATAGCTTAAGGGTTTATTGTCATTGGTAAGGAAAACATGACTTATGAACTTAGAAAATCCATTTATAGTTTGAAATAAGCCTTAAGGCAATGGTAACTGGAATTTGATGAAATAGTAACTTCTTATGGTTTAAAGGAAAATAAAGCTTATCAATGTATATAACTTAAGACTAGTGAGAGTAAATTTATCTTCTTGATATTATATGTTTGTAATCTTCTACATGCTACAAATGACTTGGGTATACTTTATGAGACTGAGCAATATTTATCTTAGAGAGGTTTCTTTTGTTCTTGGTGCAAAGTTTTGTCAAGATAGGTTAGGTCTTTCACAAAAGGTTTACATTGATCGAGTTCTTAAATGGTTTAATATAGACAATTGTAAGTCTTGTAATCCCTATGTGGTAAAGATGATCAGCTCGCCTTGAAGCAATGTCCTCAAAATGATATAGAGAGAAATTCTGTGAAAGATGTGCCTTACATTAATACTATCGAGAGCTTATTGTATATTCAAGTATGCATTAGACCTTGTATCACTTTTGCAAAAAGAGTTGTTGGCCAATACTAAACAAATGCTAGAAGGAATTGTTGGGTTGTTGATAAGAAGGTAATAAGACATGTACAGAAGATGAAGGACTATATGCTTGTTTACTATAGAGTAGATCATCTAGAGGTGATTGGATATTCTAACTTTGACTTTGTCAAGTGTTTAGATGATCAAAAATCTATTTGTGAGTATATGTTTTTGTTAGCTAGAGGGTTATATCTTGGAAGGATGCTAAATAACAACTTATTACCTCTTCAACTATGCGAATTTGTGGCTTGTTATGAAGCCTCATCTTATGTTATGTGGCTAAAGAACATGATATCTGGTTTGAAAATTATAAATTCTATTACTATATCTATTAAGGATATATTGTGTTAATAGAGCTGTTGTTTTATTCTCAAAAAATAACAAGAGTATTAAACCTTGCAAGCATATGGATATCAAGTTCTTGGTAGTCAGAGATTTTGTCAAAATGGTGGCATTCATATAGAACAAATTGCTACTAATGACATGTTAATCGACTCCTTGACCAAGGGTCTTAGATTTGTAATATTTTGACACATGTTGGGGTTTATAATCTGTTGATGTTATTGTTTAGTGGGAACTTTATATTATCATGTGTTGTTGGATGTTCCCATTCTTTTACGTTTTGTTTTGCATGTTAATGTATTGTTACAATAGCATATTATTTGATATTTATCAATATAATTGATATCTTATGATTACTCATATACATCTATTATTAAAGATCTTATGTTTGGTGTCCATTGTGATAAAATCATCTATTGATTTAATATATCCATAAGGACACCATGTAGATGGAGATATGTACTCTTTCCTCTAGATTGTTGATTGCCGTTTTGTGAGAATTAAGAATAATCTTTCCTTTGGCATGTTGATTACTATTTTGGGAGGATAAAAATAATGGATTTCTCTAGACTTTTGAATGCTAATCTTAAAGAAATCATGTGGAGGACTAACAAAGAAATATCACATTTGATCACATGTTGATACTAGTTTGTTATTATGTTGCCATATGTTTGGTCAATGGCAAAAATGTTGGATGACATTTGTGACCAAAGAAAGTCTTGGGTCAATATAAAACACTTTAACTACCATGATTGTTTAACAATCTTGTTGGTTCGGATTTGCACTCAAGGTGTAATCTTGTGAATCAAAATATTTTAAAATTTGTGGTCATATTATATTTTTCTATTCAGCATAATAAATACTTTTCTTAAAAAATTTTGAAAATAAAAAAACAATTAACATTGTCCAAGTGGAAACTGTTGAAATATTTCTCTTTAAAGTGGGTTAGCGTTAATTATTTTGGGTTTCGTAAAATAGGCTGAATATTTGGTTCACAAGTTAGCTTTTGTGATAATATTGGATTAAGCCCACCTTATAATTCCATACAATTCTTTTGTGCGTAAGCCCATATATTCTGATAAAGTTATTCATGGTAGGCCAACCAGAATAAATTATATTTAGGGCTAAGTCCCCTCTCTGAATCTAATAGCTTGTTTCTTATAAATATATGTTAATCTTAAATAAAGCAAAGAGATGAACAACTTAGTCTAAACTGCTTAACAGTTTTCTTCAACAATAATTCATAAACAATAATGGCTCAAATAGGTACGTGCTTCCACTATTGCTCATATTTGTTATTATTATCCTTCTTGTTGTTGTTGTTGTTGTTGTTTTTATTATTTTTCATCCTACACGAACCAGATAATACTACTAGATCCAAACTCCGGCGATGCTACCTGCAAACAAAGAAAAGCTAGACATCGGTGTGATGTTAGATAAAGGCACTCCGATACCTAAGTCAGTATGGGTGATGAATGATTATGGAGGAGAAATGTTGTATCTAGAAAAAGTGGCTTACCCTATGTTAAATGCAAGTATCCTATTTATAGGATTCGCCCTGTGACTCGTCGAGTAGAATATGTTGAACCTCGAGTAATGGCTAACTTTATTACATCAGGGCTACTGGGCCTTAGTGAACTGCACAACCTTGGCAGGTGCCTGAGGGTATGTGATTTAAGGCCTTCATAGAACACTGTATTGTTGGTATTATATGCCCTAAAGACCACAAACACAAGGTGATTACTGGATACTAGATATAATTTGCTCATGATATTGTTCATATGACTGAGTTTCTGCATAGTATATTCTCTCCATTTGTGCATTGGTGCAAAGTATGAACGTCCAATGATGTAGACTAATGACTTGAGTGCATAATGAGGCTGGACGAACAGTAGGTCCAAGTCTAGATTTCATGATATTATAAATTGGTCCATAGCTAGATGATAGTGTTGGGCACTTTATCGGGACAAGGCTATAGTGGGTGAGTCTCCTTGAAAGGGTGATCTACCAAGGTTGTTGGATGGTTTTCTAGACTATGCTCCTAGTACATGTGTCACGTTGGATTGAGCCACCATAAGTATGTCTTCTAAGAACTGTATTGTCACATAGAAGACAAGATACTCATAGCTTCTGAGTGAGCAATGATCTTAATCTTGAGCATGTGTAAATGAACTGACTAAGTTAGGATGTAGCACTTTGATATACTATAAGGAGAGGTCTTGAATGATAAGATTGTCTACCTTGTACGTCGGGTGTTGTATTCTAATTTAGTTAGGATATGCATACGCAACAGCAGCGCCTATGTGCTTTCTTGGATTTTTCCACTTGATCAATAGGATTCTAGTACTAGTTATATTGCCCTTAAGGGTATATCAATCATTTAGCTTATGAGTTGCTCTCTCGATCAAGAGATCCATTACCAATGAATAGTTATTATATGGGACTAGAGATTCTGAGGTTCTAGATGAAGTCTTGGAGGTGATGGTACTTGACAGGACCGGCCTTGACTACAGATATCCATAAAGAGGCGTTTTGGTCAAAGACAGAGATTACTAAAGCGGATCACATGCTTCTGCTTAGCCAGTTATTATCTTTGAAGTACGGCTTTGGTCTTCTTGTGTAAATAGACTGAGGTCAAAGTAGCCTTAGTATTGCTAAAGTAGTGGCAAAGATATTTTGGTCATTTTAGGAGTCAAGGATAATTATGCCTTTTGGTCCCTCCACTAGCTATTACTCTATTACATGCATTAATTGAGATAAATTAATTATGAGGATTGCTTAATTAAGATTTGAGTTTAAAATTAAGAAGGGATTTAATTATCTAGGTCTTCTTAATATATCTCATGAATATCTTAATTAGATAAGCGGAGCCTGCATGGAAGATATTTAGTGTGCAAGGTGGAATATTTGGGATAGCTTATCCCTAGGGAATATTCTATTTCTATGAGGACTAAGGCAGGGTATTTTAGTAAAACATAATATTCTAGGAATCTTATCCTTATTAGGGTTGCCTTGTAGTATAAGTAAGCACAACCCACATGAAAAAAAGAGAGTATGAGATTTATTTTGATAGATGTGTGCAGGAAATTTCACACATTAACACCAAGAACACACATTAAATTCCATGACCTCAATTTAGCCTTAAAAATTGCTTGCCCAATGTATAGCAAATTGTATCCTAGCAATAGAGCTTTGGAAATAGTGGAGAAGTCCATTAGGAGGCTAATACGAGGGTGGGTATTGTGCAAAGAAGCCAACTTTGCGTTCGGGTCTCGCTATGAGGGTAACGGGTCTTAACTTTACCTTTGTCTTTTTGCTTGAATGTAATGCTCATGTGTATAATAGATTTAATTTATGCTATATTTCTGCTCCCATTATTGTTAATATGATTTTGTTTTTAAAATCTAGAATAACAACTAGCCATAGGAATAGCATCTAGATCCAACAAGTGGTATCAAAGCTTAGGTACCATTATACACATGGTTATGGCTTAAAATTGCATAATGGAACAATAAAATGAGTAACAATCTTGTGGGTAGCTAGATTTATGTGTTCTATTGTGTATGTGTTATGGGCTAACCTTTATGGTTGCAACTTGTGTTTGATTTTGGTCCTCATCGATGGTCCGAATGTATAGATTTTAATTTCTTGCATAGAAAGTTAATGTAGCTTCAATTTTGAGAGAAGTATAGGAACAGGTATTGGCTTGTATTTTGTTGCCAAATTTATGTTTCTTGTCATAGATGAAGCCTGTATAGGTCGATTTTCTATGAAATTCCTTGTAATGTATCAATTCAGAGCTGAAAAAGCTGTTGTGCATGCTATTCGAGGTATTCTAGAGGAGCTGGTCGACTGGTGGAAGCCTCTAGCTTGATTGGTAATGCCTGGAAGCTCTTTAGAAAAATCGGTCGGTCCAGCCGATCGACTGGTAAGAGGCATTACTTGACCAGTAAATAAAGATAGCATTTTGGGAATACTGATCAACCTAGTCGGTCGACCAGTAAGAGTCCAGAGCTCAATCAGTAGAGGCAGTTTGCAGTAGAAATGAAGTTTATATATATATATATATATATATATATATATATATATATATATCGCACAAAATAAACATCCATAACATAAATAAATGGTCCTCAATCGATGGTTCCCTATAATCGGACTTGCCAAAACTTTATTTCTACTGCAAACTGCCTCTACCAATTGAGGACCATTTATTTATGCTATGGATGTTTATTTTGTGCGATATATATATATATATATATATACATACAAACATGTTTGATTATATGGATAGATTATTGCAATGTGATCACAAAGCAACATACCTGCTCAAGTAGGCTTTAAAGTTGGCTAACTCTTGGATCTTGTTTGGCTTGAGTTTGATAAGTCCCTCGAGATTACTTAGGCTAATTATTTGGTAATTAGAGATCCTAAAGAGCAATGCATGAAATTGGTTAGAGATATTAATGGTTTGCGACAGTAATTAACCAATGGACTTATTGAGACAACTCAAGTGCGCCAACCTAAGGATTTCGTAATTCAGATTTAGGTTTAACTCTCTATTTTGGTACAGATATGACTTAATAACACAAAGTGAATTTCAATTCAAAGGGTTGTTTAAAACTAAAGTCAAAGTACCATAGCTAATAGAGGAAGTCAACTTACCAACCTATGGGTTCATTAAAAGCCCAAGACTAGGTCAAATCTATTTAAGTACTACGAAATGTTTTTGGAAACACAAAGTTGAATCTTAAAGTGTAAAAGGTTTTAGTAAGTTTAACCATCCCATCAGTGTAAAAGGATCACCTAACAAGATGTTGACAAGAGATCTAGCCTATCAGATGACTCAAGTCAAGAACATTCCAGGGTTTCTTTGATTTAAAGGTGGTGTCTAGACCTAAAATATGTGGGGCCAAGATAAATAGATAAAACCCCTAAAGTCAAAATATTGAGTGAGAGAGGGGACTAGAAATCTCTCGGCCTTCCACATCCAGTTCACACTAAAGGTGAGTGACATTGAGCTCCCCATTGGAGGGTGTCACAGTTACCTAGATTTAGTAAGGTGGGCTTAACGTGTACATTCATAAGGGTGTTATGAGATTTGGCCATCCCATTGATGGAGTTGATTATCATAGACTGTTTTATGGAATGGGGATGAGAATCACCACCCCATCGGAGGGCTCAAGTCTAGATACATGACGGGGAGACACTAAGGAGTGGTTAAATACACTTAACTCAAATCATGACTTCAGCCACCCTATCAGTGGAGGCCCTAAGGCAATTTGAGAGGCCAAACAAAATAGTGATTGGCTACCGTTAGATAGTGTCTATCTGGATAAGCATTATCCAAATAGGCTAAGGCCTAACTCAGCTATTCATTTGTTCGGCCATACCTTCCATAGAGTTCAAGTTGATAAGGTTGAGACACTGCTACATCATAGTAGTTTAAGCGTTTATCTACTAAATGGAAAATGATGTATAAAGACTTGATGTATGTTGTTTTCTGCTGTTACATACATATCATACTTGCATCATATTATTTTACTCATTCATTTGCGATATCATTATGCATGCAGCTCTTCCTGTGGTTTGACAGGTATTCTCTTCGAGAATGAGTTAACCGGCCCGAGCTATGTTCACTGGAAGAGGAACATAGACAAAATACTCAATGGGGATGGGTACAAATTTGTCCTTACCTAATCCTATCCCTGGATAAGGATCGGTTCTACTAATACCCAACAAGATGCTGAGTAGAGTTGGATAAGAGCTGATGCTATGGCCAAGTGCTATATATTAGCATCTTTATCCAATAACCTACTGATACAACACGAGGGTATGTGGACTGCTACAAAATCATGATCTCATTGTCTGAGATGTTTAGAGACATTAGCAAGCTAGCAAGGCCAGCAGCTATGAGGAAGACCATAAATTCTAGGATGGTAGAAAGGGAATCTGTCATAGAGCATGTACTCAGATTAATGGATAACTTCAATTTTACCAACAGCCTAGGTGCTCAAATTGACACTACAACTCATGTTGAGATAATACTCAAGACACTACTTGAATCCTTCGAGAAATTCCAGCTGACTTTTGAGTTAAGTAAGTTGAACTTGACCCTTCCCGATTCATTGAAGGAGCTTTAAGAAGTAGAGTCTATCATTCAACAATAGGCCCAGGTTTCCATTCCTATAGTTAAACCTTCTGGCACTATTCAATCCAGTGATAAGGGAAACAATTAGAACTGGAAAGGGATAGTTAGATAGTGTTAAGCAACAGCAAGATGTTAGTCCTAGAAAGAAACAAAACAGGGTAATAAATGACAAGACCAAAGGAAAATGTTTCTAGTGTGGTTTGTAAAAGCACTCAAGGATGCATTGTCTTGTATAGCTAGCCAAACGCTAGAAAGATATAAGCTTTACTTCTCATAGTGAAACCCTTATAGTGGTTAGTCTTACTTGTGAATGGGCCCTGAGGCAGTAACCATAGCTGCTATCTTTTGTAAAGGTTTCAAGAGACGTGGATAAGAAGTGAAGAAGCTTTACTTTTAGAGTGTGCAGTGAAGCAAAGCATAAGCTTATACAGTGGGAGTTACATAGTGCTTGGATATTCATGTTAATATTTATATTCTGAACATGTGAAAGAACTTTGTTCAAGACTTCGCGGACATTGTAATTTCTATTTGGTTTAAACATCAATAGATATAAAAATGTTTGCCATTCAGTAGAATACTTAATGGTTTAACAATATCCTGTTGCACTATCACTGCATAATATAGAGCAAATTTGATCAATGAAAGGATAATTTCTCTAGTCAATAACACTTTGGACACACTCATGCATAAGACCTTTTGTCTAAGGCTTGATAAGAAGTTAGCTGAGTTTGAGTTTCGTAGCTCACTAGATCTTGAAGACATAACTTCTAATTTTGTCTAAGGGATATGTTGTCTAAGAGCATAACAAGAAGTTCATTATGTGTGGGTTTCGTAGCTTACTAGATCTCGAAGATATAACTTCTAATGGCCTTGTTTATGAGAAAAGATGACTTACGGAGGTCTCTTCTTCTCTAAGTGACAAGGAGTTCAGAAAGTGTTGGAAATTGGTTTACATTAACATATGAAGTTCTATGAGCTAACTAATTCCTAAGGTTATGAGTACTAGTTTTAACTAGTGATTGCTCAAGAATACATATGTGATCATTGGATATTACACAAGTCTTTAGTGGTTTGAGACTAAAGTGGAGTAGAAATTAGATGAATACATCAAAGCCTCTTTGATCCTAATCAAAGTAGGTTATGCCTTACGTGTTAGCTCGGGGAGTACCTTGTAAGTTATAAATTGTGACTCAATAATCTACATCAAGATATTTCCTCACAAGGAGAACAGTATTGGTAAGTGAAGAAATTAAACACTCGTAGATATGGAAAGGCTCATGATAGTTTCTATATCATTGCCTATGTCTTAATGGAAGTATGATCTTGAGATGACAAGTTTACAATTTCTATTTGCTATTGTTCAAAGCAACACATGGGACATTACAAGAAATGTGATTGTGGCACAAACTTTGTTTGAGCTTAATTCCATATTTGTAATATTCCAACTAATGTGTTGAATATCCTTAATAGATGGAACCAAAGGTTAAAGATGTGTTGTTTCTTGATATATTCTTTTGGGTCAAAGATAGAATCATATATTAGTTTGAGGAGTGCGAATGCATATTGGCATTTATGCTAGATACTCGGAGAATGATAGTATGATCAATACTTACCAAATTCTGGAATTGCTCTATAGGAGATCTTTTTGTCTTCAGATAAATCTACACCATCTTGAAAAGGGAAGCGTAATATATGTTATCATTGTTACACCCAGAGCCTTATCTTAGTGAGAGAATTACCATGTAACCTAATAGATACTCTGGAAAGTCTTTTTGACAAATTTCCAAAGTTTTGGGTTATGGATCTCACTAGACAAAATGAAGCAATTTTGATTTTGATGTTTGCCATTGATGCATAGCAATAAACTTAGAGTCTATTACTCTAATTATGTCTGGGCTCTTGTAGTTGTATTTGAAGAGGTAAAACTTGTAAGATGCAGTTAAGTCTACATAGAGCAAAATAGAGCTAATAAAAAGGTTGGAGCCTTTGTAGCAAGGCTGGATAGTGAGGGGTTATACTTAGAAAGAAAAGCGATCGATTATGAGTAAGCCTTCTATTCAAAAGCCATGCTAGTATCCATTAGGTGAGTCTGTTGCTATAACTTGTGTTAGTGACAGCGAGATATCAAAGATGTTCGTCAAGATAGCTTCTCTTAATTGAGAAGTTTGATGAAAGACATCTAGTTGATAGCCAAAAAAGTGCATTTCTAGATATAGATATTATATGGCATGTATGCCTTAAGAAGTCCTCTTAAGGGCTTGAGCAAAACATCTAATAAATGGTATCAAATTTGATCGAAAACAAGTCCTTGATTTTTATCAAGATGTTAATGAACCATGGGCGTGTAAAGAAGATAACAAATATATAGTAAAGGTTAACTCTATCTCGCATTTCTATATTAATAGCATGCAATATTCCAAAGGAGTGTTTTTACCTCCAACCTATTGAATGTCTTTTTCAAGGGTTGTTCAATGTCTAAAGGATAAAGAAAATGTTCTAAAGCATTCTATTCTTCACCTTAGTAGAAGCTTTATAGACTACATGCTGAATACTAGACCTAGATATCTGCTTTTGCGGTGAGCATGGATAGCAATTATCAATTGAATTATTGGATCGATGGCCTTGGGTTAGTGGATTTGCACATATCCTAATATCTCTTACAGAATAAAATATTATGTGCTGAGACATTAGAAGGAAGATTAGATAATTATGATGAAAAACCATGTGTGCCCATGAGACATAACTCTTGGAGAGAGTGTTTGCCATACAGGTTGAGTCATTTGGGAACACGATTTGACAGTTGTGATCTTTAGTACAAGTGAGAAATTGTTAGAATTATACGCCCTAAAGGCTACAAACACAAGATGATTACTAGATACTAGACATAATTTGCTCATGATATTGTTCATATGATTGAGTTTCTGCATAGCATATTCTCTCCATTTGTGCATTAGTGCAAAGTATAAAGGTCCAATGGTATAGACCAATCACTTAGGTGCGTGTTGAGGATGGACACACAATAGGTCTAAGTCTAGATATGGTGATATCATAAATTGGTCTATAGCCGGATAGTAGTATTAGGCACTCTACCGGGACAAGGCTATAGTGGGCAAGTCCCCTTGAGAAGATAATCTACCTAGGTTATTTGATGGTTTTCCAGACTACACTCCTAGTACTTATATCACGTATTGTACAGGGCCACCGTGAGTATGTCTTTTGGGAATCGTACTGTCACATATGACAGACAAAATACTCACAACTGCCGAGTGACCAATGCTCTTAGTCTTGAGTATGTGTGAATGAACTAACTAAACTACGGTGCAGCACTTTGATGTACCATAAGGAGAAGTCTTGAATGATAAGATTGTCTACCTCGTACGTTAGTTGTTGTATTCTTATTTAGCTGGGACATACATATGCAACAGTAGAGTCTATGTGCCTTCTTGGATTTTCCACTTGATCATTAGGAATCTAGTAATAGTGATATTTCCCTTCAGGAGTATATCATTCATTTGGTTTGTGAGTTACTCCCTAGATCTAGAGATCCGTGACTAGTGGATGATCATCGTATGGGGTTAGAGATTTTGAGGTTCCAGATGTAGTTTTGGAGGTGATGGTACTTGATAGGACTGGCCTTGACTACAGGTACGCATAGAAGGCATTTTGGTCATTTCACTCAGTTGGTCGAGGACAGAGGTCACCAGAGCAGATCACAAGCTCCTACTTAGCCAGTAATTATCTTTGAAGTGCGGCTTTGGTCTTCTGGTAGAAATAGACTGAAGTCAAAATGGCCTTAGTGTCATCAAAGTAGTAGCAAGGGCATTTTGGTCTTTTTGAGAGCCAAGGGTAATTATGTCTTTTAGTCCCTCCACTAGCCATTACTTTATTGGATACATTAATTAATGTAAATTAATTATGTGGATTTCTTAATTAAGATTTGGGTTTAGAATTAAAAAGGGATTTAATTATTTGGGTCTTCTTAATATAACTCATGAATATCTTAATTAGATAAGCAGGTCACCACATGAAAGATATTTAGTGTGAGGTAGAATATTTGGGATAGCCTTATCCCTAGGGATTTCTAGGGAATATTCAATTTCTAAAAGGACTAAAGAGAGTAATTTTGGTGGAACATAATATTCTAGGAACCTTATCCTTATTAAGTTGCCTTGTACTATAAATAGTACAAGATAGGCATAATCGACATGAAAAAAAGAGAGAGTGAGATTTTTCTTGGTAGGTGTGTGCAAGAAATTTCATATACTAGCACCAATAACATACACTAAATTCCATGACCACAATTTTGCCTTAAAAATTGTTTACCCACTATATAACAAATTGTATCCAAGCAATAAAGCTTTGGAAATAGTGAAGAAGTCCATTAAGAGGCTAATATGAGGTGGGTATTACATGAAGAAACCAACTTTGCATCCGGGTCACACTACAAGAGTAACGGTCTTAACTTTACCTTTGTGTTTTTTGCTTAAATATGTTGCTCATATGTATAATAGATTTAATTTATGCTATGTTTTCGCTCCCGTTATTGTTAATATAATTTTGTTTTTAAAATCTAAAATAACATAGCGATGAGAATAGCATCTAGATCCAACATTTATAGGTAGATCCAATGGAAGAGTGACCAGACGTTTAAGAGATGACCCGATCCCTTATTATTAGCTCTTATTTAGCGACAAGCCGTGTCGGGTTGTCGTTAAATACTCCTCTTGAGGGTCCAGTTAATTGCAATCTCTCATGTTCCTTCATAGCACGTGTAGTCACGTCTCGTACTCCGGTACACGCACGTGGCCTTCCATCTATTTATGCGCCTTTAATCATGATTGTGATTTTCTCAATACTTCACAACAGCAGCGAAATTGCAGTCACGTCTCTTCAGTTTCATTTCTTTTCAAATTTCAATTTTTTAATCCTGTTATAAAAGGTAATTTTACTCCTCCTCTTTAGTCATTTGCCTCCTTTTCATCTGTCATGTTATTGCCTTCTTCCCTTTCCGACTGTGGTTCTTACCGTTTTCTGCCGCTCCGGTGGTGTTCTTCCATGTTACGGGCAGTGTTCGCGATTTCACCTTTTTCATTTCTACAGCACTTTTAATGGGTTGTTCTCTTCACTGTTTCAAGTACGCTAGTTAGCCCCAATTACTTCTTCATTTCTTCATCTTGGTTTTCTTCCTTTCCTGACTCTACTTGCTCTTTTTCTTCAATTCTTATTTCTTTGAATGCCCAGTGGCTCTGAATCCTCTAAGAATAAAGAGGACCAAAGCTTGCCTAAGTCTAGTCCCATGAATCCTAGGTTTCAATTCATTGCCCCCTTGGTGACATTAATGTCTTAAGGAGCCCTCTTTTTTAACATCCGTGACTCCCTCAAGGAAGTATTTTTTCAGACGTTTGGGGAGGACTTTGCCCTAGACCCTTCAAACGAGGACGTTTTGAGGGTAGAGGTATTAGATCTAATATGCTATTACCGTATTCAAGATTAGGTGCTGGATTTTAAATTTTAATTCATAATCTATACATGGTAGCGGAATATAGTATAATAACATGTTATACACGTAGGAATCAATGCAAATACAAAATGATAAACAAGAAAAAGTAAAGATTTTGTTACCTTTGATGCGTGATTTGAAGATTGGTGGCCTCTTTGCATCAAATCTTCTCAAAATAGCCACCTTATGGTCTTCTCCACTATGACCATTTCTTTAGAACTAGGATTCAAAGGCTAGAATGAGGAAAATAAATCTAGTTTATGTGTTCTTGGTGTTAGTGTGTGAAAAATACTTCACACACACCAAGAAAGAAAAATATCAAAGAGGCTTTAAATGGATCATGCTTATTTAGTATTGTTTATAGTACTAAGCTTACCCTAAAATGATAAGATCTAGGGCTTCCCTCAATACCCTTCATTAAATTTTCTAGATAAGGAATATTCCTTTGTCATAAAAGGGCATTGAAACATTCCATGTCACAAACTAAATATCTCTCATGTGATCCTCGCTTATCTAATTAAGATATCCATGAGTTATATTAAGAAGATCTAGATAATTAAATCCCTTCTTAATTTTATAAACTCAAATCTTAATTAAGCAACCCACTTATTAAATTTTCTCATTTATGTATGCAATATAGAAGTGGCTAGTGGAGGAACCAAAAGACATAATTATCCTTAGCTCCCAAAATGACCAAAATACCCTCGTCACCACTTTGGCGATATTATGGCCATTTTGACTCTGTTCTATTACACCAAAAGACCAAAGCTGCACTCTAAGAATAATAATTGGTTAAATGGGAGCTTGTTACACGAAGTAACCTCTGTCTTTGACCAATCAAGCAAAATGACCAAAATGCCCCTTTACATACACCCATAGTTAAGGCTGGTCAAAATGTACCATCACCTTCAAGACTACATTTGAAACCTTGGATTCTCTAGTCTAATGAGTGATCATCGCCTAGTCATGGATCTCTTTATCTAGGGAGCGACCTGCAAGCCAAATGACCGACATACCCCTAAAGGGTGATATCACTAGATCTAGATTTATGATGACCAATAGGACAAATCTAAGGGGGCATATCGATTCTACTGTTGCACATGTTTGTTCTGATTAGTTAGAACACAACACTTTCAAGGCCTCTCCTTATGGTATATCAAAGTGTTGCACCCTAGCTTCACCAGTTCATTCACACATACTCAAGATTAAGAGCATCGGTCACTCCGAAGCAGTGAGTATCCTGTCTTCTATAAATGATGGCACGATTCCAGAAGACATACTCATGACGGTTTTGTCCAATGCGTAACACACGCACTAGAAGCGAAGTCCGGAAAGACCCTCCACTGACCTAGGTAGATCATCTCTATTAAGAGACTCGCCTACTATAACCTTATTCGGGTAAAGTGCCCAACACTACCATTCAGCTATGGACATTCTTTATGGCATAATAAAACTAGACTTGGACCTACTTTGCGTCCATCCTCACTGCACACCCAAGTCAATGGACTGCATAATTGGACTTGTACACAATGTATCACACATATATACCAGAGAATATATGTAAGAAGTGCTCATAAACATAAACAATGGTCAAATGTCTAACTTGATATCCATGTACAAGTTGTCTTTAGGGCATACAATCCTAACAACCAGCTCAGTTAGGAATAGATAATGACTTAAATGCCATCTTTAATGGTGTTGAGGATGACACTAAAGCTGCTGCTCCAGATGATAGAGCTTCCCAGAATGGCGGGGCAGTTCAAAGTAGGAAAGCCGAGGTGTTACCTGTAGTTGAGGGCTCTGAACCTTCAAGGACCATCGAGAAAGGAGCCTCAGCGGTCGTAATGAACGATGATGACATTCTGTTTAATTGTCTCTATCGAAGGCCACGCACCAATGCTGGTGTTCTAGAAAACATATCTTTTTATCATAGGATCCCCAATGATTATGGGGTGAGAATTCTCGAAGTGGGGGAATTTGCCAACTTTTGCCACGAGGATGAAATTGCACTCTATGAAGACTTCTTCGGAATAGGAATAAGGCTCTTCCTTCCCCAACTTCTTCATGACTTTTTGAATCACTATGGGATCACCCCAGCCAGCACTATCCGAATAGCTGGACAACAATCATCAGGTGGTGCTCTTATCTTCGGGCACACAATTTCACCTCTACTCTAAACCTTTTCTGATATATGCACCAGTTAGCGAACAATAGAAAATTTGAGTGGTATTATGTTTCGACCAGGAAGTATAAGAAAATTCTAGAGGGCAATCCAACCTCTCACAATGGTATTACAAATATGTCTTCGCTTGCTGTCCTAGCGCCTCAGGGGCTTGTATAAACTAGTCTTGGTTAAACCTTAGGAGCAGTCTCAGGCAGTAACTAGACAAAGTCCCAAAGCTTACCCCTGCAAAAAAGCAAACCTACAAAGATCTAAAGAAAATAGGGATAGGGCCATATCCTAAATATCAAACACCGAAAAGGATTAGAGACTCAGGTCTCTATCCTGAATTCTATTGCTGGCCTAGCCCGAGAAAAAGAAAGAGGGTCTGGTCTTGCCTTTGCTTCTCTTATCATCAATTATGCCTTCATGCCCTTATTTCCTAACAAGTTTACATGGGTGTCTTTTGCAGATATGGCCAAACAACGTAGCCCCTTTCGACCAAGCAGGAGGAAATAAGTATGGTGGCCAACCTGGACAGGATACTTCCTCAGGCCATCAAGGTCTCGTGAGGCTCCTTCCTCTCGATAACCTTCTCATCAAACTCCTGCACAAGTCGCAAGAAGGCCCACCCATTGAGTTGTGATTCGAGAGGGCAGGATACCGATCAAGGTGAAACAAGTGTCCTCCTGAAAAGGTTCAGCTAGTAGTGGAAATCAGAATGGATTTTCGAGTAATTGGATTTTTTGGGTTTTGGATGGGAAAAAAATACCTAATCAAATACTTAGAAACTAACTATCCAGCCGATTATCTGATTTTTTGAATGCTGGGTTTTTCGGATTCGGATGTTCGGATACCTGACATTTCTATGAAGCTAAAATACAAAATCGCTTACTTTTTTTTTTTTTTGCGCTAAGTAAGCAAGTATGAATTTAACAATGTTACCAAAAGTTTCAATCGTGCACATGGTTGTAATAAGAGTTAAAATGCAATAACAGAATGCATCCAAGTCAAAAATGTGCAAGTTTAAAGTTGCATCATGGATAGTGGCGCACATGATTGAGTTTTTCACAAACAACACAATGATTTTTGCTTACCCAGTTCCAAATAACATGCACAAATTACCAAAAAAATTAGCAATTGGTGCTTACTAAAGTTATGCATGTCCAGAAACAACATGCTTAACCTGCCCAGAGATTACAAAGCAATACCATTCAACCTGTCCAAAAATTTAGCCAACACCATAATACTAGGCTATTCCATCCATAAGTCACAAAAAGTAAACAACAATAGACTAAGTTAACAACTGTCTTGTTTGTACTAAAGACAAACAATTAAAACATTCAAATACAAAAACCAAGTTAAAACATTTCAAATACTTTTCCAACTCCAAAGTCTCAACTCAAGTAATAATGATGCCTACAAAAATAAGGAAGTTGCAAAATTACTAAAAAAATCAATTATTCTAAACAATGAGTGAACTAGTTAATAAGGCCAAAACAAGAAACAACCTGAATCCTCAAATCATATGTCTAGAATAGCGGTATTGACCCCATTCCTACTCAACTTTGAGACAATTAACAAGAACTCAGGCAAAATAATAATAATAATAATGATGATGATGATGATGATGATGATGATGATGATGATAAAACATAGAAATGGCAAAATAAAAGTAAGAATATATACCACTTTTAATAGATTCAATCTCAACCAAATCCTCCTCAACACATACAGGAAGAGAATTACAGCGAAGCCAATATTGAGTATAAAGAAGTGCTTGAACTATTTTTGGAGACAAAGAGTACCTAAAAGCATCTAAAACACGTCTCCCAGTACTAAATGCTCTTGAACTATTTTTGGAGACAAAGAGCTCCTAAAAGTATCTAAAACGCATCTCCCAGTACTAAATGCGACTTCTGAAGCAACTGTCAAGAGTAGAATAGCCAAGATATCACGAGCCGTCCTAGAAAGGATAGGAAACCTAAGCGTGTTTATCTTCCACCAATTTAAAATATCAAACTCGGGTCTTTTTGCTTTATCAAGATCACTTTCCTCTCCATCAAACTCATAATCATCATTCTCAATTTCCTCAGCAAGATATTTATCTAATTCAAACTTCACATGTTCACGTGGACATCCAGTCTTGAATTTTTTGAACTCTGAGATCAAAGCTTTTCTCCCCTTCTCTTCAAAACTAAAACTTCCACCACTACTTGTTGAATTTTTAGAAGAACTTGATGATATACCATGACTTGCATGACTATACTTTCTTCTATACTCCTCAAAGAGCCCATAAATGCCATTACATTTATTGTTTCTCACATCATAAAATCATCATACAATTTCTCAAAAGCATAGTCCAAGTACTCCAACTTGTGACGAGGATCAAGAATAATCGCATAATAGATGAACTTGTTCATCTTTTCAACACATCCCCAATACTTATCAAATTTTTGTTCTACTGCACTTGCCATTTTACTCAACTTAAGATCACCACTTTCTATCCACTCATGGAGAATCAAAACCAATGCACTTATTTCATGGAACACGGCATTCGATGTTACATATAATGACCACAAAATTCGCAAAGCGAGATGAAAAAACTACTCCAAAAATCCAACAAGTAACCTAACTCTCCTCCAATCATAACAACTAGGCACTTCTTTTTGTGGAGAAGTGGAAAGAAAGTCTCTATACTTGCTATCATCCCTAGAATAACTATTAAAAACTCCTTCAAACTTGGATGCACTCTCCAACGTCAAATAAGTAGAGTTCCACCTAGTAGACACATCAAGGCACAATAATTTTTTATTATCAATTTTTTCAAGATCAATGCACTCTTTGAATTTATTGTACCTAGTTGGAGAGTTTTTAATGTATCTAATTGCAACCCTAACATGAACTATGGCATCTCCTTCATCCTTTTGTTTTAGCCCATCTTGCACTACAAGATTAACTTTGTCGGCAACATACATCATGTGTAGATATTCTCCATCTAACATAGAAGTACCTTACATTCTCATCCTTCCCCTCAAGTAACCAATGACAGTATAATTTGAAAAAACATTATCAATAGTAATCGTAAAAATATTGTCAATCCCCCAATCAAGTAAGCACTTCTCAATAGCATTCCTAATATCTTTACCTGAATGACTTAATATAGTGAAAAAGTCAATGACTTTCTCATGCAATTTCTAATCATTATCAATGAAATAAGCTGTGACACACATATAGTTCAACTTTTGTTGTGAAGTCCAAGTGTCAGTGGTAATGCAAATTGTTTGAGTGCTATTCCTCAAGAATGATTTTAACCTTGCCCTCTCATTCAAATACAAGGCATAAGTATCAGTTGCAATAGCCTTTCTACTAGGAATAACAAACATTGGACATGTAGTTGACGTAACTAACTTAAAGCC
Source organism: Cordia subcordata (assembly GCA_028554755.1). Lineage (NCBI taxonomy): Eukaryota > Viridiplantae > Streptophyta > Magnoliopsida > Boraginales > Cordiaceae > Cordia > Cordia subcordata. Next base: position 11,755,579 of record JAPTOF010000016.1, read on the forward strand.
AATACACTCAAAAAATTTGAAAGGAAGCTCATCTATAATCAAAATCTTTGTCAAGGCCTCTTATGTCTTATTTTGGTCAAATTGCCATCTTGTAGCAAGTGCATCTTTATCATCAGATTGGATGGGTTTTTTATACAATATTGATTAGTTAATTCTTCAAGGGCTTCTTCTTACAAGCCTTGTAGTGATTTCCTAATGGTGTAATCCCATGGTTTGTTGGATTGGCTTTTAATTCTCTACCACAATAATGACATCTTACCTTTTGGACTTGTTCCCTCTTGCAAAAGAACTTATCAAAATGAAGTCAATATAGTGATCTAGGTGCAGATTGTTCTTTCCTCTCCTTCCCTTTCACTTTCTCCCTTTTACTTTCTCCCTTCCCTTTTTCCCCAACTCATTTAAAGAAAGAGTAACTCTTTTAGAATCTCCAAATATGTCAACCCCCATATCGTCATCAAAATTTGATGAATCATCTCCTTGGTCAGATGTTTTAGGACTTGAGATTCTACAAAAGCGTGTTCTTTTAGTAGGCCTTAGTGATTTAGAGGTTGTCATTTCTAAATCATAAACAATTCAAATTTAAATATTAGTTATTGAATTTAAATCTTTCTCATTAATTTCTAAATATTTGGCTCTTCTACTAAAGAGAACGAAAAGAATAAAAGAAGAAAAATAAGCTTATGGGTTGGTAATGGCGTGGACAAAAGAGAATCATATTCAGGACTTGTTGACAACGATGTTGCTAAAGATGAATTCAACATCTATGCTCAATTAAGCTAGCCTGAATAGATTCTTATTTATAAAATCAAATGCTTTACAAACTAAATAGAAATTCAATGATTAGTTTACCTAATGATTATTTGTCAAGATTAAATTCGTATGCGAAAACTAATTAGTATGCAGGGGTCGAGACAAAATATCAAACACCTTATTGGCAGAATTTTTGTTTAATGTGATATACTGACTAGGATTTAGGAGATGCTCCCTTGAATAATAAATTCCCTTAGTACCAATCTCCTTACCATCGATTTCATTTTCAAGAACAACATCTTCGATTAACATCTCAAAATTTTTATTAATCTAAACATCCTCCCTAAAGACATTGGTGCAACTTTAGCTTTTCTTCACTACTACTTTTTTCTAATTTTGACCTAAACGAATTCTTTAGTGTCAATTTTTCCTTTTTTTCTTCCCAATAGATGTTGCTTTTAGTTACTTCTTGTTAAGAGCCACAAAGATTGAAAAATTGCATATTGGCTAGACTAAGTGGATGGGGAAACAAGAAAAGATTGAACCAGCATTGTCATAGAATTTATCGACATTAATAACGCAATCTTTGAAGGAAATAAGATGAAAAATGAATTAAAAAAATATATAAAAGAAGAAGAGGAGAAGGGAAAATAAGACAGAAAGAAAGAAACATGAAAGTTCTAGAGGAATGAGATGGAAACAAAAAGACTGGGAAAAGTTTGAACAGTTCTTCAAAATTTTGATAAATTTTTATAGTGCTAAGGGCTTTTTCATCAAAAATGTATTAAAAGTTGATGACAATAAGAAGGTTTTGTTACATAACCGCATTTAGAGCAATCAAACCACTTTTTCTTTATGACATTGTCATATCTTCTGTGAATTCTTCTACAACCTCATCACACTATTTTTCATTAAATCAGTACACCAAGGGCTGGTATTTGTGGACTTGCTCTAAAGCTTGAAACCATGATAGTTGCTCCAATTTAGAGGTAAGATGCACATTTTAATGATTTAAAAATGTCCAGATTTCTCAAGTTCTAACTCGTACCCACATGAAATAATCAATCGACGTCTCAACCATTGCAAACAATCACAGATGACAAAAAAGATAAGAAAGAAATAAAAAAAGAAATCAACTCTCAACCATTGCGAATCTGTGATTTGCAAAGAAATCAAAAAAGAAATAAAGAAAAGTTCTTAAAGACAAAAACTCAATGTCTCAACTCTCAACCATTGTGAATCTGCAATTTGCGAAGAAATAAAAAAAGAAATAAAAAATGTTCTTAGAAACAAAAGCTTACCGTGCAAAGACTGGAGACCTCGACATGAAGCCACTGACATGGAGCTGCCAGTGGTGCGCTGACTACTGAGCGGGGGTGAGAGAGCGAGTGACGTGAGGTTAAGGCTAGGGCTTTATCTGATTTAGGAATTGGGGCTAAAATGTTATGTTAGACGGTTAGTATTGTTAGTATATTACTAAGGGTTTTAAAAAATTTTAAAAAAATTAAAAATCGGGTTTTTCGGATCAGGTTCGAGTAAAAATAATGATTCCAAAAACTGATCCGAAAATACTGATGAACCCGAATATCCAAACACAGTACACCCGAACCCAGTTTTTAACTAAACAAATGATACTAAACTCGAACGGATTGGGTCAAACCCAAAAACTCGTTTTTGAACTTCCACCCCTAGGTTCAGCAGCTATCGGACGAGTTAGAGGCAAAGACTCCATTAAGGAGGCTCGCAAAGGGTCCCCGACATTCTGACAACACCGAGTCTTCTAAGGTCGCCGAGGCTCGCATTAAAGGGTCAGAGGTAGTCATGCAAGCTATTACTTCTCGCACCATCAATCCCCCTGACATTCCTGTCATCACAGTTCGGGAATGGAAGTCTTTCTGGGAGGTCCCTATCAACACTGTGAAAACTTCTGATCTCTATTTCTCAGTAGCCAACTCCAATGAGATTGGGTAATATATCCTGCCTTTATCTTAAGACGTGTTTCTGCACTTTAGTCTTCTTTTTGGTCATAATAATAGTTTTTCTTTTAACATACCTACATTACTATTGTAGATTAAGACTGTCCTTGAAAAGGCATTCGTACATGTTCGCTCCATCGGGGTGAACACTAATGAGATTACTAGTCGTGCCTTTGACTAAACAACAAAGTCAAAGGCAAAGAAATTGTCAAAGAAGGTGATAGGCTGAAGGATGCTTCGAAGGATTCTTGTAAAGCTTACGACACTAATCTTAAAGAGATAAAGCATTAGTATGAGCAAGAACTAGAGAAAAAAGAGCAGCTGATCGACTCTCTCACTTCCTTGGTGAATAATCAATGGGAGACCCTATAGCAGAAGAATGATGAAATAGCAACGTTAGAGTTAGCCTTGAGTACCTGCAAGACCACTCATCAAAATGTCTCCCGATATGTGGTGGAGTTGGAGAAAGAGCTGAAGGAGGCGAAGGAGGCTGTGGAGAAAGTCACATGTGTCTAATGCTCCGGGTGTTGATGTTAATGCTCCTGACGTTCCTAGCGTTGTGGCTCCCAACCTGATACAGTAGGCCCTTCAGACGTTGCCCTGGCTACTTGAACATTTATTTTTGATTTATTAAAGAAAGTTGTACTTAAAACAATATTTTATTTTCCAAGTTTTTTTAACATATATTTATTTTCTTTAGTTCCTTCAAGGATGCTCATGATATTTTGATATGTTTGACTTTTTTTGTTTGACTAATGCCTTTAAAATGCTTGTTAGTTGTTGTCACGGTATTGTTGTTTTCTTGTTAGTACTTGACATTTATTGAGTTATCACATAGTTCTATGTATTCATAAGTACTCGTTGCCTTGTTAAGCATAAAGTGGCTTCTCGTCTTTCATTGAATTAGGAAGTATGGTATATACATCACCAATATTCGTGCATTACACAATATTTTTTGAGATACTCTTCATTCTATGTGTTCAGGAACTCAGTTCCATCGGCTAGTGTGAGTTTAAAGGTACCAAGCCGAATGACCTTGATGACTCTGTAGAGTTCTTCGCAATTCTCATCAAGTTTGAGGAGATTGCCTCTGGCAAATTGATATTTGTAGAGTACCATGTCTCTTACTTGTTTCCTTTCGTTTTTGTTTTCTCGAGGACATGCTTGCGTAAAGCTTCCCTAGTTACTTCAGACTTGATCCGTGCCTCCTCACGGATTTCATTGAGAAGCTCCATCTCGATTCTCATTATATCACTGTTCTCTTTTTCATAGTTATGTTTGACCCTCAGGGTCAAGGATATGATTTCAATCGAGACTATTGCTTTTACGCCAAAGGTCATCTTCCTATATTTTTGTGAATGGTCATTCTATATCCCCAAAAAACTTTAGAAAGTACCTCAGGCTATAGCCCTTTGGTACCTTCGAGTTTTGCCTTCAAGGCATTAATGATAGCTCTGTTTGTCACTTCAACTTGGCCATTTTCTTACGGATAGGCCACTAAAGAGAACCTGATGTTTATGCCTAACTCCTCAGCCATTTCTTTGAAATAATTTGAATCAAATTGTCTCCCATGGTCTATGATAATTACTTTGGGTACCCCAAAGCAACAAATGATGTTTTTTTCACACGAAATTCCATGTGGCTTTTTCTGTGATTGTCAAACTACCTCAGCTTATACCCACTTCTGAAGTAATCCACTACCACAAATACAAACTTCCTCTAGCACTTTCCCATGGGCATTGGCCTAATAATGTCAAGCCCCCACTTCGCGAATGGCCAAGGGCTTGTTACTGGTGAAGGAAAGGCCGTTGGTTGATGTTGTATATTAGTGTTCCTTTGACATCAATTGCACTGAGTCACAATCTCTATAGCTTCTTTGATGATGTTTGGCCAATAATAACCTTGTCAGATTACTTTTTGTGCTATAGTCCTAGCATCTGAGTAATTCTCGTACATACCTTTGTGTATTTCCCTTAGTGTGTAATATCCCTCAGTTTTATTTACACATTTGAGTAATGATCCCCTGATGGTACTTTTGTATAATTTGTCTCCAAGAATGCTGAATTTAGCAACCCAAGAAATCACTCTGTGTGACTTTCAAGGGTCAGTGGGAAGATATCCATGCTACAAGTATTGAATTATAGGCCATCTCCAATCATCTTTGTCAGTTTTCTCAATTATCAATACTCTAATTGATAGCTTTGCTAACTGTTTCATGATGATTGCCTCATCTTCTTTTATGGCAGTTGCTATTTTTGATAATGCATTGGCCTTGATGTTGTCTTCCCTCGGTACTTACTGTGTTGTAAAGGATTCAAGTTCAATAGTGCTTTGACTACTTCTCTAAGGTACACCTTTATCTTCTTGTCTTTGGCTTTGTAGTTCCCATTGATTTGACCCTCCATGAGTTGAGAATTAGTGTATGCTTTGACACATCATGCTTCTATATCCTTTAATAACATTAATCCTGATAATAGTGCTTCATACTCTGATTCATTATTAGTAGTCTTGAACTCATACTTTGTTGTATATTTTCACTCTTGATCACTGGGCTACAAATGACAATGCCCGCTCTCAAACTGGATTTGCTTGACACTCTCTCTACATATATTGTCTCTTCACCCAGCATACATTCTTGAGGCTGTGTACACTCCACTATGAAATCGGCCAAACTTTGAGCCTTAATCGCCATTTAGGGATGGAAAATTATGTTGTATTACCTTGGCCCTATTGGCCATTTCAACAACCATCCTTACACTTCTGTAGAATCGGTAGTATTGCATGTGGTCTATCCTAGTCCATATTTTCAAAAAATTCTACTAAGAAAACATGTTAGGAAAATAAAATAACCACATAACACACAAAGAACATGCTTAAAAATATATAGAACATAACTAGTATTTGCATAATATGTAAAGCTAACCTCTTGAAGAGCGAGGCCTTTGATGAAGCTATAATCGTTCAAGCTTTGTTCCCACTCATGATCAAGGCCACAAAAAAAATTTTACTATAAGGGTGTCGCAATATGCAACTCCCTAGTCTTCTTCCTTATGATTGAAGAGACTTATCACAAGAGAATAGCCTCTTATGTGAGAACAACCAAAGTAATATGCTCTTGAAAATCTAGAGCAAAAACCACACAATAAGTGTGTACTATGTGTTGTAGAATTCTCCTGCCAAAATGGAAGAGATCAACTACAAAATTTTTTAGATGCTAGAAATGGTTTAGGGTCTTACCTATTTATAGGAAAAGTTTGGCACCTAAACCTTGTAAACTTTCCATGTGGAGAACTTTTTCCTTGTAGTAAATGTTTGCCACATGTTATAGAAGTTACTTGTACAATTTGAATTCTTCTTGTAGTAACTTTCTAGCACGTCTTGGAAGATTGGATCAAGCCCACAATCCAAGCACAACATATAGTCCATAATGCATTTAGAGACCCAAGCCCAATAGGAAACCAACCTAACCCAATTAGGTTATCTTAGACTCTAAGAAAGTCCAAACCCAATTCCAAGCTTTGGCCTAATAAGGCTACTACCATAATATGAAATTTTCTCTTTCAAGATTACTCTCTCGAAGTCATTTCAACTAGAGAAAGGACCAAGAAGACACAATTAACCTTGGGTTCCAAAAATAATCAAAAATGTCCTTGCCCGATCTAGCCGACATAATAATTATTTTTAACATAATAATTATTTTTAACTCCTATCTATTCCACCATAATATCAAAGTTGCACTCCAAGAATAATTGTGGTTACCTAAAAGCTTATCACAAAAGAGTGTGAACTTTTCCTTTGACCTACTAAATAACCAATCATAATGCCTCTCTATGTATATCCACAGCTAAGGTCGATCCTTTAGCCTGTGTACTATCACTTCTTTAGCTACATCTTTTCTTTTGGGTCTCTTATCCTATTGCTAACCATCATTGGTCATGAAATCTATTGATCTCCAGAGTGACCCTCAAGCCATATAACCCATACACCTATAAAGATAGTATCACTAGATCTAGATTCAGATGATAAATTTGGACAATCCTAGAAGGGGAACATAGATTCCATATTTCATATGCATGTCCCAATTAATTAGAATTTTGCGCTCAACGCACAAGGCTGATGATTCTAAAAAAGTAAGATCTTACCCATACTAAATCAAAGTACCAAACCTTAACTTCATTAGTTCATCCACATATGCTTAAGATTAAGGGCAATGATCATTTAGTAGTAGTGAGTATCTTGTTTTCTTTCTTTGATAGTACGTCTCTAGAAAAAACATACTCACAATGGTCCTATCAAATACGTGACACACACTATCGAGACAAATCTGAAAAGTCCTCCAATGACCTAGGTAGATCAACTTCAAATAGGAGACTTGCTCAATATAACCTTATCCTGGTAGAGTGCCCAGCACTACTATTTGGCTATAGACTCAATTTATGACGTGACTAAATCTAGACTTGGACCTGATGTGCGTCCAGCCTTACTGCACACCAAAAATTATTAGTTCAAGTCAAGGGACCTTTATACATACATCAATAAAATATACCCAAGATAATATGTAATAAATTCGTAATGCCATTTAACAAAATGATTATTCATTGTTTAACATTCAAAATGTCATATACAAATGAGCTTTAAGGCATACTAATCCTAGCAACTTCTTGCCTATAAAGCACCTATTTTAGTGGTTGATCTATTATAACCTTGATTTGGTGAGACTCAAAATAAGGTTTTAACTTCCTTGCAACTCTCACCAAAACTATAGCTACTTGCTTAAGGCTAGTGTACCTAATCTCGGCTCTCTTCAATGTTTTACTGACATAATAAATTGATTGCTGCCCTTTCTTACTCTCTCATATCAAAACTACAACAATGGCTACATTTGAGTTTGACAAGTACAAAGGAAAAGATTTCCCATCTTTAGGTTGGGCCAATGTGGGGGGTTCCATTAAATAACATTTGATTCCATCAAAAGCTTCCTACCATTCTTCAATCCACTTGAAATCTTTCAAATTTCATAATTTCTTGAAGAATAAACCACATCGATCAACAGATTATGACATAAACTTGCCTAAAGCCATCACCTTACCTAACAATGACTAAACATCATGTACTATCTTAGGTGGATCCATCTCTATGATACCTTTTATCTTCTCAAGATTGGCCTCGATTCCTCAATGAGTAACTATGAAGTCTAAGAACTTCTTTGCACGAACTCCAAAGGCACACTTCTGGGATTTAATTTTATCCCAAATTTCCACATGACCCTAAAAACTTCGTCAAGGTCAAACACATAATCCTCTGCGTTTTTCCTTTTCACAAGCATGTCATCAATATATACTTCCATATTACACCTTATCTAGTCCTTGAATGCCATGTTTACCATTCTTTGGTATGTTGCTCTAGCATTCTTTAGGCCAAAGGGCATTACTTTATAGCAGTAAAGTCCTCGATTAGTGATGAATGAAGTATGCTTTTGATTCTTCAGGGCCATTCTTATCTGATTATATCACGAGAATGTGTCCACGAATGATAGCATTTCAAAGCCTACAGTGGAACCCACTAATTGGTCAATTCAGGAAGTGGAAAGTGGTCCATTGGACATGCTTTGTCTAAATTAGTGAGATCAACACAAAGTATCCATTTTCCATTGGAATTTTTTACCAATACTATGTTGAAAACCCATGTTGAGTATTGAGCTTCTTTTATGTGCCTACACCAAGCAATTTTTCCACTTATTTGTGGAAAGCTTGGTTCTTTTTTGCACTACTAAAGGACCGTCTCTTTTGTCGGACTGGCCAAAATATGAGATCAATGTGTAACAAACGCTCAATGATACTCGGTTCAATACCTATCATGTCAGCAAAATTCCATGCAAATTTATCTTTATTTGTGGTTAGGAACGCAGTAATACCTTTTCATATGTCAGTCGTTTGTTTTGTTCCAACATAGATTTTGTGCTTAGGTTTCTTGAGCTTGACAACATCTAGCTCTTAGATTGGGCTTCCTTGTTTAGGATTAGCTTCATCTTCTTATATCCCTACCTTCATTTTCTCGACTTTCTTTTGCTGATTCTTGGGCATCAAGGCAGCAGCGTAACATGCGCGGGCATCATGCTAGTTCCCTCGGATAGTAATTATTCTTCTCCTGGTCGGGAACTTCATCATTTGATGATATGCTGAGACTATGGCTCCTAACTTCTTGATGGTTACTCGCCCGATGATCCCGTTTAGGATCGTTAGATAGTTTACGACGACGAAATCTACCGTCAAATTGGCATATCTTCTTCCATTGCTGATGCTAAGAGGCACAATCATGACATCCTAGGCTACGACTCTATCACCTACAAAGCCCACCAGTTCATTCTTCAAAGGTGTTAGCTTCATCTTTTCAAGGTTCAACTTCTTGAATGTGTCGTAATATAAGACATTCGCTGCACTCCCGATATCGACCAACATTCTGCGCACAATGTAGTTAGCCAAAATAACATTGATAATTAAAGGGTCGTCATGGTTTACCGATATTCCTTCTAAGTCTGCATCAATAAAGATGATGTCATCCATTCTTCTTCTCTTATAAGTCAGGTAGACCTACAACGATCGAACATAACGCTTTCTTTTGGTTAGGGTTTTCCCTCTTGTAATCATGTTGACGGTGCCGAGAATTTTCTTTTCCAGTTTTAGGCTTGGGGTCCTACGATCATCACGATTATCCCACTTTTTGACAAATCACGGTATCCTGGCTTTCCTCACCAGTGATTCAATCTCCTCCTTTAGATTTTGACAATCTTCAATTGTGCTCGTGGTCCCTATGGAAATGATAGTATTTTGTCTTATCTCTTTTCTCAAGATTACTTTTCAATTTGTTGGGCCATTTGACTTCTCGTTCGATCTTTAATACTAACAGTATTTCGGTCCGAGAAATGTTTAATGGTGTATACGACTCAAACCTCCATCTAATTCCTCAAGGTTTTCCTTCTTTCTCTTGGCTTCTTGTCGTTCCTGGGAACTTCTTGGTAATTTTGTTTTGCTTCCTCGTGGTTTGCTCTATGTCATACTCCTTCTCTCTCTCTCTCTCTCTCTCTCTCTCTCTCTCTCTCCCTCTCTCTCTCTCTCTCTCTCTCTTTCTCTCTCTCTTCATCTTCTCGAAAGAATGATGTCTTACGCTAGGATATACTTCTCGACCCTTGCCATCATGTCAATCAGGGAAGTAATGTTTTTTTAGTTAGGGTGCTGGACAACTTGTCATCTTATACACTGTGGATGAAAGCTTCTATGGTGATAGAGTTCACCAAATCGAGCACCCTTAAAGTAGTTTCATTAAACCTCTTAGCAAACTCTTGAAGGGTTTCCCCTTTCTTCTGCCTTATGCTAACAATCGAGAGGCTATTTTTTTGCTGGCAAACCTATTCATGAAAGCCGTGGCTAGCTATTGGAAAGAAAAGATTGAATGCCTTGGCAACTCATCATACCAAGATCGGGCAATTCCTAACAGTGTAGTTGCAAAGCCTTATACCTTGTTGCATCCATTGCATTATGGAACAATATTTTGTGGTTTAAGATCAATATGTGATCTAGCGAGTCTCCAGAACTATTATAATATGGAAGCTTGGGGGTCACGAAGACCCTCAGGACAGGTTCCTTGATGATTTCTTCGAATAGTGGGCTACTGGAAAATTCTTGCATATTTATGGTTTGGATAAGGGTACGTCTCGAAATGATTTTTGTGTCAGCGCTTGCTGTGGTTGGGGCCCTCGTTGACATATCTCCTTAGTATAATGACTCATCAGGCTCCTCTACATACTGATTTAGATTTGGTTGGTGAGTTGGGGTTGATGTTTCATGGAGTGGCTAGTAAGGTGGATTTTGGAAGGTAAAACCGGTGGGTTAGGTGATAGTCATTGCGTGTTGAAGATTTCGTTCATCATGTTTTGAATATTAGCAAACATGTTTACTATAGTCACAAGCTGAGGTTCCGAGCACATTGGTGGTAGCTGTGGTGGTGGTGGTCTTGAAGTAAATGGTACGAAAGTGAAAGATTCATGATTAGGTAGCTTGAAGAGGTGGATTTAGGTGGTTTGACTCCTTATACGTACCGATGGGCATGCCGGTGGTGGTTGCTCACTGCCAACATCCCCATTCTCTCCTTCATCTTTTAATTCCATATTTACTCCTATTATTGTTTAACTCCTTGTACATGCCATGCATTTCGCAATGGGGTTCACTTTGGTTCCCATGGACAGCGCTAATCTAATCCTACATAAACCAGATAAAACTTTTGGATCCAAAATCCGGCAATGCTATCTGTGAACAAAGAAAAGCTAGACATTCGTGTGGTGCCGGCCAAAGGCACTCCAATACCTAAGTCAGTAAGGGTGATGAATGATTATAGAAGAGAAAGGCTATATCTGGAAAAAGTGGCTTACCCTATGTGGAGTGTGAGTAGCCTATTTATAAGATTCGCCCTGGGACACACGTGTAGGGACATATGTCTTCGAGTAGAATAAATTAAACCTCAGGTAGTGGCTGACTTTATTACATCAGGGCTACTGGGCCCTAGTGGACCACAAAGCCTTGGGAGGTGCTTGAGGGTACGTGACCTGAGGCCTTCATAGAACATTGTATGGATAAATCTGATGAAATAGCGACCCGACGGTTAAAAGGTGACCTGATTCCTTATCAATTGTTATTGTTGTCATTGTCATTATTGTTGTTGTTGTTGTTGTTGTTGTTGCCGATGTTTAAGAGGTGACCTGATTCTTTATCAATTGTTATTGTTGTTATTGTTGTTGTTGTTGTTATTGTTGTTGTTATTATAATCGTTATTATCATTATGATTATTATTATTGTTGTTGTTGTTGTTGTTGTTATGATCATCATCATCATCATCATCTTTGTCGGGGAGAGATTGGTGCTTCTTGAGGTATGCCCTCTCCGTAAGTTGTATATTTATGTCTTTTTCATTCAGTGCTCGCACAGTGTCAGAAAATCTTTGTCTTTGATCTCTCTTCGTAACGCAATAAAGAAGTTTAACAGTTTCTCTCGACATCTATCTTTTAAAGTCATTGGTCTGATATCTAATTGTAAGGGGGTTTGGGACTAGTAAAACCACATGTCACCTCGCAGGATTCGTCATACCTTGCCTACCTGTTTTCAACCAGCCCATTTGTACCCAGCTACAATCTATTCCCTTAAGACCAAGGGCCCTTAAGTTCCATTGCTGGAGTGATGGGCACATGCTTCTTAGTACTAATTCGTATGGAATTAACACGACCTTGTGATCAAATTCTTGGTGAGAATCATCAACTTTATAATGTTTTAATAACGGCTCATGCTTTTTAATTATCTTTTTTATGGTTATGCCGGCTATGATAGGTGGATCTCATAATTGTTCTATTCTGATTCTGATAGGTATTCTTGACATGGCATTTCCACAAATAAATAATGTTTCATTTTGGTTGTATTGTTGTTGTTGTTGTTGTTAAGGTAAAACCATATCACTAATCTTTTAAAATTAGTTTATTTGGATTTTATCTTATAAGTTGTGTTTTTAAATAGGACTATATTAGATGTATTGATGGCACATGTATTGCAGCACGTATTCCCGACACGACCAATTGTGTTATAAAGGAAGAAAAGGATATTCTACATTCAATGTTATAGCCATACATGACTTTGATATGTGTTTTACATTTGTGTCAGCGGGATAGGAAGGCTCAATAAATGATACTCGTATTTTTCTTCATGCAATTCAAACAATAGAAATAAAGTTTCCTAAACCACCTGAAGGTGTGTTTTCATACAATTCAATTTACTATTTTATATATATACACACATATACATATACATATAAATATACATATCTATATACACATACACATATACATATACATATATATATATGTATGTATATGTCATTTTGTTAATCTCTTTTTTTCTTTTCAAATTTAATTAGATAAGTATTATTTGGTCGATAAAAGATACCCAGATAGAAAAGGTTATTTAGTACCATATTCAAAGGTAAGGTACCATCAATCACAGTTTCAAAACAAGGCTCCACAAAACGCTAAAGAAGCATTCAATCGCGCCCACTTATCTCTCTGAAGTCGTTTCGAGAGATCGTTTGGAGTTTTGAAGCAAAGGTGGAGGATACTGAATAAAATGCAGCAATTTAGTATTGATACACAAATCAGGATTATAGTGGCCACTTTCACATTGCATAATTGCATCCGAATCCACTCACTAACCGATCTAGTTTTTCAAGTATTTGAGCAATATCCTCATTATATACCTGTTGATGAGCTCTCGACCACTACTTCAACAACTGCAGAAAATGTGACAAGAAGATCTGAAATAAAAGATATTCGTGATATATTGCTAGTTTTTTGTGGCTTCCTTGATGACACAATTAATTTAGTTTAGGATGATTTCAATGTCAACAACGTTATTTTGTTACAACACGTTATATTTATTTATGATTTATGCAACAAAAATGAATTTTCTATTAATAAAATTTTATTTGTGATGAATTATTTATTTAGTTATTAATGAATATTTTTGGCAAAAGGGAAAGAAAAACTTCAAATCTACAAAGAGAGCTATTTTTTCTAATAGTATTTATTTAAATAGTTTATTAAAAAATCAATTTTACGAATGGTTTAATAATAACTTAATAATAATAACTAATGACATTAATCAATAGATATGTTGATATCCTTTTATGTCATTTTGCATTTATTAGGTAAACCAATAGCTAATTTTATCGAACACATCTAAATCAATCGGCTAATAAAACAGCTATCCGTCAATTGTTAAAATCAAATAGCTATGCGCTACCTAAACAGCTATCTACTACTCAAACAGCTATCCGTTATCTACTCTACTAATTGCACCGAACAAGGCCTAAATAGTTCAAACTTTGAAACATTACATGTTTAAGGATTTTGTTCCTAATTTAGGTTGTTTAAGAGAATCGCTGAATCATAGGAGTACACGGATAGTAGAAAAGTGCTAAGCTATCTTCCACACTAGGAACCAACGCGGTCATCACGAGCCCTCTCTTTGCCATTGGCCCAGATCAAATTAGAGCTCAAACCTATTCTTGTCATTAGAGGCAAAACTAGGAATTTACTATCGAGGGGCCGAGAATTATTTGAGTATTTCAATAAAAACTATTATCGAGAGAGTGTTCAGTAAAATAACTAGTCTTCTTCTCTTCTAATGTGAGAGAAAGAAAAATAAATATTTAATGATAATCAAAAGAACAAAAGTTTAGTGATATTAGATATATTTAACATAAACAAGAGTGAAAAATACTATTAAGCAAAATAATATAAGATTATCTAAAGGAAATTTTAATGATTCAGTTGATGAAATTAAGTTTTTCTCTCTTTTATTAAATTGTCTAGCCAAAAATAATAATAATAAATTACATATAAAAATACTCCCTAAATAAATAAATAAATTTTCTATGGAATATCTCCTTTAATTTATGAACTTTCTTAAATTTATCTTGCAAGAAAAACTCTAAATACCTTACCAACAAAATAAATAAATTAAGTATTATTGAAATGTATCCGTTAAAATTACTTATTTATTTACAAAAATTTGATCATTAAAATATCATCTATATAAAAAAAAATGTATACTACAAAATACTACGAGGAGAACTTAAGAAAACGAAAAGGAGAGGAAAAACCTGATAGGCGCAAAAAGAAGAATTTTTAAAAATTTTATAGACTCAATATATGTTTTGTTTGAAGCTTGCCTCCACTAGATTTCGCCCCTATTTGTCAAAATAGGTTTAGGGTTTATTTTCTTGTGGTCTTATACGTTTGTCGCTTTTATCAATTTAATCCCTTATTTTCATAAGTGAAACTTTTTTTATCCTTTATTTATCAAAACTATGTCACTGTTAATCCTTGCAAGAATTTCAGTTAATAAACAAATGGAAAAATCAATTTACTAGCTTGTCATTAAGCAGTCAGTGACAATCATGTGACTTTATTTGTTTTTAATAAAATCTAGTGTTAGGACTAACAGTGACATAATTTTAAAAAATAAAGAACAAAAATGTGTCATTTATGGAGTAAACGATTAAATTGACAAAAATAGTAAAAATATGAGACCAACCAGAAAATAAACTCCAGCTATTATTATGGTTAATAATACGGAGAGTCCTTTATCTTTGCCGTATTTGTCAACTAACTCATTTACCTTTTGAATATTATATCTAATTCATGGCCGACATACTGCTATTACCGTTAGCCCTTAATACAAAATTTGTCAAGAAACAAATGAAACTATATTATGCATTTAATTGGTCACAATTTGTCAAATCTCATTCCTTTACGGTAAAATCGTCCCTAGTCATGTATTATAATTTCTCAAATTGTATATTTTCGTCTATTCTTGCTCCCTCGCAATCTTGCTACAACAATTAGCTCTTTCCGTATAAATATTTCTGTATAAACCTTATAAAGATTTTTTTTTTAATTTTTTTCTAATTGGTAGAGAAGTGATCTTGCTACAACAATTAGCTCTTTCCGTATAAATATTTCTGTATAAACCTTATAACGAATTTTTTTTTTTTTCTAATTGGTAGAGAAGTGACAAATGAATGGAAGGTAGGATAATCATTTTCCAGACTATTTCAGTAGAAAAAATTTGGATAGAAATGATTATGATGCGAAATGGTTTGGTGGTTGTGGTTGTTGTTCCTCTGGCAATGACACATGATTCTAATAGGGACCCTCATCTAGGTAAATAGCAAGTGTTTACCAGAAGAATCTTGGTTTAAATCAGCCAAAATTGATTTGTGCATGAGCGTGCTTTATTGTAAAAACAGTCCAAGTTGGACCGGCCAATTTAAGTTGGACCGCCAAAAGAAACGAAAAATTTAGATGTTGTCGCGACATATGTGATTTGTAGATTCTCTATACCTGGAACTATGTTCGAGTACTTTATACTATTTTGGTTGTTGGTGTTAGGGATGGCAATAATACTTCATTCTTATTTCGCTCTGTAAGAGTACCGCAAAGGTAAAGGCAGAGTTTTTGGATAAAGGCCTTGAGGCAGGATTTTCTTCCCCTACCCAATGCAAAGGTGGGGTGGGGTGAGATAGGGGTTTATCCACCCCGTTCCACTCACCCCCACTATATAGGTATATTTATTACTGTTAATATGTTTTTCTATATTTTTAATATAAATATTTATATTGTTCTGCATATATTTATAATATATTTTTATTAATAGGGGGCAGATTGAGGTTTTTTTTTTCATCCAACAAGGTCTGGGCTGGGTTTTTTTTCATCTAACATGAGGTGGGGATGATAGTAGAAATTTACTCGGATACCAGGTATATGGTAAAAATAAGGACATGAGTTTTATTAATAAGTGAAGAGTAGGGGTAACCACACCCCACTCCTGCCCTACTACATTGTTATCTCTAACCGGAGCTGTGATCGATTGTTGGATGATTATCGATTGATTGTGTGACGGCCAACAGTTGCTTGTTGGATAAGACGGCATAGCCGAGCACGGCATGGTCAAGGGAAGCGTTGATCAAATATCGTATGGTTAAGTATGGCTTAGCGAATGCGGCAAGATCTAACTGCCCTAGAAATGTGGAAATAAGACTTGCACAGTATGCATCAAAAAGTGTGAACCTTGCTCTTTAGTTTTAGAATACAAAAGTATCAAAAGAAATTAGAAAGTACGCTACCAATATATATATCGTTATTACAGGAGGATTTGAGTAGCTATGACTCGTGGTTATGCTTTTGCCCCTGTGCTGAATGAGCATGCCACTCCAACTAAAGTGTTGGATTAACACCCAGACGAAGTTTCGGGTTATTAAGATTGAACTGATTGAATGAGCACGATAACAATATCTTTCAGTTTTGGAATATCATCATTGATTACCTCAAAGGAGCCACGATAACAATTTTCTTCGAACAACTATGCTACACTAAGGGCCTCTTTGGAATGGTTTTTTTTTTTTTTTCCTTTTAAAAAGTATATTTTTTTGCAATAACTATTTAGTTTAACTTTCAAAACAGTTTTTTCAAGAAAGACAGAATTCTTGAGTTCTCAAAAAGTACTTTTTCAAAGTTGTTAAAAAAAAAATATTTTTAAAAGAAATTAATCCAAACAAGCCCTAAGCTACCATCTAAAGTTAGACTAAAACTATCGAGATCTAAGTTAAGAAATTAAAGAAATGTAAGAGAGATTCTTTGGTGCTTCAGACAGTGTTTATAGCCACCCAAATATCTTTGTAAATCATGTAAAGGACATCTCCTCTTAATCTTTTCAATTTGGTGAGGTCCCTTGATAACTGTTATCCAAAATTGTTCAGAAGCATGTTGAACTGTTGTAGAATTTTCAAAATTTGGGAATAACTTCCGAACCTGCACTCCTATTTACATTAAAACCCAAATTTTACTTTTTGTTTTCTCGTCTTCAATTACCCCACGTCCACTCCACAAAATCAATTTGGTTGCAAAATTTGGGTGTAAACAAGAAGGAAACGAGATAGATACTTCTTCGGGTGAAATCATAGCAAAATAAAGAATAAGACAATCAGCATGGCCAAAGCCATTTTTCCCAGCGGTCAACGTCATCCTTTCTCGTCAAGTTTCTAAATTTTGAAATTTCCCCGTAAACTTTCAATTTTATCCATATTTTCTTATAAAACAAACTTTATCGAGGAAATCCTAAAAGGTAAATTTGTTATTTAACTTTTAAGGAAAGAAAAAAATAATAATAAAACTGTTCAATAAATGAGTTCATAACCAATCACAAAGAAAAATTTTTAAAATGAAAAAGAAAAAACGAGAAATTTATGGAATAAAGTTTGCGTGACACACAATGTTAGAGAAAAGAAAATGAAACTCACTTTCAAATATCTTTTTCTAATGCACACATTTCAAATTGAATCGATTTTCATTAAACAGAATGCATAACTTTTTTGCAATGAGCTAAATTTTTAAACATGAAAAGGATTAAAAGATAATGCAATGTACAAAATTTGCATTATGCATGAAATTAGAGAAACAATTTAACTTAGATTCTTTACGCATATATATATAGATATCAAATTGAATTTTATCCTTCTTATTTCTAGCCATATGAGCTAATATTTTGAAAACATAAAACAAAAAAGAAAATTAAAGATAATGAGATAATTAAATAGCTCAATAAACAAAATAAAAGGATAAAAATGACCTTCAATGTTAAGGCATTGTTTGGCACTGTTTTGCATAGGAAGCATCAACGGTATCAGAATGACATTTTCATCATCATAACTCAATGGATACTAACTACTTATCCACTAGAATTTTCAGTGACATCAATGGACCACTGGAGGAAAATTCTTGACCAAGGTCATGAAATATGCCGTTTAGAACTCATTTGGACCTTACAAAAGGAAAAACAACAGTCCAAATAGAATGTATTCTGTTCTTTAGAAACTACATTTGGTAGCAGATATTTCCACAAATCTGCTGCACAAGAATAAATACTCGAGGCTGATCACAGTTGAACAGAATCTGTAATCTTTTAACTCATCAGAAACAAGGAAATCAAGAAAACAGATAACCATAATCAACAGATATATTAATGAATTTTCACCAAAATCTCCAGGGATCTTTGTATGGTGGAACATAGTTCTCTGTAGCAGGGAGAAGACGGAAAGAAGCCACCGTCTTTTCCAACAAAGGTCCCATCTGCAGTAGAAATTTCAAATTCTCATCAAACTTCATTCCTTTCCTCTTAATTTGTCTTACGGACATGTTTTGTAAGACGACCAAAGAATGACTGAAAAGTGCACACTTAGGCAGTGCCTGTTTATTGACCATTAAAGAGTTTTATACATCAGAAATTTACAAGCTGTATGACTCGTGTGAGATATATTATGTACACAATCCATATTTTGGAAAATGTTGCAGATGTTTAAACTTACAAAGTAGGGTAAAGTGTTTCACTATCTTAGATTTCAACTGAAGTGTTTTAGTTTAGCCATGCACACATCTTACTGAAAAATACACTGAGACTTGTGGCAAATGAAGGATACTGTCCCTCATTTCAACCACTTTTAAGAAATATAAATGAATCATTAACAGTTTAACTCAGAATCGGAATGAGCATCATTTAGAATGGCCAAGGTAGAAACAACGATTGAAAAGAAGGCCAATAGAATTATGGAGACAGTAATTTTAAGTGTCCTAACAGGCTATAAAATCATTGTATCTCAAATTTCTCATGAGCAACTGGTCTATGTACAGAAAAGCATGCACCAAATAGAATATCACTTCTCAAAGTTACAGAAAAGTCTAGCAGCGACCATATTGCAGCATTTGAAAGCATGCAATGACTTGTTTGTAATCTATGAAAAGGAAAAAGGAAAATTTTATCGTAAGTACATGTGCATCCACCACCTCTTTTGCATACTTTTTACATTTTCAGAAGTTGTTTGATTTTTGATGACTCAAGCAAATATAGAGCACCAATGAGAATGAGATGAATGACCTAGTTTGCTCACACCTTTCTGTCTGCTTTCTGAATTCTTTTCTAGTTTTGAATTCATTTTATTTATTTATTCATTAGATAGATTCTTCTAGGAAACATGGAAAGGGAAAATGAAACTAATCTCATATAAACTGAGAAGTTGACTTGCTTCTGTTATAGGCTTACCAACATTGTCGCTGAAGTTACATAGTCCAATGTAGATGTCACAAAGATTTCAGCTGAATTACATATTGAGGAAGGTGTTAAAAGTCATAGTCTCCACTGCAGGACACATGTCTGAGCAGGCAAGTTTTGTTCACTATCAGGTCTTTTGCATCTAAAGAAATTGAGGTTTGACCCTTAACTTATATTAAGCCCTGACAGAGTGATTAAAGGAAATCACTGCAAGGGAACTTATGATTTGACATGCGCTTAAGTTCAATGTTTTCAGGCTTAGTTTGATAGACTCAACAGTTAGTTTTCCTATTATTCATCATTTTCCTTCTTGAGTTTTTGAAGTATGGACATATGGTTAATGACTCAATTAATATGGTTTACTTAATTATATAAGGAAAAAGATACTACCATACAAATTGCGGTCTAATTATTATAATGTCATGCGCATACCTTGAGGTTAGCCCCTCAGATTTACTGTTAATCACTACCCTACTAAAGACAATTGTTAGGAGTGGCACTTGTATACCTGACCCACAAGATTTTCCTCAGATATTTTGTGATAATTTAACAAACTATATGAACAATTTCTTCATATTTCATAATAAACAGGAGGATGTCACGTGGAGAACTAGTGAAGCTCATTGGCTGAACCAAAGCTCCTAAAACTACACGGCATATAATTTGCTAAATCAGGGAAGAGCAACAGCAGTGGAACGACTTCATCTTGAAATACACACTTGCAAGGTACTCAATACTTTCTGACTCAGGTTTGAGGTCCAAACCTGAATGGTTATTATTAAACAAGGTTAGACACTGGGTAATCGTATATTTGGACATTATTTTGATTGTAACATGTACCGTTATGGATATTGCACCCTCTCTATCAAGCAGCTTAGGTTAAATAATCCTTCTTCTGAACATAATCTACATATGTAATTTTACAATGCATAAGACTTAATACAGTGTGTGTGCCTGTATCACAGGTTAATTACGTAAAGCTCTTATCTTATTATGACTTTCATAATCTACATATCAAGTACTGTCTGTATAAATGCATAAAAGCTTGAACATTGTTACTACCCACCTCACACTTCCCTAAAGTAGAAATATCAATAACAAGTGGTACAAGAAGCAAAATCAACAAGGACCAAATTAATGTGCTTCTCAAACTTTTATCATGTTTGATGAATAATGTCCTTATTTGGCCTGGTAAGTATACAAATATGGATCATTTAAAATTTTTAGTTACATAAGTGCATAGCTGCATTGATTCAAAGAGTTGTCTAACATTATTAAAAAGCTGATAGGAGGTACGGTCCTATGCCCTCCTTCAGTCATCAACTCTAGGGGAGAAGTCCGTCCCCTTTTGCCAAACAAAAAAGAATAAATAACTAGATAGATAAATAAATAAAAGCCTAAACTCTACACCCACTTTTCCCAATTAAATATGCAAAAATTTATTTTCCAAAATAATGTGTACTTCTCAAAAGAGAAAGTTGTATCTCTTCAGATGTTACAGTAAGACTATCATTTCTTGGACCACCAATTAACTCCATAACAGAAGTAACTCATGGTCCCATGTAAGACCCATTTTTCTTTGACCTTATTGATTTTCTCGACACCGATACATGTGCCTATTGATCATTTGGGAACACAATTTGGGATCAGGGAGTAATTGTGGTTATTCTTTTCTTAATATATGCTCTTCTAGAGTCTAATAACTGCAATTTCTCAATCACGAAGGTCTGATGCACATCAAATACTGCTAGGCTTGTTCATTCTTTGTCTTGTAAAACCTATTATCACTAACCTTTAAGGATATCAATAAATAGTTGTTTAAGGCTTTGAAAACCTAGAAAAGGTTTGACAGGATGAATCCACTCAACTTCCATCCTCATCTTCTGCATATCTCTCATTTAATTCTATATTGTCCTGATTCTGTTGTATACGCAAGATCCAGCAATAGTCTCTCATCCCCCATGTCCCAAAAGTTGTTTTATCCACTTATATGCTCTCTAGCTTCTCTCTAGAGTTAACATCCTGGATATGCCAGAAGCTATCTCCCTACAATGGAAAAACTCTCCCTTCCCTCTAATCCTTTTGAAACCACCACCTCAACAGCCACCAACACCACCTAAACGCCACCACTCCCTCCGACCTCTTTCCCCTCTTCCTTTCAAGTCTCAACATTTTGTAACCTAAACACTTCCCCAAAACCTGTCCTTCAACTCAAACCTTTGTTTTCATAGGTCAAAAAAGGACTAGCACTTCTTCATCCCGGGCTAGCAAAAGACAGCAAAGCAAGAGCAGATGAAAGTTCATTATCAATGATGAAATCAACGTTGAAGTAGCCTCATCTCACTCCTCTTTTGTGAGAGTTGATGCTCCCACTACCTCAAACAAAGAGAAAGAAGCTTATGATGCGTTCTGTGAAAAACAATGTTGGATCTCAATGCTTGGATGAGGATAATTATTTATCTTCACTATCAACACCAACTTCACTGATGCTAAGGTCTCTAAGCCTATGGTTCTTTCTCCATCCCATGGGCACAACCATAAATTATCTTCTAAAGATTATAGCAGAGGAGTAGCAATGGAGGAAGAAAGGTCCCTTTCCAAGGGTCAACAGTTGGAGGGGAGAGTGTACATAGTGGCAGCTCAACTTTTCAACAGCTGATGCTACAGTAGCCTCTTCTGACCTGAGGCAGCACAATGCAACAGCACAACAATTTCCGTTGGTCAATAGCCATGTTTACTTCTCACCAATGGTTAAAACAACTAATGTGCAAATGGAATTCTCAGGTACAATTCAGATCCCTTCATCTGGTTCTAATTATCCCACCCTCTCTAAGCTGAAATACAAGCAAAATGTCCCAAACAAATCAGCTGCAAAAGTGGATGCTACATTGGATAAAATTACTAGTTAGCGAAAAAATAAATAAATAAATACTAAATAAAAATAAAACAAATGAGATGACAACCTTCAAACTATTAATTCTCTAACCTTCAGGATGTCCAAGATGCTGAATCTCTCACAGCTCATTTTGCTAATGTAAACCAACATTCTCAATACAAATCTAACCAAGCAAAGGTGTAAAGATCTAGACCCCAACTACTAACCTGCCATTACATTAAGGGCCTGTTTGGATCGGCCTTTTTTCAAGAAAAAACACTTTTTTTTTCTTGAAAAAGTCACATTAAATTTGCAATAACTATTTGATTTGGCTTCCAAAAAAGCTGAAATTCTGAAAAAAGCTCAAATACAGCTTTTTTTAGAAGCCAGAATTCTCAGCTTCTCAAAAAAAGCTATTTTTCAAAAGCTGTTAAAAAAAAGCGCTTTTGAAAAATGTCAATCCAAACGAGCCCTAAGCCTAATCAACTAACCTAAAATACTTAAACTTGTGATTAAGGTACTAGTTAACCGAAGTCATTATAAATTGAACATAAATCTCACAAAATCGATGTGTTAGGGGCATTAAGACTCTCCCTTAAACACATTTTTTTCTCCTCGCACCAAACAAAACAAAAACACAGTCTAGGCCTCCCAAGGCTGACGATGATAGTAGTAGTTAATCCAAGTCATTATAAACTAAACACAAATCTCACACAAAACCCATGCGAGAGGCGTACTACAAACTCCCCTCTAATAACCCCTAGATGATGTCCAATACCTTGTCCTACTTTGGAACCACCTGTAATAACTCAAAACCCAATTACCGGTTGATCATCATATCAAGCATAATCAATAGGCCTAAAATACTTAAACTTGTAGTGACAACAATAGTCAATCCAAATTATTATAAATTGAACATAAACCTCACACAAAATTGATACAAGAAGGACATTAAAGAAAGTGCAGCAATAGCCTGGATACCGACTCACAACTCATAATATGTCTTTGTTGGAATGCTTACCAATTCTCTCAAGTTTGAGTATTATGAACCAATTGAACAAGATGGTATATATGGTGCTGCACTCCCAGAGGATGCATTTGAAGAGGGGGATTCCTACTAGAAGTGCTGTCTAACAGGACATTCTCGGATAGACCTCCGCCATTTTTCGTCATCAAAATAATGGTGAATATCCATTAGATAGACCTCTAACATCATGCCAAAAATTAAGGGTTATCTAACATCATGCCAAAAATTAAGGGTTTTGTGCAAAATTCTTTATAGCATAAGGTTTTGTGTGACTTTGATAAACATAGAAGATAAAACTTTTACCCTTGTTAGAATATTATTCAACCGAAATGGAAAATTCATAAAATCTACGACCATCTAATAAAATTCTATGCTACTCTACCTAGTACCAATTGGTTTCAAGATGGAATATCATAATTCTTGACATAATATCAGAGCTGGGGCCTTGCTCCAATTACATCTAACCAAGTGTAAGTATCCATCCATACGCCATTAATGTTCAGATTTAGTCATATTGAACCATGTATGAGTATCCATCCATATGCTAGTCATATTCCTATTTATCCATGTTAACCCATCTTCATCATCATATTAGGCCATACATGAGACGGGTGTTAGAATATTATTTCTCCACATGAAAATTTTATAAAATCTAAAACCACCTTATAAGATCCCGAGCTTCAATTGGTTTTAACATAGAACCATAGAATTCTTAACATGCCAAAAAATAACCTAGATATGCCAAGACACAGCTCTTGCAACCCCTTAACTTTTGACAAACCAACTACTAGAAAAACATCCATCCCAAATCACTTTCTCGGTTGATGTAGCACTACGAGTTTGGTAATTACATGCCCCCATCATCAAATACGTGATGAATATTTACCTCAATTCCACAAAACAAGCACAAAACAGAGATGAAAGAAAAGGATAATTGTATAAACTGAGTAATGCCTCATAAGCAGTTCTCAATCAAGTATGTTTTCTCTCTATTTTGCCCCATTACCTCTCCTCAACTCCTCTGTTCATCACCTGCCCATGGCATATGCATCCTAGCATAGAGAATCAGGCACTAACATACTACTCAATCAAAATACTCAACTTAAATGCATGATATTACAATCAAGAGATATTCATCAATAAGCCTAACTAATTTGGGTTCACAAAATATGCCTGTTCAATTTCTCGCTACTATCCATTGAATATGAAAGGTAGAAATGATAGATATGTTGCTTATAATTTTGGTGACTATAGTTTTCAATAACGATAATCCCCCATCCCACATTGATTATGTATACAATTTGGGTTCAGCTTATAATGGCTTAAGATTCACTACTATTGTCATCATAGGTTTAAGCATTTTGGCTCCAGTTGAATGACAGATCAATAGTTGGGCATGGGCTTTTACAATCACTTTCAAAGGGTACTCTTGCTCCCCATGAACCAGACTAGAGTATGTGAGACAACTAGTTCACAATTTTATTCTTCAGAAATTAGCAAGATGAATTTAGGTTTGTTTGTGCATAAAAATGGAATTTCACCACATACAGATTCATTTTAGTGATTGTTACGGCATAGGAAGGATGATCAAACCCCAGAAAATTACAACAAGAGTTCTTAAGATTGGAGCTTAATTACAAGCCGGAAAAAGGGAAAAAAGGAAATGTAAAGTTCAGCGCTGTCATTGAGGGAACATGTTTGGTATTTCTCATATGGCACACAGATGAAGTGATAAAAACTTCAAGAAATCAAATAAATTAAACAGGTACAGAAAGAGGGGAACTTACCATGTTCCACTGTTTGCCAAGAGTAGAAGCATTCAATGTATACAAGTAACCTGCAATGGAGTATTTTTCCTCAATAGTGATCAACAATAAGAGAAATATCAAACATTACGAGAATGAGAAGACCTATGTTTTCTTAAAGATATGCATTAGCGTCAATCATGGGCAAGATTCTAGCTTAGCAGACAATTTTGACACAGAACCTCTCACTCCAATTTGATCTTCTCCCTCCATCAATCTGACTTTTGTAAAAGGATATCCATGCAACTATTTATGTAGATTTCATTTTTCTCTTCCCTTTCCAAAATGAGAAGTCAGAAAATCATACTGCTTAAACTATCAAAATCTACTTAGTTGAAGAAGCATTTTTTGAAGACATGAAGCATTCTTCAGAATAACAGTAAAACTCTAAATTATTCCATACCATCACGTTCTGCAGTAGAAGCGACATAGTGGCGGTAAATATTTGACTCTTGTGCCTGCATCATTTGGTATCGAGAATGAGCATAACATTATCAGCATCAGAGAGAACATTGCCAAACATCCTCTGTTATAATTTATTCTTGAAGACAGAAACTCACAGTTTTGGTTGGTGATTTGCGAACCAGGTACTCATAGTACCAGTACAGCTCACCATCAATCTAAGGGAAAAAGACAAGGAGGAATAGTTGGATTAAATTGGTAAGCCATACACCTGATGCAAGATTTTGACCACAAAGGAAACTCACTTCAGAAGTATGCACATCAAGTACAGAACTTTCATCCATCCGCTGACTTGAGGTCACCCTCTGTAGTATCAATCAGAATGTAAGCTTAGATAATTCTGAAATAGACAATTCTTAGTTTTGGTAAGAAAGCATGCAAGATGATCCTCCAATGGATTGTTCAACACAACCAGCTTCACAGTGAAGCTAAAAGTAGAAAGCTCAATAATTAATGCACAAAAATCTGAACACGAAACAACCCACATCCAAACCAGCACATAATACTCTATTGCAACTTTAATGTATTCTTCCAATTAAAGTCATCACAAAACCCTCTTTCCAAATACAATTCTTTTGCCCGTTATATCTTCTAGGACACTTCGATAATAATATCTATAGTGTACTTCCACACTACATGAGATATCCACATTTAAATGCGTGAAAAAATAGGTGTTAGGTCCACCTATTCATACCATCAAGGCCAAGCAAAAAGTGTCTTTGAATCCATATTGCCAATTCCACTAGTGGGACAAGGGTTGGTTTGGTTGGTCTCATCAGATACATCATAGGCCTGCCTACAGCCACAGCAGTTAAACACATTTTGCATTCAACTCTCTTCCACAATTCTAAACCCAATAAAACCATGACATCCAATTTGGAATGAGGGGTATCTACTACTTGCAGATCATGTTTGGCCACACAATTCGAACATACAAATACAATGGTTCAGCGGCTGAATTATTCAATATGTTTCATATAATGCATGCCTAGAGTAACAAACTATTGCAGTTCTCCTGAGTTACCTAGTCCATGTCATATCCCTGTGTCGTCATCATTCACGAAATATATATGCCAGGCAAAATTGAATTGGTGTTCTATGTAAAGATGAGTAGAAGTTAAAGTAAGGCAAGTAAATACCTTTAAGAGTGCTAGAAAAGAGTATAATGTTCTATTTTTAGCCAAGAAGTTATATGCAATCTATGCAACTGTTTGAAAGCATTCAAATTGAGGAATGCATATGAAAACTGAAGGATAGCAAGTTACATTACCAATGCTGACTTGTCAGCCAAAACAGAATCAGCAACATCTTTAGCTCTCCATGTACTCTTGTCCTTTGATTTCAGTATCTGCAAATTGGGTGGTCCTATCTGAACCAAAGATTCAGAAGTCAATATCTCAAAGCAAAAACGCAATATATTACGATCGAACTTTTCAACACGGGAAAATTACCGAAACTGAGATAATGAGATTATCAATGATGTCAACTCGCTCAGACACAATGCGGAGACGTGCGTCAGCTACAAGAGATATGAATATCAGTCCTTCAAGAGATTTCATGAATATAGACTATAATTCTCATCTTATGCGTCTATATTCATAAAATTAAAAGTCACACATCACCTGGGGTCATATTGTTATCATAAACACAACTAAGAAACTTTTTTGCTTTCTAAAGGCAATCATATATGCTTCAGACTTACGTGACAGAGGTGCAGCTGATGAATATCGTTCTGGTTTCCTGGACTCCACCCTTCAAATAGATTAAAAGAGTAAGGTTCCTAAAATTTAAGGATGGAGGGTATGAAAAAGAGAAATTTGTCTCAAACCAAGTAGACTGAAGAGACAAGTAAATCAATAATTACAAAGAACTGATTAACAGTGTGCATCCTAAAGAACCAAAAAAAAAAAAAAAAAGGACAAAAGTGGAGTACAATGGCAGCATGGATGTGTTAAGCAAAATTTTCCTCAAAAATTTCATATCTGTAACTCATGTAAAGTTGTGGCATCATGTTCTATGTTTGATGGAGTCTTCTAGACAAACCAATCATCATTGTTGAGTAACTTATATTCTTTGAGATTCATGCTCTCAGAACTCATGTAAAAGTTCTAGCATCACACTATGTTTTTGATGGAGTGTCTTATAAACGAACCAGTCATCATTGTTCAATAACTTATCAGATCAAATTCTTTGATATTCATGTCCTCAGAACTCATCTAAAAGTTCTAGCATCATGTTCTATGTTTAATGGAGTATCTTACAAACGAACCAAACATTACTCTTCAATAACTTATCAGATCAAATTCTTTGAGATTCACTGATTACGGTTACAAGCAGCTTCCTTGCCAATTTATTGCCCTTAGATACTATAATAGTTATAACATCACCACAATCCTACTACTAAAATAAGCCTTCTCGGAAAATGTATCATACTTTCTGTATTCATTGATACAAGTCCATAAGTTACCAAGAAGTCAAGCAGATAGAATTTGGTCATGTTAAAACACGAATAGGTGGAAGAGGAACAACTCAATGAGCAATTTCTTAACAAAATCATCAGATTGGACACATCTTGCATGATGCAATCAAATGCTTACCATTTAAAGACAACATTATTAGAAGGCAATTGTAATGGAAATGTATAAGAATAAGCATTAATTTCGTCAACAAATGAAGCCATCTTGGGTTCTTCTTCAGCAGCATAACCTGCAACACGAAATACATGACATCATATTAAACTATAATAAACATAACCCAGCAAACATATTAGAAAAACCAATTCAAACAATTGAAAAGAAGAAAAGGAAATGCATTCTTATCAATATCTTTTCATGGAAAAATCACATAAAAGGAATCAAAAAAGAAATTGACCCATGATAATGAAAATTAAGCATTCCATTGAATATAGAAACAACTCTACAATAAACATATAGTGTACAATTTTATCATTTGATGATGCCATGTGGATGGCTAGAAACATGTGAAGTGTATGGCTAAACCAATAACAAAAGTTTCGTAAGGGGACTGGAGCAAGCTACCGTGAGACAAAAGATCTTCTTTCTAAACAGATTCGATTCGAAACTCTTATATGTGAAATGTATGGCTAAACCAATAACAAAAGTTTCGTAAGGGGACTGGAGCAAGCTACCATGAGACAAAAGATCTTCTTTCTAAAAGATTCGATTCAAAACTCTTATATGTCCAAGGTTCAATATTGAAATAATTTTAGAGGTTCTCCTTGACTTTGTCAATGTCAACAAACAATTCGAATACCTTAACTTTTTCGGAACAGGTCCGAATCAAATAGCAATGATTCGAAGCACCTCTTTTTACACTATTTCGGAAACCCAAGGACTCAATCGTATGGATATGTAAAATACAGGATTTCCAATCCTAGCAGAAAAGGGATATTTGTGTATTACCTAACGGTAACACAAAGAGTTTTTGAGGGGAATAAATTTAAAAAAAAAAAAGAAAGGACATTTGAACTTAAATTAAGCCCAACTTTTAGAAAGTTAAATAAATCCCTACACCAAACAAAACCCGAACATGTAAATTATAAAAAGCCCCTTTGTTTTACCAAAATTGCATCTTAGACCCTTAGTACTATACTAATCTAGCAATCCTTACAATTTATAACAATGCCTTAAAATTAAAAAGAATGAGTGGTGAATCATATCCCTTATGATTTCATAGAAAATAATGGCAGAAAACCTCTTACGCTTACTGATATCTAACAGGAAACAAAGAGCAATGAGCCACAATCTTATAAAGAATATTAGAATCTCACGAACATGTAATTTAGCAAAACACACTACCCAAACTCAGACACAAGACACAAAGCGCAAAACAAACAATAAGAAAAAGAATACCAGTTTATTTATAGTCGATGTTAAGTAGGTTAAAAGGAATAACAAAAATAATATTGAACATATAGAGAAAGGTAAAGATTGAAGCAAAGAAAAGATAAACTTGCAACTCAGAAATTCAAAAGTAAACTGCATGCTGGATCAATTACCCATACAAGAAGGCAAAATTGAAGAGAGTGAAGTTGAAAAGACAACAAGCATTAAGTCCCTTCTGCTGCACAACCCATCTTGCAAAGTGGTTTGTTCATGGCATGAAGCCATTGCTTTACATTTCTTTTTTGTCAAAGCTGCAACACCCTTTTGGTTCCTGGGAAAAACACACACACAAAACACATAAAACTCTATCATCTTAACACAAGCAACAATTACATAAATATGCGAGTACACAAGAACTAAAGAGAGTGTTTGGCAGTGCTTAATTGAGTGCATATAAGCACCAAAACGGGAGGTATTTTCACTAACTTTATGTAACAACTTATCCTTTTTATCTACCTGTTGAGTATATAAATAATTTATGTTAGCAATAAAGTGAAAATACACACACACATATATATATAGAGAGAGAGAGAGAGAGGCGGAAAGAAGAGGCCCTGCCTATAGGTGAAGAGTGTAAGACTTGGTTGAAAAGAATGGTTAGGATTAGAGAGATAAAGAGGAGGAGAGAGAAGAGCCAGTGCCATGTTTACATAAAAGAGATACCAGTGTCGTTCTCTCTCTCGTCACAAGAACAGCAACAAAAAAAATGTGAGTCTTGGCTCGCCCATCCACGTAAGATGTGATGCCTACTCATTTTATTTACCCCCATTTTAAAGAAAATATTTTAAAAAATACCTTAATTTTAAATTCGTTTAATTGGGGTACTAAAACAAAGCCAAATGACACGATGCCAACAAGATTCCCAAAAAATAGTGTCTTAAAAGCAGAAAAAATAGTAATTGAGCTACCGTTTTGGTAAATGTGTTATCAAAAGTTGAGGTGTAAGTAAATTTTCAGAGAATTGAATATATTATTGAAAAGATATAACACGATGTGAGCAAAAAATGGTGTTTGGGCTACCATTTCAGTAAGCTAATTACCAAAGTCAATTTGTACTTTGACTAGGTGAGGTGGTAATGAGATTCCTTTAACCGGTAGACCAAATACCGTAACGGCATTTCTGTCATTGAAACGGCAATTGGTCTTCCATAATGATAAGTCAAATACTGCAATGGTAGTTTACTTACCGAAATAGCATTACAAATACCATAACAGTATTGCAAATACTAAATTTTTAAAGCACAAAATCTATATAAACCCTCGTTCCTTCCTCCCCGAATCATTCAAAACCCTCGAACCCCTTTCAATACATTCAACTCTATACACTGATATAAACCCTAAAAAATTTTATGAATCAGTCAATCCTAGAAATATGAATCCAAACTTGGTCAATGTTCTTTTATATTATAGCTAGCAAAAAATCAATGGCCCTTACAGTGTCTCGTATAAAAATACAAGGCTTGTACGTAAGGTCAAAATGACACATGATATGTCGTATAATGAATTTGTTTATAGTGTTTATGAGAAACTTAATTTGTGTTATGGCGCAGACATAGTTGAGTTATCTCATCGATTCCAATTGGGGGTCATAGATTCCCAGTAACCATATTTTAGCATGAGTGCAATTAGCAACGATGAAGAATTTCTGGACATGTTTAAGATGGGTTGGATCACAACAATATGTATAATGCACACGTTATTATTGGCATACATACCACTAACGTATACATTCCACAACTAATTAGTGATGCTTCGCTTTACAGCACTGTCCCCGACTTGAATGTTGAACCATCTCATTACGACGAAGCAGCGGTCGACATTGTAACGACTGTGGTAGAGTTTGCCACATTGCATGTGTCTCCACATGGCACGTTTGATGTAGCAAGGCCATCTCATGGAGTAAGGCTGGACTTGAATATGGATATATTTCAGTCGGGATCTAGTGAAGAAGATGAGGATATGGCCTTGAATGATGATGATGTCTTGGATAAGAATTACAACGCTGAGATCATAAATGTTAACGGTGCGAGGCCGAGTAGTAGTGCAAGCCCGGTGTTCGAGGGATTTGAAACCATAGAGTTCCATACTATTAGACAAAGAATATTATATAGATCGCATGGAAGAGCCAACAAACCTGCCAATTTGGGATGAAAATAAGAAGGATTTGGCCAAAGACATGATATTCCCATCCAAAAAGGACGTAATGAGGGCAGTACAGATGTACTTGGTTAATATACAATGTGAGTACAAGGTCTTAAGGTCTGAACTAGGCTTGTGGCTTGTTTGTTGTAAAAATGCTTCCAATAGTACAAATCCATGAAGACGGGAATTACGTGCAATACCTAAATCGAGGCATTATTAGTTTGAGATAACCACATATTGGGCCGTGCACAATTGTTTGGGTGATAGAAGAGGGGCTGGACATAGATTTCATGCTGCTACCTTGGTCGGATTTATGGTAAGGCATTTCGTAAAACATATGTCCAATTTGGATATAGGTTTTGTACGAGCTCACATTAAAGAAACCCTTAACATGGATATATCTTATGGGAAGTCATGACGTGGCCGAAACAAGGCCATCAAACTAGTGCATAGCACTTGGGACACCACATATAATATGCTTTCGTAGTTTTTGAAAGCTGTGATGGCAACAAATCCTGGATGATTGTAAAGTACAAGTTTTTTCAGGGTTCGATACAAGGAAATAGAATCTTTGACTATGTGTTCTAGGCATTTGGAACATGCATCGCAGCATGGAAGTATTGTCGACCTGTCCTTTCTCTCAACGGTACCTACCCGCAGGGTCAGTATAAAGGTCATCTTCTGATAGAGTTAACCACAAATATAGATGATCAAATCTTATCACTGGCATTTGTACTAGTTGATGCGGAGATGATGAATAGTTGGCCATGACTTCTTCATCAAATACAACTACATTTTCTTGAGGGTATAACGAGGGTTTCTATAGCATCTAATAGACATGCAGGAATATTTACACCGTGGAACATATTTCAGCTCATGGGCAATTACAAGTAAAGCATCGCATATGCTTGAGACATCTTAAAAGCAATGTGATGAACTAGTTCCACAACTCATACGTAAAAATTTTTGCTGAATAGCTGGCAAAGAACGTCAGGTACTCAAACATGTGGTTGTAATGCAGAAAATTATAGAAGTTAATTCAACACCAAGAGGAGTTGGTAAACGAGCATACAACTATCTAACCAACATCGACCAAGAAATATGGACATTGTGTGGTAATAGAGGGTCTCAGTGGGTATTGCACACTTTTATGAAGTGTGTCGAATACTTCTACAATCGCTTGATACATGCCATGCATTTGGTAGGGTAGGAATTTGTTATCCCTAGTAAAATAAGAAATATGTATGAAAAGTGGGAGAGAAGTTCACATTGTCATAATGTGTTCCATTTTCACTACCAAAGTAGTATAGCACAGGTTGGTCGTTTGCCTAATTCATTTATTTACAGAAGTCCTACAAAGATGGTTAGATTTTATGAGAAGACATGTACTTTTGGTAAATGGATAGCTTATCACTTACCATGTTCGCATGTCCAGGCATTAGCACGGCATTTGAAAGTACCAACATCAACCCTATAAATGAAGCATACAGTGAAAGCATACAAGGCTACATACTCAGTCCCATTTTAGCCATTGGGGCATGAAGATTATTGGCCAAAGGCAATAACATGACAATTGCAACCGAATCAAGGACGATTGCGACAAAGAAGGAAAAGACGAGCTAGAGGTAGACGCATCCTTAATGAGATGGATCGTTCAGACTGAGTTGCTTGAAGAAGGTCTTCAAGTTGTTGTCAATAAGGGCACAACGTCCCTAGATGCCCTCAAAATAAAAATGTCGTACCATAACACTTGTGATAAAGTTCGGATATAATATAAGGAAATGTAATGTAATGTATCTAATAAAGTCATCAATGCAATGTACTGAATTGATGTAATGTTTAATGTAATGCATTCAAAGTTATAAATCAGTGTGCATGTTCCATGTTAAATTGTATTGGTATTGAATTGGTATCTTATTGGTTACATAACAGCATTTGCTTCAGTGGTGCTTAAACTCAAATAATGGAATATAATATATTGTAAGTTCTTGTTATATAATGTAATATATTTGATTCTTTAATGTAATGCGTGCAAAGTCTAAAAAATGTTTATATTCCATGGTCAACTGTAATTGACTGGACACATGGATGAAATGTACTCACTAATTTTAGTGAATGAATGAAAGTAACGAAAATAAAATTAAAAAATAAAGAGAATATAGAAATTTGAACTTAGTTATATGCTACAAAAATAACATACGAGACAAAAAAAAAATGAACATGTCATCTTGTCCCACAAGGTGGTTGCTAACCCTTCTTCATGCAACCTAGCTACACTCATTGTGGTTGTTATATTTGCGAGTCAGCTAGGCACTTTTCTCCTCTACTCGGCCTAGGCCGTCGTTGGGAAGGCTCAGGTGCATGCAACTACTGCATCTTCAAGTTTGGCTACTAATCCATACCCTGCTCATCTTGGGATGGGTTAAGAAAGTCTTCTACGTGGAGGGTAGAGGCATATGGCTCCTCATTATCATGGCCCTCGACTATGCAGACTATGTCCCAATTGCTACCAAAGGCAACATGTGCATTTGGGAAGGCTTATATATACATTTGATGACATAACTAGCTACTGAGGAGCTAACAGTATCATCACCATTAGCGAAATGCCCTGGCTCACAAGCGTAAACTACATATAGGTAGATGGAGTGACTTATTGTGACTGCTAGGTCCACTGCATCGGAGAGGGCCTCTACGAATAATAAGGCATTTAGGTCCACTAGAATAGAGGGGGCTGTTGCGGGAGCATTTGGGTCTACTGGTACGAAAGGGGCTACTGCGAAGGCGTCTGGGTACACTAGTAAAGAGGGGGCAGCTGTGTAAATATAGTAGGGAGATTGTAATAAGTGGGTGTGGCCAATATATCATCATCGCGTGTCTGTTTCAAAATTCTTCTTGGGCCAGAAAATGTTCTTAAAACAAAATGCCCTGGGCATGTTATTGGGTCAAGCGACGTAAATGGTGATACCAACGCCCTATCATCGCAGCCTATACAACATATATAACATAAGTTAGAATTCATATTACATCTCACCCCTGGCTCAAACATGAGGCATCAAGAACAAATTTGTTATATTTACCAAAAATCTCTTATCCTATGCTATACCCAGATAACCCTAGTGTTGCTACAGCCAAGACATATTACCAATTCAAATGAAGGAGTGACATTAGTGCCACTGCATAAATGTTGCAAATGCATTGGATCTGGCCTATCCACGACATTGCCATTCACGACAATCATTTGAGGGTCATTCCAATAATCCTACAACCGATCCATATCTTGTTGCTTCACCACTTTTTTTCCTTTTAAGTGGTTCTATGAGATGAGCAGCTCACGCGTATCTAGGATCGACTAGTGCATGCCAAACTATTGCATCACTCAACTGTATGCCCATTTATGGGACCTTAGTTCTCCGCCAGTCAGACCCCTCTATACAATAATCGAGCAACTCGTCAAGTATCCCTTTAAACAACTATCATATAAACTGTAATAGAAAATGTTTACACAAGGTTAGTTCTATTTTGACAACAACATTTTTAATAAAGTATACAGAAAAAAAGACCTAATCAAAACAAACCTGGTTGGACTACAATTTGTTAATCACATCTCAATTATAGACCCCTATTAGCCATATCTCGAAACTCTTTCGGCACATTGTACATTGTTCCTCGTGGCTTACCCAGTAAGTTTTAACCGGGCTTCACAGCATGTCATGTTCTCAATGTCCCGGGCCTGAGGATTCAAGGAGTATGGGTCGAAAACAATCAAATTTTGTCCCATGCCCACCGCTGCAAATAAATAGCAACATTATTAAAATAAAGACTTCTAATAATTGTAAAAATGTGTAGATGACTAATGTTAATGGCTACAATAGGGTAACTCTGCCAAACAGGTAGGTCCTATCAGAATATATGCAGAGATCCAACTAATTATACAAATATGCAAGTGCTGTAGTAGCCCAATTCAATTTCTTCACATTATCAACATCTTATAGCAGAAACAACCAATTCATGTTCCCCAACTACCATTGGAGTTGGCAAAAAGATAGCAAATTATAAAAATTGAAAATCCATAAACGGGAGCATTGCACTATAGCCTCAGCTCCGGGACTCTCTTGATAACGCTATATGTATAACCTCTTCACCGAAGCCAACTTCACTTTCCCAGTTTTCAGCTCCATGTGATTTTCAGCCACCTCAATGCCACACAGGTCCAGAAAAAGCCTGTGCCACTCATATTCTAGTCTTGTACTCTCCAACATTGGCATCACCCAACCAAATATGGGTAAACTCTAATAAGGCCATATCTTGTATAGTGATTGTGGTCTCTCTGATGGGTAGGTGAAATGTGTGCGTCTCAATCCGCCACCTCTCCACTACTGCAATCAATAGGGCATGATCAATTTCGTGCTACCCTGCCTTGTAACACCCATAGAAACCAGCACGCACCAAGGTAACTAAGGGTTCACGCCTCTAAAAACGATACATATCGGCTCACTACGTCCACACCTCTTTCTGCAAGTGTCTCCCGTTAATATCTGAGTCCTATGTTAGGCATAATGCACCAATAAAAAGGCATCATCGGGTCTAAGTCTAACATCCATAATATATCCTACAATGAGTCAATTAACATAAATATGATTTAGCGACAAATTCCAAATTTCAATTTTCAAGTTGTTGGCAGAAATGCAATTCAAGTAATTGTTTTGATGATGAAAATTAGTGCTAAAGCATGCTTATTTGAATGAATTAATTATACTTGCTAATAGTGTTTTTGAGAATACATCTGGCACAGTAGTCCTATCAAGTTAATGGAGTGCAAATGAAGATATCTAAGCTCATGGTGGATGTCAAGTTTAATTGAACGCAAAGCTTAGTTCAAAGAATGAAGGAAGCACTCAAGTGAAGAACATTGAAGAAGAAAAAGAAGGAGTCGCAAGGTAGAGACGAGGTGACATAAAGGGCACTTGTTATTGTCACTTGTGTTTAGCCTTGATTATGCTTAATATTATGGCTTAGGAGTGAATGATTTCCCTGCTTCTTTCTGAGTATTTCTCTTTCAAAATTATTCTTGAAAATCAAACTGTGCTTAGAGTTTTAAAATTTTTTGAGAACCTCCAAATTAATTTTCAAAAGCATGTCTTTGATCTTAAAAATTGCATCAAATAATTTTGATGTGTTATTTTCTTGTTTAAATGTTTTAAACTCTCAAGGACATGTTAGAAACAGTTGCAAAGCAAAACAGACATTTTTTGAAGCAAAATGACAGCTAGAATTACATTATGGAACTGCAAGTCGCCCTCTGTCGGTCAACCGGCAGAGCCCTGTGGCCGACCGGCAATTCCAGAGAGGAATAGATATACTGCTAGTGACTCATCCAGTTGACTGAACCATCTACTGATAGCTGTGCAAATTTGCTATTTTTGACTGTTCATAGTACATTTATTACTCCTATAAATACCCCCCTTCACCCCAAATCCAAAAAAAAAAAAACCTATATTTTGAATTTCAAACATTTCCTAAGCTATTATTCATCTTTTCAAACTCATTTTGCTTGGGAAATCATTCTTGTGGGTTATAAATTTGCATTAATCTTGAGCAAACTTTGAGTTTTCATTTTCATAACTGGCTTTTTTAGAAGTTGTAGTGATTTAACTTGAAGAAACTCTTCTCTCATTGTTAATACATACACAACATAGCTTGATTATCTTGGGAAGATTGTAGAGCTCTTTGAGTTTGATTAGGTTATTTGGATTGGATCAAGAAGGTGTAAAGAGTTGGTTTAAGCTTCACCAACATATGAAAAAGCTCGATAGTGGAGGATTAATTCAAGTCTTAAGGGGAGAATCTTTAGGCACTGGATGTAGGCTTTGCCAAACCACCTAAAACTGATATCTCTCTCTCTTGCTTGCTCTCTCTCTCGTTCACTCTCTCTCTCTCTCTCTCTCTCTCTCTCTCTCTCTCTCTCTCTCTTTTCTTGATTTCTAGCTATTTTCACTATTGCACTAAACATGTTTGATGAAATGCCTTAACTAACGTGCTTATTGTTTTTATGCTAAAAAGTCGATTACTTTACTTGATTATATTTATATCCTTTTAAGAAACATCATATTTATGCTTTGAATTGATTTAGTTTGTATTTTGTATAATTGATTTTAATTAAAAAAAGAGAAGAAAAAATCTATATATAACTAAATTCACCCCTCCCCCCTCTTTAGTTTTATTGCCACCTACACAAATCATAAAAATTATAATAATAAAAACAACAACAACAACAGCAACAACAACAATAACAATAAAACAACAACAAAAACACTAACAATAAATTCTTAAACCCTTAAATATCCAATAATAATAACAAAAAATTCCTAAATTCTACAATGCATAAATAAATTCTAGTAAATTCATAGATTCCAAAAAATTTTACATTCTAATAAATTTTTAATTTCCAATAATTCCTAAATTCTATTAAATTTCAAAATATCAATAAATTTCTAAATTCTAATAAACTACTAAATTCTAATAAATTCCTAATTTCCAATTAATTCTTAAATTCCAATAAATTATTAATTTGCTAAGTTCTAAAAAATTACTAAATTCCATTAATATACTAAATTCTTATAAACTCATAAATTCCAATATATTTCATTAAATTCTTAAATTTTTATAATTTCCAATAATTTACTAAATTCTAATAAATTCATAAATTCTAATAAATTGTTAAATTTGAGTGGATTTCTAAATTATAAAATTAATAAATTCAATTAATTTCCTAAATTAAAATAAACTCATAACTTTCAATATATTTCATTAAATTCTTAAATTTTAATAAATTCCTAAATTTCAATAATTTACTAAATTAAACAAATTCCAATAATAGTAAATTCCTAAATTCCAATAAGTTTCTAAATTAAACAAATTCATAAATTCCAAAATTACCTAAAATTTCATAAATTCTTAAATTCAAAAAACTAATAAAATTCTTAACTTCCTATAAATTTATAGAATTCAAAACATACACATATGCACATATACATACACACACACACACACATATATGTACATATGGACAACACATATACAAGTGAAAATCAAACATATAACATATATAAATGCATAAAATTACAACACTTAAAAGACGAGGCAATTTCCTCGACTTGGGGTTAAATTGTTTTAAAAAAATTGGTTAAGGAAGGCTTTTTTTTTCACGTGGGTAAGAGGGGAAGAACAATGAGGTTGCAGGGGGAAGAAAGGAGAAGATGAAGGAGATGATTTGGGTGTATGACATTTAAGAAGCCAAAATGGTATGTGAACTACTGTTTTGATAACTCAATCACAGAGCTCGCGTTGATGATGCATCCATTTAAAATTCAAATAGTCCCATTGAACGTAGTAATTCAATTACCATGTTGGTAATTCACTTACCAAAATATCTACTTGTTCCTAATTTCTTGTCGAGAATCTCAAATGTCTCATAAACGTTACCGTTTTGGTGATTCAAATACCGAATGAAAACAAATTCAAAACAAGGGTATTTTTTAAATGAATTTTCAAAATAAGGGTGTAAATAAAAAAATATCCCCCTCTTCCGAGGTTGACCCAAGTCAGTCAATTTTTTTTACAATAATGAAAATTCAACTGACAGAGTCCGACCATCGATCACACCCAGTAGAGCCCAGTTAACAATTGGAAAACCTTGGGTAAACAGCATGTTGGTGAAATTTTTTTTTCCTTTTATTTTTTCTTTAGGTGTGTACTATGGTTTTGTTATATAACATGTAGATATTCATTTTTTATAAAGTAGTATTGGATTGTGACCCAAAACTAAGCCTAAAATGACAAAAGCCCAAAAAGGTTGTGAATTTTTTTTTTTTGGAGAGTAAGTCATTATATTCTTATTAATAGGAGCTTGTCTTTTGTAATTGTATACACATCAATATTAATAAAATTATTCTTCTTCTCTCTCATTCTTGTCTCTTCTCTCATTCATCTTTTCCTCTTTAGTTTTGTAACACGTTATCAACATGAAGCTTTACCTATCACACGAAGAGACCAAGGTAAGTAGTTACTAATTTTTTTTTGCTTGTACAATTGTCTATTGTACTAAACTTGCATATTATATCAACAGTTTTCATTGCACGTATATATTCCTAGGCCCTCAATGATCTATTATATTATACTTGCATATTATATCAACAAACTCAATTGCTTGTTCATGTTACATAGACTCTAAATTATTTGTTGTAGTTTACATGTATATTATATGAACAAAATTTAATCGTCTATACATTATACATAAACTTTGTGTGATCTATTATATTATATTGACATGCTATCAACAATTTTATGCTGCCATTAAGTACTAATCTAGTGTACTATATTAGGCGAGCTATAATTTTTATTGCTAACAAGTACTGAACTAGTATATTGTGATGGCATATGTTATCAAT
Organism: Cordia subcordata; assembly: GCA_028554755.1. Taxonomy (NCBI): domain Eukaryota; kingdom Viridiplantae; phylum Streptophyta; class Magnoliopsida; order Boraginales; family Cordiaceae; genus Cordia; species Cordia subcordata. The sequence continues at coordinate 11,795,668 of JAPTOF010000016.1, forward strand.
AGTTAATAGATTTGAAAAAAGATTTTAATAGTCATGTTATATCTTATTATCAGTCCACGTTATAATCGTATTATTCAGTGCATGTCATAATCTTATTATTCAATTTTGCACGTCAATATCACTGAGATTATTTTCAATCATTATGTTGTTAATAGATAACAATCATGAAATACTTGATTTAGAAAAGATGTTGAATATACATCTCTCATGATGTCAAATCTCACAAACTAAAAGTTCTTTGTTTTATTATCAAGTATGATAATTACACTTAAAAGCTTATATTGACTTGCATCCATACAGTCACAACCCAAAAGCTCGTCATCTTTATTATATCAAGCTATAAATATGACATAAATCCCTTGAGGTTGTATATGAATTGTCAGAAAAAATATCCATGGAAGGAAATTATGTATCCCTAACGTAAGTTAAATGATATTCCTTCAGCCTTATCTCTAAAAAGGCTTAAAGCCTAGATATATTGATAAAAAAAAAGGAAAATTATCCTTTTGCAAATATTGCGAAGAAATATATGATCACAAGACAAGAAATCTTGTCTTCTATTTAAAACCTACTTACATAAATATGTTATATTTCATACTAAACTTTGTTCTACTAACTAGTATTTATTATTTATCTATGATGATTTTAATTTTTTAGAATTTTTTTTGTTATCATTAATGTATTTTCTTTTAACTTTTTGGTAGATTTGTTGTCTATGGCAACTCACATCTACTATTTTAGTAGATAGGTATTCTAACTATATTTTAGTAATGTGTTACATTACCCTTTCAATTGGATATTTTTGTCTTATTTGTATGAGTCAAGGTAATATTAGTGATAATTTACACTTAACTTTCTTATGTAATGGCTAATTTGTTCTTCAAGATATATTTTTTATTAGTAAGCCTAGGACATTTCTATATAAAAGTTTATGTTTCTCAACTTACTATTGTGTATATATATATATATATATATATATATATATATATTGCATACATCTTTTTTCCCATTTACCATGTTCTTAAAAACTCAATGCCTGGAAAAATTTTATAATATACTTTGGGAACTGCATATATTTTACATTAAAATTTATCTTATGTATATATTTTTACGTGTTTTTGTTTCCCATCACATATCTTTTTTTAAAATATAGTCTTCCCGTTACATGATGAATTCTTGGTTTTTGAGATAAATAAAGTTTTCATTAAAATAAAAGACTCCAATATATAATTTGTAAATAACAATTCTATGTTCTTGATGAAGTCTAATTTAGTAATTTTTTGGATGTTTAGTACTATCTTTTTTTTTTTTGGTAATATTTTCATATTTTATTTATAGCTATTGTTAGTTTTTTTTTACCTTCAATGATGTTTAACATGTTTATGACAACATAACGTAAGCAGAAAAATAATAGTAAAAATATGTTTTTTTTTGTGAAATCTATAAATTTATGGCATTTATAGATGTTTTAGATGGGTTTAAATGTCAATATTATAACAAATTATAGACATATTATATAATAATTCCATTATTTACATTTGACATGTGGGATAAATCAATGTGTGATTCTATCTGTGATGTTATATACATACATGCATATATATATATATATATAATTAATAAGTTTCATATTTTTTTGGTTACTAGATAATATATCTTTTTATTACACATCTATTTTTTTTCCAATTTATTGTGTACTTAATAGCATTATGCCCAAAAGATTTTACAGTATACTTTGCAAATTCCATGTATTTTACACTTGTATTTGTTGCATGTATTTAATAAATTATTTAAATAATACATTTCCTAAATTTTTATGGTGTAAGCTTTCTTTTTATAGATTCGCAAGAGAAAAAGAATGTGTGCAATATTAGGAAGTTAGTTACACAAGCAAAATATCATAAAGGTTGATCTAAACGCTATAATCAATCAGTTAAGTCTTTTGGGAGAAATTAGTAATAATTTTATAGTTTCTAATATTTATTTATTTTTTTGACAGCAGGTTTAATATTATTTGGTATGAATGGATCAATCAATTTCTCAATCATGAATAGTATCAATTCCCAATAGATCTTTGGTTACTATGGGTCCAATGAATATGCTCAATTCCAATGAAATGTTAAGTGGATCAAACATGGGTCTAAATAATCCATTATTGTGCCATTTCCCATCCTTATTTATGACCTAATTCAATGTTAACAATATTTCCCAGTTTGGTTCAAGTGTGTTACTTGATGATTGTCAAATTCCGAATACAATGTCATTGTTGTCCCAAAATACACATGATACAAGTTCATCTTTTGAGAAAATGATTGTGAGAACCAAGAGATGAGAAATCATGAATTCTCAGCATTCTAAAGGTATTGGTGTTGTTTTCTTATTATTTAAATATATTTATTGAGTCATCTTATTAGTTTATGCAAAATTATTAAATTCTGATATTTTATTTTTCTTGCTATGTTCATAGAAATTGGATTATCCATGTATTGATTCAAGTTCTAATATGTAGAAATCCATGGCTAATTGCATTACTAGTAATTATTTTTACACTGATTACTATGTGATAATATGATACCCTATAAGAAAAGTTCAATTGAATTCAAACTATGTTCACTTTTCTAAATCATTGTTGCAACATGGAAAGCATGTTATCACGTTTGTCTTAAGTGATCGACCTCCAAATGATGATAATATGCATGGTTTTGAAAACTTAGTATGACCATATTAACTTTAAAAGCTAACATGTTTAATATATGTCTAACAACATGATATGTCAACAATATTAAATTATTGTACAATCACTATTCTTTTTATATTTATATATATACATTATATTACATTGATAATAGAAAATGTAAATTTTGGGATGAAGCACACTCATGAAAAGTTGTTGATAATAACCGTTGTTGATAATAACAAGAAAAGTACTCATTAGGTATTATATAGTTTAACAAAAATATTTTTTTTATAATATGTTAATTTAGTTGTTATATTGTGTAGATATTCTCATAGATATTGACAAGCAAATCAAGAATAAAGCCACTACAATTTAACATCATATACATTTAAATTTTATATCTTTTATATTTTAGTTATATTATGGATATTTTATATTATTATTAAATTATGTTCAACATATTGATTTCTATATGTACTAAAAATTATATGTCAAAAATAATTATTTTATGAGACGAATAATCTTTAAAAATATTGAATATATTACTAAGATTATATGAGACATAAATTCAAGTGTAAAGTATTACCATGTAGATGCAGATTAGAATCATTTTGCCATTTGTATTCACCATGAAATTACTTACTATGTCTTAGTGTTTATAGAGTTTTGTGAAAAAAATTAGTTTTTCTACAATATATTAATTTATTTATTATATTCTCTAGATAGCCAAATGTATGCAAATGATCAAAGTGATGATGAATTCACAACAATTGAATGTAAGTTATATGCATTGAAATTATTTTATATTTTATATTTTACTTATGTTATGATTTTTTTTTTAAATTTTGTTATAATTGATTTAATTTAGGTTTTATTAGAAATTATTTATTATTAATATCTTACTGTTGACTTAATTTTATTTTTAGAGTATTATTTAATATTTTTAAAAACAAATGTTGTATTCTAGGAAATTTTTATGTAACTATTATGTATTTTATGCATTATTTGATATATCATTTTAATTATGATTAATAATTTAAAGTATGATTACAAATGTTTTGTTCATTACATTATACTACATTATTCACTATAAATTATTTAATTTTTCATATGTTTGATATTAACATATAAATGTTATTTTAATTTAGGTTATGTTGACCTTGGTGATAAAATATCACAAATGTAAATGTTATGGTGCTGAAATGTGATATGATGAAAAAGTTCAAAAGGATAAAGGATCGATGATTTCTAACTTTACTTTATATTATCTGAATGGAAAGTTCAACTACCCCTTTTAAAAAATCCACCACACTTCTTACGTCTTTTTTTTTTTTTACCAAAGACGATATTTGGAGTAAATATTTTGTGGATAATATATGTGCGTAAGATATGATATTTTAAGTCACATCAATGGGAGGTTAAATTGATGTACTAGTAAATGATAAACAAAGACTATTTTCTCAAGTTGCATGGTCATGATTATCATCACATTGGAAGTTTGCTCCCCGCAGAAGAGTTCACACCAAAATTTGCTCAGTTATATATTTATGATACGAAGAATAAAGTATGTAACATATTGAATGCAACAGGGTATAAGTTCTATTATTATCGACATTATCGTTGAATAATGTTTATATTATATTAGTACATAATAAATTAATAAGTTTATTAATATGTTACGTTCTTTTTTATTTGTTTATGTAGCCAAGGGCAGTACGCTAGATCATTTGATTGGATTATTGTGGAAAAATTGAAATGATGCTTGATGAACATAGTTCAATTGCAAAATATTTTCGTATGGCACGTGATAGATTTAGTTTAAATATAGATTCAATAGTCTAATTTAGATTGGCTAGTAAATGGAAAAAAGATGGCAAAACTTACTATCTTCCAACTGTTTTAAAGTTACAGCTCTTATCATAGATGTATATGTGATTTAAATTGTGAAAGAGATATCATTGTTGAAATACAAAGTGGTCAATTTAAGAATATCAATGAGTTGCACCCTTTGAATTTGCCTATGCAATACCCTATTTTGTTTCGATAAGGAGAATACGGTTATACAATAGATGTGCTACATATGGACTCCCATTTAAATTTGAGGAAAAGGGTAAAACTCACTATGGCAGAAGTTTTTGCTTTTAGACCTCATATGTGTGTTAATGAGGCACCAAAGATATCAATGGCATGAAGGTCATTTACCAATCTATATTCAATGCATACACAACAATTGAGAGTGAATGCATATCATTCATTCAAAACCACTAGAGAGCTCAAAACTGAAATTCATAAGCGTTTAACTGATGTTTTATTTAAAGAGGAAACATTGACTTTTGAAGCGAAGCGTATAATCTTACCTTTATCATTTACTGGAGAAGCTTGTTATATGATCTAAAATTACTGGACTAAATATCCTGATTTATTTATAACATTGACTTGCAATCCAAAATGGCTAGAAATAAAGGGCTATTTTACTTTTTGGCTTACAAGCTGTTGATCGACCTGACATTGTTTTTAGGATTTTCAAGACTAAGGTTGATCAATTACTCCATGACTTGACACATAATCATATTCTTGGACCAATTCGAGTAGGTTAGTAATCTCCAATTTAAATTTTTAAAGATCATATTTTATGATAATATTACTACTATATAAAAGGAAAGAATCTACCTCATTTTTCTTTGCACAAGCGATGTCGTTTTACTGAGAAAAAATATGTTATATCCTTGTTGCACAAACACTATCGTTTGACCACAAAAGAGTCATAAAAGCTATTTTCTTTTTCACAAACGACAAAGTTTTAGCTTCTTTTTCACAAAATGATGTCGTCATAATGCTTTTGTGGAAGTTAATGTGACGATTATGCACTAAAACATCATTTCTTCATCTACTGGTGCCACATCTGAATTTTGCAATTCCATGTTGTTTTGCTATTTGCCACCTCGAGCTTAATGTGTAAGATGGGAATATTATAATTGGAAATGGCGGAATTGATAAGAAGAACAAACACAGAGACACAACCAGAGAAAACAAGCTTTGAATTTGTAAGTTTTTCTTTTGGTTATGTATTTGCATATAATCTCGATAGGTGTTTATGTTTCTGGGAGTTGTCCATGTCATATTAATTGGTTTTAGTTTGTGCTCATTAGTCTTTGTATTGCATTAGTTTACTACTATCTTTTTTGGGGTTTAACAGCTTTGTTCATTAGTATTTATAAAGTCTTCAAGTTCATTTGTTAATATCTATTACATCCAATGCATTAACTTAAGAATTTGATGTACTGGTGGAGTAGTTTGTCTTTGATATCCAAGAAGAGCCCAAAATTTTGCTATTGATTGATTGCATCAAAAAGATTAAAGTTATTTGGAAGCCTGGATCAATTTATTGATTATTCTATTTGATCAGATAAATAAAATGAGGCGTTCCTCAAAATTTCAATAGTTTGATTTGCATTTAGATTTGTGAAAATTGTTGCCTTCTTTTCTAGTTATGGGTTCATAAGAAGGTACTCACTATATTGTGAGAATTGTGTATATTGATTCACAAGAAACATAGATTTTATACATACAGTTTGAAGCAGCTGATAAGCATAAATAAAAATATATGCCTAAAACTAAGGAACGTACACATATCTTAAACAAGATGAAGCCGACAAATTTGGATAATTCAAGGCACATCTATCTCTTATCCTTCCTTGATATGCCCCCACAAGATGGTGGTGTCTTGGACAACACCAATCTTGGATATTAACGACTGGAACCTGGTTTTTGCAAGTGGCTTTGTTAAGATGTCAGCTAACTAATTGTTGGAAGACACATGAGCGACTTCAAGTTGTTTGCTTGCCACCTTGTCACACACAAAATGAAAATCCAATGCTAGATGCTTCATACGAGAGTGAAATACTGGATTACCATACACATACATTGCCCAAATTTTATTACAAAGCAAGTTTGGAGCTGGAATTTTGATATGCAATTCTTGAAGCGAATTTTAACCAACAAAGTTTGGCTGTGGTAGATGCAACTGTTCGTAGGCCTCAATTGACGATCTTGCAATGGTGCATTGCTTCTTTGAGCACCACAACATAGGATTTTGAGAGGTCGATGTTGAAGTGTAGTCATTTGAGTCACTAGCCCAGTCCGCATCCGAATAAGCTGTGAGAGAATTACTAGGTGATATTGATAAGAAAAGCCCATGGTGAATCGTCCCACTCAAAAATCGAAGTAATCCCTTGGTAGCTTGCCAATGGTTTTGAGTTGGACTATGCATGAATTGAGCCAATTTGTTTACACTATTGGAGATATTCGACCTTGTTAATGTTAAACATTGAAGTCCATCAATCAATTTCCTAAACTGCGATGGATCTGCCAATTTTGGGCTATCATTGAGAGAGAGCTATGTTGCTGATCCAAGTGGTGTTACAGATGGTTTTGAATTCAGCATTGTAACTTTGAAAGCATATCTCTGATACATTTGGCCTGTGAAAGCAATACTTCTGTTATAGTTTGAAAAACCTTAATACCTAGAAAATATGTTAGTGGCCCCATGTCTTTGATCGAAAATTTATGTGCTAGTACCTGTATTACTCATGCAATATGGGTGGTGGAATTTCCAGTGATGATCAAATCGTCCAGATAAACTAGCACATACAAAATAATATCACCCTTGGCATACACAAATAGTGAGTTATCAAACTTTGCGCCCATAAAACTAAGATGAAGAATAAAATTTCGCAATTTAATAAACCAAGCATGGGGTGCTTGTTTTAATCCATATAAAGATTTCTCCAACTTACAAACATGAGAAGGATAAGAAGGATTGATAAAACCTGGAGGCTGAGTCTTGAATACTTCTTCTGTTAATGTGCCGTGCAAGAAGGCGTTATTGACATCTAATTGATTAATTGCCCAGCCATTTGATATTGTTATGGATAGAACAGTGCAAACAGTTGTAGCTTTAAGACAGGACTGAAGGTCTCTTTGAAGTCTACACCTGGTTACTGATTGAATCCCTTGGTAACTAATCTTGCCCTGAACCTGGCAATGCTCCCATCAGGGTGTCGTTTGATTCGAAATACGCATTTACATCCCACTATATTTTGAGTAGAATCACGTGGCACTAATTTCCATGTGGTATTTCATTCAAGAGCTACTATCTCCTTTTGCATTGCCTTTTACCAAACCTCACTCCTTAAGGCTTGCTTGATCGTAGTGGGCTCAATTTCAGCTTGATTGTCACTTGTATGAATATGTAGCAAATATTTCCTATTTGGACAAAATATGTTATTTTTGGCTCGCGTAGTCATGTGGTGAGTTGGTCGAATTGTCTTGGATGAATTGTGGGATGTAGTGTCAGGACTAGTGTCGACAAAATTGAAAAGAGCAGGAGACATGATTAATTTGCTGTTGCATGAAGAGGATAGTGACGTGTGGGAGTTGGAAGTAGTAGAAGAGGTTGTTTGAGCTGGGGAGGGAGTTTGGGTAGATGTCCCATGTGTAGGCATGGGTTGGGAGGTAGACAAGTGTGATTGTTGATTTTTGTAAGTGGAAGTGTTCGTTGGCAGTGGAAGAGTAAATGGGATAGCTTGAGCAAGAGATTCATTTGTAATGGAACTGTATGACTGAGAAGAGTCAGAGACATGGAAAGGACTAGAAGTGCTTGAGACCTACTTGGAGGCATCATGTGATGCATGAGAAGTAAAAGGCAAAGACTCATCAGCAACTGGAAAATATTTTCATTAAAACGAACTTGCCATGAATGAAAATATTTATGATTGACAAAATCATAGCATATATAAGCATTGTGAGTCTATGAGTACCCAAGAAATATGCAAGCTTTGGAGTGCAACTCAAGGTTATTAGAATTGTAGGGTCATAGCCAAGGATAGCAACGACAACAAAAAATTCTTAGTTTTGAATATTCAACTTAACATTGAATAATTTTTGAAATGGAGATTTATTTTTAAGAATGGGAGTTGGTAGCCGGTTAATGAGATATATTGCAGTTTGAAAGGCCAAAGACCAAAAAGATGCAGAAAGAGATGCATGATGTAAAAGAGCTAAGCCGGTTTCTACAACATGTCTACGTCGCTTTTCTACTATTGCAATATACTCAGGCGTGTAAGGTGGTGAGACCAAATGTTGTATACCGTATTTAGCAAATAAGTCCTTTAAGCCAAAATATTTAATCCCATCAAACAGTTGAAATTTTAATACTAAAATAGTTTTCTATCATAATTTTAAATTTTAGAAAAAATATCAACACCATTACATTTAAAAGCCAGAGGAAAAAGCCATGAATACTTCATAAAGTGATACACAAAAATTACAGTAATAATCAAATCCATCGATAGACCTAACAAGAGAAGGTCCCCAAACATCAGTATACAGTAATTCAAGTGGATGACTACTAGAAATACTAGACTGACCAAAGGACAACTTATGACTTTTGACATAAGCACAAGAATCACAAACCATACCAAAAGGTTTATTTTCAACAGGCAATTTATTCTGAGAAAGAATTTGATTAAGGACTTTGACTGAGGGATGACCCATCCTAGCATGCCAATCTTCTCGAGTTGTTTTGACAGCTACAGAGATTTGAGGTACACAACTAGAGCTTGGCCATTCATAGATGTTATTCCTATTCTGCCCCATCACAAGGTTGCCCCCATAAAAAGATCCTTCACATGAAAGGAAGCAGGGTAAAAGTGAATAGAAGCATTATTTTGACGACAAAATTGAGAAACAAAAGTCAAATTTTTATTAATGAAAGAAACACAGAACATTGTGCAAATTAAGAGATTTAGAGGAAACATTTGAAGGTAAATTTGAGGAGCCAATGTGAGTGACAGATAAACCTGTACCATCAACAATGACTACTTTGTCGGGTCCTTCATATTGATGAGAGTTGGAAAGATTTGCTACATCAGAGGTGACATGATGAGAAGCCCCAGAGTCAAGAATCCAACCAAAAGAAGTTTGATTGGTTGAGGTAGATACTGTGTTAGCCGTTGCAGAAGAGGACAGGAAGAAAAAGCCTTTTGTAGTAAAGCATTGACGAGTCGTATACCCTTTCTTATCCCAAAACTGGTATATGACTATAGGCTTTTGTGAATTTTGAGGTGGTGCTTGTGAACTAGAAGACAATGAATTGTTTGTTATGGCCAAAATTAGTTGATATGGAGGCCCACTTTTTTTATTTTTATGGCCTATTTAGTTAGGTCATTTCTCCAGAGGCCCAAAGGTACAATCCGCATAAAGTTTGATACCTGCTTAAATGTCTTCAAGGGAAGATAAGTTCAAGGAGGATAAGGCTAAGCGTCTAGGTGAAGGTATATGCGTCTTAGGTAAAGTTTGGCTTGAGGACAGATTTCTTGAACGCGTTAAGAACTTTTTGCACCAAGGATTTAAAGGGGGACACAGAGCCAGATAGAGGACACAGCATTCCTAATGCAAAAAGCCTACCTTTTTACAAACACGGTTTGCACGAAACCCATTCAATATCTATTTTCAGTTCTAGTTTCCTAACAAGCTTAGCATTTACTTGAGCGTCGGAGTACTTTTGGCCGGCACCGTACCGATGTCAAGGGTTACGCCTTATATTTCGCTTCTTGGTCTTACAGGTTATTGGAGCCCTAACCGACTTTGTTCATGATTGTACAAATAACCTCTATAATTTGGTGCCCATTGTGGGGCCCCTAGAATCAGGCACGGTGACTAAGAACAGTATTCTTGCACTCAATCAGTAACTCTCATGACGTCCAACCCCGCTACTAGTGCTAGTGAGAGCAGTAGCATGCAAGCCATCTTGGCCAAGATGGCGCTCTACGAGGAGTAACAGGCGATGTATGAAAACAAGTTTAAAGACGTAGAGGCAGAAAATAACGGTATACGTGAAGAGAATTTGGATCTGACGAAAAAAGTCATTGCCCTCTTAACAAACACGGTACCCCGGGATAAAGGAAAGGCCGTGCTGATTGAATCAGCGAATCCAATGCAATCATTAGACTCTATACCCCGCTAGACCCCTAGGGATGAAATCTTGACATTTGCAACAAATGCGGCTGGCACTTCAAATCAACAAAAAGAAGTGAGGGAACATATGACCCCCACACAAGATGGGTCATACCCAGACATGCTTAGGCGATTCACTGAATTGAAATCCTTAATCCAAAGAATTCTAGGGGTACCTGCACCTATTAAAAGAAGTGCCACCAACAGCTACGTAGAATCTCCCTTTGTAAACGCCATCGCAATGGTAGACTTGCCCGCCAAAATCTCCTTCCCAAATATGAAGCCATTTGATGGGACCACAGATCCAGATGACCATATAATGCAATATAAATGGAAGATGTACACTGTGGCCATTCCCCGTGACAAAAAGGAGGCCTGTATATATAAGAGCTTCGGTTCGAGTTTGGCAGGTCCTGTTCTGCAATGGTACACCAACCTCCCAATGGGTGCATATCATCTTTTGCCCAGTTGACTAACATATCCGTAAAACAATATGCGAGTAGTAGGAAATTGGAAAAACAATCAAATGATCTATACCTAATCATACAGAGAAGGAGAAAACCCTCAGGGACTACGTAGGGAGATTTAACAAGGAGAAAGTGTCCATACCTTAGTGTAACATGGCAACAGCAATTTCCGCCTTCTATAGAGGGCTTTTGCCAGATCAGACCTTTACAAAGAGCTTATAAAGTATCCTTTCAAGACTATGGAAGATGCCCTAGCAAAGGTGTGGGCTCAGAATAAATAGGCAGACGATCGCACTAACCTTCACCAGACTTCCACAAGCCATGGGCAAAGAGACCTCCATTTGGGACGACAGTTAAGAAGGCATGAGCCCTACCCCTTTAGGAGCCAATGTGAAAACGAGACAACCAATGGAAGGCCTCGTGACAAAAGGCGACCCCTTGATTAGGACTTAGAATGAAAGGTAAAAGTTCCAGATTATAAACTTTTTGTAACCCTGTTCGAACTCATTCACACACTAAGGACCATGGGCAACACCGTGAAGTGGCCAGGAAAATTAAGATCCCCAACAGAATTAAGAGACAAGTCTAAGTGGTGCGAGTTTCATGCAGATCACGGACATACCACAGAGGAGTGCTATGGCCTCAAGTGGGAAGTAGCTGAGTTACTAAAGAAATGATGTCTAACTGAACTCTTTTCTAGCAAGGGGAAACAGACCCTAGCCCGACGAGATGGGAAACTGAAAGCGAAAGATCTGGCCCCACCAAATCCATCATGGCATGAGCGAACAGTGAATTACATTAGGGGAGGATCGCATATTAGTGGGATTAGTGTCTCCACAGCAAGAAAACATACACGCCTAGTGGTAGGACACGATCATCATCCCCCGCAGCCAGCTGACCTAGGTCCAGAAACGGTGATATCGTTCTTTAATTATGAGATTTCCCATCTAAATAACCCACATGATGATGCACTTGTTATCGCGTTTATGGTAGCCAACTGCTGCGTTCAGAGGATCTTGATAGATAACGGCAACTCGGCCAATGTTTTAATGCTCAATGCTCTCAGGGAGATGGGAATTGACGAACGGCATCTCGTGAGGCGATCCACCCCTATGGTAGGATTCAGCGGAGAGCACAAGCACACTATTAGAGAGGTACACCTGTCAGTCTTTGCTGAAGGAATCAACATGAATGTCAGGTTTTTAGTGATAGACAGTCCATCCCCACACAACATCATATTAGAAAGATTGTGGATTCATGACATGAAAGCAATTCCATTCACTTACCATGAGGTCCTAAAGTTTCCGACCAGGTAGGGAGTCAAAGAGATAAGAGGCAGCAATTAAACTCCCGTGGATGCTATTGTACCGCGATGAAAGGGGCCCGGCATGATGCCTTATACCAAGTAAAAGAGGCTACTCCCTCAACATCGCTTGATTATCTTCAAATAGAGGAACTGGATGAAGTACAAATTGAACCTGAGAAACCAAGCCATACAGTTCAAATCGGGTCAGGATTGGAGCCAAAACTGAGAAGCCAGATGATAAACTTTCTCAGTAGCACCGAGCTTGCTTCGCATGGTCACATACTGATATGGTGGGGATAGACCCAGAAATAATGGTTCATGAGTTGAAAGCAGATCCAGCGCTTCATCTAGTCAGGCAGAAACGTAGGAAATTTGTCTTTGAAAGGAATCGAGTAATCAATAAAGAGGTACAGAAACTAATCGACGTGGGGTTTATCAGAGAAGTATATTACCCAAATGGCTGGCAAGTGTCGTTGTAGTAAAAAAGAAGAACGGAAAATAGAGGGTTTGCATTGATTTTACAGATTTGAATAAGGCATGCCCCAAGGATTCTTTTCCTATCCCTCACATCGATGAAATGGTAGACGCGACTGCGGCCACGAACTTTTCAGCTTTATGGATGCATTTTTCGGGTACAACCAGATACTGATGCATCCCGACGACTAGGAGAAAACATCGGTCATTACTGAATGCAACACCTATTGTTACAAGGTCATGCCTTTTGGCCTAAAAAATGCGGGAGCGACTTACCAACGCCTCGTCAACAAGATGTTTGCTGATCAATTAGGGCGTACGATGGAGGTCTATATCAATGACATGTTGGTAAAATCCTTAGCGGTAGAGCAACATGTCAACCATCTACGACAGGCCTTTAATGTCTTAAGAAAATACAACATGAAGCTCAACCCCACCAAATGTTCCTTTGGAGTTAAATCCAGGAAATTCCTTGGATACCTTGTTAACCAACGAGGAATCGAAGCACATCCTGATCAAATAAGAGCTATCTTCAACATCCCATCTTCAAAGAACATCCAGGAAGTTATGAAACTCACGGGCAGAGTCGCAGCGCTCAATAGGTTCATTTAAAGGTCATCGAACAAATTTCATTCATTCTTAGCATACTCCGAAAAAATAAGGGCTTCGAATGGACAAACGAGTGCGAAAAGGCCTTGCAGGAGTTGAAGGCATATTTAACCAACCCTCTGTTACTATCTAAACTGAAATATGGGGAGATCTTGTTCATTTACTTAGCGGTCTTAGGGGCTGCAATCAGTGCCATGTTATTGCGAGAGAAAGGCAGAAGGCAGTTCCCTGTATACTACACCAGCAAAGCCTTATTTGATGCTGAGACCAGGTATAGCCAGCTGGAAAAATTGGCATTGGCTTTTGTCACTACCGCTGACAAGCTGAGGTCATATTTCCAAAGCCATCCCATCGAAGTGATGACCACTTTTCTTTTGAAGGCAATCCTGCACAGTCCTGAACTGTCCGGCCGTCTTGCTAAATGGGCCGTGGAACTCAGTGAGTACGATATTACATTCCATCCAAGGACAGTGGTGAATTCCAGGGTGCTTGTGGATTTTATGGTAGAATTTACACCAAGTATCCAGCCGGAGGCAAAAAAAGAGGTATTATGCCTCATTGAGGATCCAAAGTTAGGGAAATGGGTAATTTTTGTAGATAGATCGAGCAACGCAAGAGGCAGTGGGCTCAAAATAGTATTGCGATCACCCGAGAGAGATGAAATTGAACAGTCTGTTAAGTTCGGATTCAAGGCCACGAACAATGAAGCAGAATACGAAGCCCTCATAACGGGTTTGATGTTAGCGAGGGATGTAAACGTCAAGCATATCATAATGAATAACGATTCCTAGTTGGTTATAAACCAAATTTTGGGGACCTACCAAGCAAAAGGCAAAAAGATGATAGCTTACTTCACCGCTGTTAAAAAGATAGCATCTACATTTGAAGAATTTGAGATAAAACAGGTAAGCCGCGATAACAACTGTCATGCGGAAGCACTGGCGAGCTTAGGAGCAGCAACGCAGTCCGTTACTTCGAAGAATATCCCAGTGATAAATTTACAATGGCCAGCCATTGAGAGCAAACGAGCAAACTAGTAGACGAGGTCACGTGTGTGGATGATGAGCCAAACTGGATGACCTCGATTATCCAGTACATAAAAAATGATACCGTCCCTGAGAATCGTGCAGAGGCTAGGAAGCTTAAGGCTAAAGCAGCCTGGTATTGCATCAGTGACGGAAGCTTGTACAGGAGATCTTTCTTGGGACCTTATCTGCGGTACTTAGGTCCGAGTAAAGTCAACTATGTCTTAGCTGAGCTACATGAAGGGCAATTTGGGAATCACACGGGAGCAAGGAGTCTAGCCAACCAGACGCATACTGCAAGGTATTACTGACCCACCATGAGGTTTGATGTGTTCAGCTACGTGAAAAAATGTGTCAGTTGTCAAAGGTTCGCCCAAATCCCACACCAATCGGCTGAGCCGTTGACTTCCGTTACTTCTCTTTGGCCATTTCAATGGATATTGTCGGGAAACTGCCTACCACGCCAAGACAGAAAGTTTACATGTTGGCAGCTATAGACTACTTTTCCAAGTGGATAGAAGCCGAGTTTTATCATCAGATCCGAGGCAAGGAAGTCAAAAACTTCGTATGGAAGAACATAATATGCAAATTTGGAGTTTCCTTGGAGATCGTCACAGACAACGGCTCACAATTTATTAGCTGAAACTTTAAGAATTTTTGCAAGGAATGGAAGATCAAACTCACGTTTTCTACTCCAAGGCACCCTCAAGCTAATGGATTGGCCAAGTCATCCAACAAGATTATAATTTCTACTTTAAAGAAAAGGCTAGAGAGCGCCAAAGGGCACTGGGAAGAAGAACTCCCAGGGATGCTATGGTCCTATCGCACCACAGCCAAGACTTCTACTGGGGAAACATCGTTCTCGTTGGTATACGGCGTTAAAGTAGTCATCCCAGCAAAAGTCAGCTTACCAACTCTGTGAATTTCCTGGGCTTCCAAAGTACAAAACGATGAGGGGATCTGCCATGAGCTGGATGATGCTGAAGAAAAGAGAGAGCAAGCCCTCATTCGTATGGCGGCATATCAGCAAAAGGTCGCCAAGCATTACAACAAAAGCTTGAGGGCAAAGACATTTAAGTCAGGAGACTGGGTGTTAAGGAAAGCCTTTGAGAATACCAAGGAGGTGAATGCAAGGAAGTTAAGACCCAACTGGAAAGGATTGTACCAAGTTACAAAGGTAGTCGGCCAAGAGGCATATAGGCTCAGCACCAAGGACAGCAGGGAAGTGCCGAATAGCTAGAATGCAGTCCATTTGAAGAAGTATCATTTCTAGGAAGAAAATTCTTGCTTTGGTAAGTTCTTTAGATGTTATTTAAAAGGCTAAATTTGAATAAGTGCAGATAGGCGGGTTAGATTAAAGGTTCCTTTTCTTTTCCTTTAAATTAGTTCTTAGACCTAGGTGGTAAAGAAGGATGGCATTGTGACGCTAATAAATGTCTTCTCTTTTAGTTCGATGATTCCCTTTTGACATTCCAACATCAGATATTGCAATGAATTTTTGTAAGACTTGCACACAGTCTCTGTTATTTTTGCGAGACTAATGAATAGTCTCTATTTTCATAAGACTTGCATACAGTCTCTGTTATTCCTGTGAGACTAACGAGCAGCCTCTATTTTCGGAGACTTGCATGTAGTCTCTGTTATTCCTGCGAGACTAACAAATATTCTCTATTTTCGGAAGACTTGCATATAATCTTTGTTATTTCAGCGAGACTAACGAATAGTCTCTATTTCTGTAAGATTTGCAAACAGTCATTAAGGCTTGCAAGTAGTTTCTATTATTTCTACGAGACTTTCAAACAGTCTCTTTTTTCGCGAGGCAGACAAACGCTCTTTATTTTCACGAGACTAACAACGGTCTCTATTTTCGCAAAGCAAAACTGGGCATCATGTCTACCGAGACAGTCTCTATCTCTATAGCTTAACTAGTTAGGCTCTGTCTCACGGGCTAGATGAGTCAACCTTTTAGAGATTAGCAAACAGTCTTTTTTAAACTACTGCTATTGAGTCATGGACGAGCAGTAGGCATTATCGGCTAACAAGCTACAGTAGTGCCATGCAAAGAATATATAACGCCCCCCATACCTTTTTTAAACACAAGCATATAGTCACTGGTGATCCAAGAAAGCAGTCCCCTCAAGGTTTGTAAACAGGATTTTCATCAACATAAATAAATTCACAAAGGAGAATGAAAGAGCATACAATAAGAGCTAACATAATTCACAATCTTGTGCTTCAGAGAGCAAAATAAGTAAAACACATATCAGTTCAAAAGGTAAATATCTAGAATAGCTAGGTAGCCCAGTGTTATGCGTCGGCAGAGCCTGGAGAAGTAGTCCCATCTGTATTTGACAACCCAGATATGGATGGAAGATCAATGTTCGACGGGGCTCGATCAGGACAAGGCGTTAGAGAAGTGATTATCGCCTTGAAACGATTAATGTCAACATTTGAGTACGCCCGTTAAACCTCTTGTAAGCAGTTTTAGGCAGCTTGCTCAGTGGTTTTCTCTGAACTTTACCTCGACACACTGGCAATATACTTACCAAACTTTTTGCTCTTCTTGTAATCACTCACTGCAGTCTTTCGGGCCTCCTTAACTGAAGAATTGAGTTTGGACTCAAGTCCCTCTTTGGTTGCTTCGGCGTCTGCAATACTCTTATCCGCCTTGACTCGGGATAATCGCTTTCTTTTGAGCTCCTCTTCTAGCCTAACATGGCGTATTTGTTCATTTGCAAGCTCCTTTTCAATTTTAACATGCGCTTTACGTTCATTTCTAAATAGACGTTAGAGATCCTGACACTTGTTCGCAATCTTGGGCACCATCGTCGCAAAGGAGGAAATTTCATAAACAAGTTGCATTCAAAAAGGAGGAAATTTCGGAAATAAGCTGCATTCAAAAAGACTGTGAGTAGCAATAAGAGTTAAGATGTTCCACAGAATGGTATATATACATACCGCTACGCCTTTCTTGGTAAAGCTTGAGAATGGATCTCCCCCGACTATCGTGGGAATAGTGCTGACAATAGAATGCATGGTCAAATGCTATCAGCTACTAGTGGGGGCGTCGTCTCTAGGCGGAGCCCAGGATAATGAATCGCCTTTCCTTTTTTGATTCTGTGCAAGCCTCTCAACCACCGCTAAAGCAGCGTTTTGACGATCTTTTGCATCTATATTACAAAAGAAGAAGCTAAGAGTAGTAAACAAATATAAGAAGTAAGAGGAGGGCAAGGGATGAGCGTGGTTATACTTGAGCTGTCAGAAGAAGAGAAGCCGATAGTCTCTAAGTTGAGTGGAAGTTCGGGGGTTCACTGTCTGAGAAATCTTCCGCACCCTCATCTTTTTCGTGGCTGGGATCTCTTCGTTCTCCTCTTCACTCCTATGATTGCTTTTTGTCTCATCTGAGCTTCTCGATCCAGCAGAAATGGTTAACTCAACCAAGCAAGTAGTGGGTGTGGAGGAAGATTCGCGCTACCTTTTGGCGAGCTTACTGGCCTGATGGCCAGTGCTTCTCTTCGAACGAGTTGAGAGTCTCACCCTGGGGCTGGCTGTAATAAGTGAGCGCATCCCAGGTTCCAATGAAACAGCAAAGCCTCTTGTAACAAGGTTATCACATGTAATAAAATCTTTCATGCGATAGGACTGGCTTCTACAATCTGCAGCCAAGGCTAGCAAAGCTCGACGGGTATCCTCGCTTAATGTCGAAAATTCGATTTTTGCAGTGGTAACCCACATTTGGGGGACATCCCAAACGTCATGTATTCGAGCAAGGAATAGGTATTTCCTTCTCCATAAACCATCATCATCATACCGGCCAGGGTTGAAGACCTTCTAAGATCTGCTGGCAGAAAGGACGAACCAACCAAGTTTTATGGCGGAGCGGATGATAGAGAATAATCTTTTAAAGATCGAAACAGAGAAATGAACTCCTCTTTGCTGCAAAAGGATAAATGCCGCCAACATGATCTTCTACCCCCGTGGGTGCAGCTGGCCAGGATTGATTCCATAGGAGTTGAAAATAGCACACAAGTTGAGATGAAATGGGACCT
The DNA here is from genome assembly GCA_028554755.1 of Cordia subcordata. NCBI lineage: Eukaryota > Viridiplantae > Streptophyta > Magnoliopsida > Boraginales > Cordiaceae > Cordia > Cordia subcordata. The sequence continues at coordinate 11,814,291 of JAPTOF010000016.1, forward strand.
GGATTCCCAAATCGAAGACGTCTTGAAACATCATTATTTCTCCTTCAAGAGAGGAGCTTGACCAGTCTCTCGGCCTTGGTTGAACCACCACAATGTCTTCGCTTAACTGACCAGATTCGCTGTAGTATTTGAACTCCTCCATAGTAGTAGTGCATCGGATCCCTTCAGTAAAAAACTGCCCAGTAGACTCCCGCCGTCACATCCCACAGTGAACTGCAATGTGTAACTTAGGTGTTGGGTTATGGCTCAAAGTCCAAGCCCATACAAATTAGGAAAGAATTTTAATGAGAATTAAAATTCTAGTTATGGTAAGAGTCTTAATTATGGTAGGATTGATAGATGAGAAAATCCTTTGTCTTGGAGGACAAGGAAATCTCCTCTATAAATAGGACTCTTGCATTAGTTGTATAAGGTGTGCCTTAGGAGAGTGCCTTAGGGCCACACCCCCACCCCATGGGGGTGTAGGAGAGAGCCTAAGAGCATAAAGAGTATCTTATATTCGTTCTAGTCCTATTAAGAATAAAACCATTATAAGAACTCTGTGGGGGAGGGTTTAGACTTTTCTGTCCGTGCAAAAAGTCACCACCTGAGTTGTAATCCCATTATTGTTGAATAGTGGAATTTATCCCAGAGGGGATCGTGGACGTAGGCAGAGGGCCGAACCACGTTAAAATATTGCGTGTTCTTTATGTGTGTTTTCTGTTGTGCTTTGATGTGTGTGCGTGCATCCTCGATTTTCCCAACATTGGGGTTATCCGCAGTTTGCTCAGCTTGCTTACAGCATGTCATTGCAATAAGTGAGAAGGGGGAGTTGAGAACTCTTCCTATATTGTTAAAAAAAAAATTGGGACAATGGCTCGAAGGGCATAAAAGAAAGAAAAGCACATTGAAGGTTACAAATTCATGTCATCTCTAAGCATGTTCGTTTGCTAGAGACAGCATATTACCTTCAAGGTGCGAGTGTGACAAGTGGGGGTACTTGCAGAAGCTAGCTAGGTACTTACTGTGGGGAGCTACTCCACGATGTGCACGTATGGACTGCAAGGCTGTGCCAGCACGGATCGGTAAGGTCCGTTTAGTTCACACCAAGTATTGTTGGTTATGATGACTGTTGCCTTCAACCATCGGCACCAACCGTCGGCCTTGATTGTTAAGATACCTGTTGAGTAAAGTAAGCATGTCAAGTTTTGGCAGAGAACAATGAAAAATGTGTATATGGTGTGGTGTCGTAAAGGAGGTGACTAGATTAATGCTGGTGCCGTTCCTGATAAAGCTTTGCACATGGGTTTTAGTCACTTTGAAATTTTATCAAACACCTGGGGAGTGTGGAAGGCTGCAAGGAAGACTGCTATCAATGTTTTCTGTCAACGTTTTTCATTTCCAACTCACATAACAAGCAGTGAAGCTAACTAGAAAATAGGAAAAATAGAAAGCCAATAATGCACCAGAGAATTACAAAACCTAGCTTATGGTCAAGGGTTGCATGTGCAAGCTCTAGACTAGCTCTTTTCGGATGTTGAAAGCTTAGTATTGGGGAATTTTTCGAACATCTAGTGGTTGTCAAACTCCCATGATATTCTTACATGATAGTTTTACTTGGCCTTACATCGAACACCTGGTGTGCCAAGCAACAACCCAGCAAACTTCGGTCACGAAGGGGAGGTTTCGCTGGAAGCTACCACGCTAACATTTGAGCAAGTATCTTGGGCATAGCGAGTTAGCAAGAATATATGTGGTCGAGTTTGGCGGCGAGTGTAAGGAGAGGTCGAGACTTACGGCGTAGGTGTGACACGATAACAGGAAGGATAAAGCTGAGAAATATGACAATGTGTTACGGTTATTTATTACCATGGGTTTTGGCCACGGGGTTATGCTTGGGTCTTTAGCTGAGTTGCACTGTGATTTGAACTAGGTAGATTGTGCTGTGCTAAAGTAATAAGGACGCGACACGTCGGGTACGTAGGAGGTTACGCTTTGTTAGTTTAAAAAATGAAAGAAGGAAACACAGCTATGCTATGCTTGAGCGTCTATTCTGGCCGTGGCCTATGAGAATGCACAGCATGACACGCGAAGCTAGTACATGAAGGTGTTTGCAAGCAAGTGGTACGGTAATATCCTCGTATCGTGCATTACAGTAGGTAAGGTACAACAGGGTACTGCTAGTGAGTCGTAGCTTCGTGCTAGGACCACGTGATGCCATGATCACCATGTAGTATTTAAGGGGTCTATATGAAAGGGTCATGCGGAATAGGTGCACAAGACATCATTAGTGAAGCATGGCAGGCATTTTAGTACGTGTGAGTTACAAGGCAAGGAAAAAGTAGTAAACATCACATGCATAATGTCATGTCATAAAGGTTCAACGTTTCTTGAAGATGTTTTGAGCTGCAACAATGCATTGTTCACCACGAACCAATTTTGCCTGCAAGATGTGATTAAAGGTCTGCTTGAGACTTTCTAGTAACACATGGACAACACGCGATTATCAAGAGTTTCATGCGTGGGAATATAACTACTCTCTAACTTGAAGGTATTTCAACTTAGAGAGTAGGAGAACAAACTGTTATGGCCAAAATTAGCTGATATGGAGGCCCACTTTGTTATTTTTATGGCCTATTTAGTTAGGTCATTTCTCCGAAGGCCAAAGGTACAATCCGCATAAAGTTTGATACCTGCTTAAATGTCTTCAAGGGAAGATAAGTTCAAGAAAGATAAGGCTAAGCGTCTAGGTGAAGGGATATGCGTCCTAGGTAGAGTTTGGCTTAAGGACAGATTTCTTGAACGCGTTAAGAACTTTTCCCACCAAGGATTTAAAGGGGGGACACAGAGCCAGATAGAGGACACATATTCCTAATGCAAAAAGCCTACCTTTTACAAATACGGTTTGCACGAAACCCATTCAATATCTATTAGCTTAGCACTGACTTAAGCATCGGAGTACCCTTAGTCAGCACCGTACCGATGTCAAGGGTTACGCCTTATATTCCGCTTCTTGGTCTTACAGGTTATTGGAGCCCTAATCGACTTTGTTCATGATTGTAGAAATCACCTTCTACATTGTTCTGGCTAAAGAACTGCCTTTTATTGTTAAAGCAAAAATTGTTAGACTTGCCAATATTTTGTTGTCGCCGTCCACCAATATTGGTATTGGAATGAACAGGAGCAAGCATGATGGGCTATTGGTGTTGAAAGACTACCATGTGTTGAACCAAGAATGCTAGCCGTACGAAGTTTCTCGTGCTTAAGGAATTGTTCATACTCCAAAAGCTTGTCCGTCAATTCTTCAAAACTGATTACATGGTCTCGAATACGTACCACTGTCGTAATCTCCTTGAAGGCTAATCCAAGGTAATCGGATATGGAATGATTTCCATGATGTATGAGGGTTAATTGTTCTGCCAACCCCATGACTCTTGAGGAAGATGGATTGGCAAAATTTTTGAAGAGTTTGTTCCATGCTTCTGCTGAGGTAGCACAGGAACGAACAAGTAGGACAACCGAGGGAGTTAAGGACCCAATGAGTGCAAGAAGAATTAACTTGTCTTGCCGAAGCCAGAAGGTGTGAGCTAGGTTCAAGACTTCTTTACCATCAACCATTACGATTAGAGAGGGACATGGTGTCATACCAGTAACATAACCAACCAAGTCGAATCCGAAGAGAAGAGCGTCAAATTGGACTTTCCAAGAAGCATAATTTGTTGTTGTGAGTTTGAAAGGAAGCTGACTCGCGACATTAAGAGCAATGAGGGTTGATGAGTTATTTTGTTTTATGGGATCTGATGTTGGAACTAGGACTGAAGTAGAAGAGTTAACCGAGTCGGATGCCATAGCAGATAGGTGAAGAAAAAAAATTATAACTTGTTAGAGGCAAAGGCTCGTGATACCATAAGAAGGTACTCATTATATTGTCAGAATTGTGTACATTGATTCACAAGAAACACAGATTTTATACATACAGTTTGAAGCAGCTGATAAGTATAAATAACAATATATGCCTAAAGCTAAGGAATGTACACATATCTTAAACAACAAGATAAAGCCTATAGATTTGGATAATCCAAGGTACATCTATCTCTTATCTTCCTTTGATAGTTCACGTGGTGAGCAATGAGATTATAGAAAAGAATAGCCTTGTAATTTAAAGACCTTGTAAATTTAGATGAGAGCAGTAGTACACACATTGTAGGTTTGGAGTTCTAGATGTTACTAGATAGAAGTTTGATCTCTCTTTAAAGCTAACAACTAGTTAGCAACACGTGATCCCTATACTTATCTACATGATGAATATAGAAAAGCATACCCCAAGTATGATTCTTTACATGCTGAATGAGTGGCCCTTCTTAGTTAACTGTAGAAAATTTGCCACACGAATTCCTGAACTAGAGGTAACTTTAGGCAAAATCATTAACTTATTTAAGATCATTATATTTTTGGATAAATGCTAATGTACTCTACATCACGTATTATTAGAGAATGAGCTCTCTCTCCCTCCTCTCTTTCTTTAGCTAGCTCTCTAAGTATTTGGTAATTTGTCATGAACATATTAGAACTTTTCATCCCGATGTTTATAGGAGGGATAGGTGTAAAAGGGTTAGAATGATTATGGCTCCCATTTTATCCTTTATATTACACTATCTCGCAACCTTCTTAGTTTCTTATGTTTATATAGTTGGCTTAACCAAAATAAAATGAGATGTAAAACCAAGAAAAAGAGAAAGGAAGAGAATTTAGTAAGTAATCAAAAAGTTGGTTAGAGGAAATTTAATCAAATTGCAATACTACTGTTCTTTTTCTTGTTTGTTCCACAAATTTCTCCTCTCGCACATGTGGCATACTTGGTCCTTTTAAACTCTTCTACAAGTCTAACATAGTTTAGTTTGTAAAAGAAATTGTGAAAATATGATACTTCTTCCAGCTAGTTCTTTTCATTTTTCCTAAATCTACGCAATAATTTTTCAAAATTGCACTAAGGCTTATGCTGTATCATGTCCTTATATATTTGATAGTACCATTTTAGCTCCAAAAGTCATAGTTTCACAAGCAGGAAATGTAAGTCGACTTATCACCATATTTGTATGCTATTATAGTTTTACATTAAGGACCCACTCACTTCTACATCTAAGAATTGTCTATTTAATGTGTATGCCTAGCATGTCTGCTACATAGAATTGAAGCTTTGATTAAGATGAATTCTTGGGGTGACATAAGAAATAAAACGTGTTTAACGGATGAACAGAAGAACTAAATATAATTGTTCCAAAATAGTTTTTTGATGTAGGCAATTACTAAGAAGATTTTAGATTTTGATAGGCAAGAAAGAATTAAGCTCTAGCTATTCTTGTAAGTAGGTTAGATAGAGCAATAATATACAATAATCTCCTCAATCAAGATTTGGATTAAATTTTTTGTGGATGGCCTTAAACTTATGTTGACATATTGACCTCATTAACTTAACAGGTCTGTGTAACTTGAAATAAATATTTGATCTTATAAGCATGTAATAAGCAACCAAAGTTTATATAAATTAGTCACCCAAAGTACAGTCACAATGATCTAATATGTTGAGCTTTCTAGGAAGTAATTTCCAGAAAACCGGTTGTTTTCTCGTTATTCAAGGTATTTAGTCTCAAGGTACTTATTTTTCCTTAATATTTTTGCTGTTTGCATTGCAGCATTTGAATTCTGGATTGAAGGTCTAAACTTGAATCCTCTTGAGCATTTGAAGCAAGTTACTTGTTTGAGAATTAGTAGTCATTTGTATCTGTAAAGAATAGGTGATAAAAGTTTTCTTGTTTTGGAACCTCAGACTTTTTCACAGTTTAACCTTTGTGAATGTTGAAATTATTATTTTTTTTAATAGAGTTGTTTATCCTTTAGCAACAATTTATGTTATGAATAATAGAAAGCATTTATCTCTTTCATTGTTTATTAAGAAGTACTATGTCAAAGCAATTTGACATAGTATTACTAAATAATTTTTGAAATGAAGCACTTGATATTTATCTTTCTTTCTTTGTTTGACAAGAATGGCTTTAGATACTAATGTTGTATTTATTTTATGTTTATCTTAAATCTTATAATATCTTATCATATAAGATCTTAAAAGATGTCTTATAAGAAATAAAAATCTTATTTATAAGATTGTTTGGTATGATACTAATTCTAATTTATCTTAAATCCTTAGATAAATATATTTGACAGTTATGCCCTTTGGGTCAATACTCATGGTGTATTGTTGTTAGATGTTAAAACTCTTGCAACTTATATACTCGAATTGTTCAAAACTTTTGCAACTCATATCTTTTCTTGTGGAGGGTTGCAACTCATCTAAGATACTCATATTGGTCAAAACTTTTGCAACTCATTTAAGATATTCATTTTTTTTTAGATGTTAAAACAAAAGAAATTGCAAAATTAACAATTTAAATGCAAAAATGGCTAAATGTCAAAAGTTTACCAATAAAATTGAAATAACATTTTTTAATTATAAATAAATTGTAAAAAATTAAATACACAAGAAATATAAATAAAATAAAAATTCCAAGATAAACAAACTAATTTTGTATTGTCATAATACCTTTAATTCTTTGAGCCATATCTCATCATATATTATTAATTTTGTGATTAAAATAAAAAAAATTAATTACTTAATCATAAAAAATTGTAGAAAATAAAATATACATAAAGTATTAATAAAATAAATATTCAAAGATCAATAAACTAATTTCGTTTGTCTTCAACGTAATAGAAAACACTATATCAATATAAAAGTTTATATATAAATTCCTTTCTATGCCAAATATCATTACATATTTCATCTCGAACACAATCCATCTCCCTCTCAAATTAGTACTAGTACTTTTAGTGCTTGTCCTTTCCTTGCCAATATCATTATCCCTTCCCACAACAGCTTTCTCAAAAAATATCGTCTAGATTTTGGTGGCAAATATAATTGTGAAGTGCCATTATTGTTGAGACTAATTTCACTTGTTTTTTCCTTCAAAAGAGGAGACCAAGCCCCTCAAATTTTATTGCACAAAAAACCATAATACGAAAATAGGAGGCCATTAAACCTCTTAAATAATAAAAGGCAAGAAGCAGTTTATAGGCCAACTAATTGATCAAGAAAAACAAAGCAGAGCTTTCTAAAAACTAGGGTCTTAAATAAGGCAAGCCCAACTTATCGCGCCGTAGCAAGCCTCGAAACCAAGGTAACGCCGCAGATGAGTAAAAGATGTGTGACCTAGAAGAGCGAGCTCCGATGCAAGACAATTCACTACCAATTACCTTCTCTATGAATATGTGAGATAGAGTACTGAAACTATTTAAGAAGATCTCGTGCTTTACTTAACCAATGGCAAATGTTCCAGAACCCCCAAGAGCTACCACTTAACAAACGAACTGCTGTCAAGGAATCCATTTCAATCCAAATATTCATTAATCCCATTTGTATACATACTTGAAGCCCCTTTATGAGAGCTCTAATTGCGGCATTTAAAGCATTATCCTTCCCAAAGAACTCTAAAAAACCACATACTAGGCTTTCTTCTGAGTTGCAAATCAAACCTCCCTCACCTGCTTTCAATTCTTTCTCTGATACACTTCCATCAACATTAAGTTTATAGGCATGCTCTTTTGGTTTATGCCATTAAAGAGTCTGAATGAATCATTCTTTGCTACTTAGGATTACACATTGGAAAAGCTACCCAAGACCTTCATCTTCTCTCCATTGTTTTCTTCTCCAAAGTCTAGCTTGACCCGATTGAGCCACACTATGTTGCACTCTCCAAATGATACGCTGATCATTCACTTGTGTGTCCCAATTATACCCACAATGCATTCTTTTCATTATTTGAAATGTATTCTTCTTCTCTCCAAATGTTCTCTCTATTACACTTCTCGATGAAGAATGATAATAATTGAATAACTCTTTTGGACTTTGAAGGACTTGATTTTGTAGTCTAGCAAATGATGCCTCCCATTTTTGTATAAAGCAAGAAATCCTTTCATATTTGGATATCCAAAGTCCACCAAATAAAATTGATTTACATTATAAATAAAAAATTAAAAAGAATAAAAAAAGAAAATCTTTTTTATAATAAAGAAAAAACTAATCTAGAGTGGGCATCTTGAATTTTTTGTTTCATCATGAATCATATGGAGAAAGATATAAGTATCACACGTCAAACCCTCCCAACAGCCACACAATATGTGAAACACATATCAAAATTGCAAGTTGCCATGACATTTTGAGTTAGGTATCCTTTTCTTCTATAAAATGGATAACTCATGTTAGGTGATAAAACAACTTCAACATGTGTTTCATCTATTGCATCTATGCAATACTACAAAAGAAAAAAAAAACTACAAATATAATCTTAACAATAAAGTAAAACTAACATGAAAATGTAGATGATATTTTGAATTGTTTTATATATGGATAAATCCCTTCTATATCTTGTTTGATATTATGAATTGACATGTTTACTAAAGCATTCAAAATCTCATGAAAATGATTATGAATAGTTTCTCCAGATCATTAGAACCTTTCTCCTCAATTCTTACATTTTTATTAGATGGTACTCCTCATTCACTTTTCAACAACTCACATAAATTCAAAAAATAAGTCCTGCTCATTCGAAGATTTTGATAACATATATGTATTTTTGATGTATTATTTAAAAGTGCCACAATGCAAAGCCAACCTTTCAAAATAGAAGCTTGACAACAAACCCTTCTAATTCATCTAACAGTACCACTCACACAGAAGGTAGTTCCAACTAATAACAATCTTCTTTTATTTTCCACACCCTCTTTGTAATTATCGTCACCGTACATTTCAACAACAGAGGTAAGATCATTGACCATAAAGCTATTGTCTTCTATTGAACCTTTATGCATTTAAACCAAACATATATCACAAATTTGATTTACCAAAAAATTTTAAATTGCAAATTCAATAATATAAGAGAATATTATCACAAAGAAGCTCATTAAACTACAAGTAAAAGGAAAAAAATTGTTCCAAACATCACAAGTAAAACCATTAGAGCAGTCCATATAATTCATTAAACTACCAAAAGAACATATGTTCAAAGCATTGAGTAAAAATGCTAAAGTATTGAGGCACAAAGCTAAGGGGAAGCACTTCCCTCCTATTCTTGCTCCCATTTAGACTTTAGGAATGAAAATTGAAAAACTTCATCTTTCAAAGCCATGAAAACCTCTCTTCATGGTGCATTAGTCATCATATATGCTCCAAACATTTGCGTTTGTGAACTCTATGTAACATTTAGGAGATTTTCCAAGACTGATGTTGCAGCTTCAATGTCATTCTTGCACTTTTGCATGTAAGATGTTGCCGAGGTGTTCTCAAATGCAAATATCAATTGGTCAAAGCTAATATTTAGCGAAGACGTAGCACTATCTTTTAGTCACATTATCGCTCCTAGTGATTGTTGCTTGATCATTTGTAGGTAATGAATAGCCTTCAGAAATAAAGTTTTCTTCAACATCTGGGTCACCAATTTGTTGCATAAGCATGATCTCTTATAACAGAAATACCACCAAACAACTCCTTCATCACATCATAATGTTTCAATCTCTTGTACTTGAATTTGGCATATCTTGTATCTTTCTACAATGGCAAACAAGTATATTAGAATTTTTGAAATTATGATATTAAACAATATAGGCAAATTATAATAAAATTTTTGAGGAGTTATACCTCTATTTTGTCATTCCATTCCTTTCTTTGTTCTAGCCAACTCCAGATGCCATTCTTTTCAATGTCTAGTAAAGTCTCCGATCATTTTTAAGTGAATCCTAATGATTTCTAAATTGCTTTTGTTTATATTTTTTTCTAAGTTACCTCATGAAACTTCTTACTAATATTCTCTCACACAACAATATTCAAATATTTGAGTAACATTTTTACTTTTCTAATTTCTTCAACACAAAAATCAAGAACAATTTGTTGCTTGTAGCATCCCAATAAGCTGACATCTTACTATTTTTCCCTAAAAAAAGTTAAAAAAAAAAAACACTTGTAAGATATAGTCATGCAAAGATTTTGTCATTAGTATCAAAGAACCACTATTAAGAACACTAGACAAATAATTTTCAGCAATCTCTTAAATGAGAAAAACTTCATAAATCAATATGTGAATTCAGCATATAAAAGGGCAAAAATTGAAGATGCATGCTTCAATTGAGTTATAACATTCATTCAATCATCATTTTCAACATAAGTCTTCTAAACACATCAAACAAAAATCAATGAAGGCTTTACATATATTACAACAAAATTTTTTAAAACAATATGGAATATGAAAATATATCAAAACTAAATATAGTCACTAATTCTTGAAGACGGATGCAATCTAATAGCATACAATCTGATTCATTATAAGTTTGACAATATGATGATGCAACAGACAAATTTCAAAAGAGAGATAGAAGAAACTTGCTAATACTCCAAGCAAAGTGCTATTGATAAATAACAACAAAATTTGCTTACAAACACCAAAACAACCTTTGAGTCAACTTGTGAGAGAACAAATTTCAAGATTACATTATAAAGAGTATTAAGAGAAGCATCATCCATGCTAAATTAGAGCTTATTTATATAGCTAGCTATGCCAAAAAAACCATGTCATTTTTACTAATACCATTTCACAAGGATTTAATTACCAGATATCAACATTGATGTGAGTGATAACGAATAAAATCTGTGTTACTTCTAACGAATAAGATCTATATGACATCTATCATACGCATGATTGGTTAGCAGTAGCTCAGTAATTAAGACTAAAAGGGCATCGTATCTAACTTAGCTCTCTAACAACAGAATCAGTATCCTTTAGATTTCCTCTTAGTGTTCCAAATAGAAAGTATACTTCAGTTTCTTCATAGTATTAGCTGTAAAATTATACTAAAAGAGTACTAGCTGTAAAATTATACTAAAAGAGTAAAGAGCTTTAACTTTCTTTCTCTAAACTCTCCCAAAATGTAAGACTACCAACTACAAAGCCTTACACGAAAAGTTGAAAACAATAAACAAATATAATAAACTCTTTTCTTTAAGCTTTTCAGTTAAGATAGTTGCTTAAAATTCAAAATAATTATATAGCAAAATCTTTTCTAATGATTTAATCTTTTAGACAAGATAGTCACCTAATACAAACTTGAAAACACATATAGAAAGATATGGTGAGAAAGGGAGAAAGATAATGATACCTTCTTGAAATTGGTCTCTTTTTTCAATGTCTAAACTAGAAGATCCTTTTTCTTGGTGACCTAATGATGAAATGGTCTTAACCTATCTCCACAAATGAGCCAGTTCTACTAAGCTCACACAAAGAAACAACAAAAAAGAGGGGGGGGGGATATGTGATAAAATCTTGAGTAAACTGGTAAACATAAGCTTTTTAAAAGTTAAAACATCTTAAGAAATAAACACTTATATGAACTCAAACTTCATTACAATCAAGAGAAGAAAATCCTCATATTAACAATAGTAAGAACCAAATCCTCATAAACCAAATAGAACTTTTTATAAAACTATTGGTAAAATTTAGTCTCTCAAAAATGTATATTATATATTACAAGCAAACATGCCAAAAAGAAATATACAACTGCATTTAATCAAATAATAATTTGGAAATGCCAAATAACAGACACCCTCCAAATTTACAAATCCAATACCTAATTTTCCAGTTAATAGAACAATGAAAAGCAAAACTGAAATATACATAACCACTAGCATATGGTCGTGCACTACATGGAAGATATGTATCATATAATTTCAAAGATTATAACTATAATATAATATATGTAAAAGGAGCATTAGAAAAATAACAAAGTTAACAAAATAAAGATGATACATGATGTGTCGTGATTTTGTGTGTGTTTGCATTGCATTTCCTATATGTTTTTTCGGTACTTTGTGCTTGTCAAGTGGCATTAGTGTAGTACATTTGGTAGAATTAGGCTTAAGTGAAGATAATTGTACATAGTTGGGTTTGATAGATAAACACTACACTAAATGCATTTTTTGTTGTCTTAGGTGAGCTTTAGGTTGATGCCGAGCTTGCAAGATCATGGGTGATGAAGAAGCAAGGTGTACGGGTCGTGGGGAGAAGACCAGAAGCCAAAAGGATGAAGAATGAAAGAAGAGAGGCTCAGCTGCACAACCAAAAACAAGAGCTGGTCAACCGGTTATCCCAGAAAGTAGATGAGATTTACCGGTTGACCAGCAAGTCAAAGAGCACCCCAGTTGAATCGGTCGACCACCCCCTAGCCGATTGACCGGCAGCGCATAGATGACTATAAATAGGGCCCAATTTTTAGCATTTATTAATAATCAGTTCACACACACTTCATACCCAATTTTCACAAACACCTAACCCTCACTCACCCATCTCACATACACCTTTTCACACATTTCCCACTTGGATTCAAGCTTATTTGGAGGGATTTAACAACTTTGGAGTGAGGATTTACTCAAGGATTGTATCAAATTTGCAAGGATGAACAGGAAGCATTCTAATCTCTTTTTCGTCCTTCTCTCTATTATTCTTGAGTAGACTTATTCTAGGGTGATCTAGCTTGTGATATGGATTGATTGTATACTCTTATGTTATGGGATTTGATGGCTTAATATACATATGCTTTGTTGTTCTTGTTTCAATGGCTATTATTCAATATATGTCTAGGTGTTTGATAATTTACTTATATGAGTAGTATATGTATAAATTGATGTCTATTTGCTACTCAACACCTCTAATCCATTATATAATCATGTCTATGTGTTTGTGTGTGGATTGTATAAAGTGGGTAATGCTTATATCCATGTTTATGAGTATGTTTACAAGCCTAGTAGTAAATATGACCTCAATCTTGCATACATGTCCGTTCCCAATTGCTTTTAACGGTGTAATTCAAGCAAGACGATGTTTGGTAGCTGAATAGGTCTCTTTATTTGCGAACACCTTAGCTTAGAACATGTATGAATGCCCTAATAGGTCAAATCCCAATATAGTGACCCTAGAACCATGATGCCTAACTTAAGGTTAGCCTACATCGAGTCTCCTTTGGCTTTAAACCTAGCCAATGGTCTAGGTACTACGGTAGGTTCATTCTAGATCACTTAGGGAGCTAGTTAGTCAATCTTAAGGCTGTAGGTTATAAGGACCACGCTAAGAGTGCACATCTAGAGACAGACCCACATTGAGTCCTAGGGAGAAATTAGGACACTAGTTAGTAACATAACTAAGAGTAATAACCATAGTTAAGCCATCCCCCACAGTCCCATATCATTTGAGTCTACAATTACCCGTTGGCAAGCGAACATCACCCTTAGCTCATTCTAATTGCTAGTCCCCCCCTAGGTCAATTTGTTTCCCGTCTTTCATTCCCATCTTCCATAGTGTAGTTTTATTTCCTTTAATTTGAGCCGCTGTTAAATCCAAAAACTCCAAAAATATGGTTAGTTTAGGTTTTTCTTTTAGACACTTTCTAGGACACGCACATAGAATTCCTCCCCACGACTCGCCTCTCTGAGGATTCAACACCTGCTCATGCACACACTACATTACATCGATCCACGCACTTGCGAGTCTTTAGGGCTTATGCACTTAGAGACTATCAATACATATTGTACACATCATTACTATATATAAATCAAATAATTTATGTTGATTTCAATAGAGAACAAATATCATATAGAAAGTAATGACAAATTAATTATTAGTCATCTACACAATTACATCTCTTTTATTTAGAAAAGTTGTATGTAAATAGATTCATTCAATATATTAAAATGACATTAATTCTAATAGATTAGCATAGACGGGTAATGTAATAACGTGACCTATAAGCTTTTCCATAATATTAAGCATCGAATATGACCTAAGAACCTCTCTAGCTTCTCATATCTCAAAGGCCCACATTTGCTTTAATATGCAAAAATATGCTCGGATTCTTTTGGTACTAGTTTGCTTCTAATCAATCATTTTATAAAATGATTTATAAAGTAAAATAATTAGTTTCAGGCATTCGATTATTTATAAATTATTGAGTTATTTTTTATTAATTCTAATGAATTGGTGTAAACGGGTAAATGGTAATGTAATAATGTATCCTTTCTGCTTTTCCTTAATAATAAGCATTGCAGATGACCAAAAACTCATCAAACTTCTCATATCTCATGGGCCCGCATCTACCATAATGTGCAAAAATATGATTAGATTCTTTTGGTCTTGGCTCGTCTCTACTTAATTATTTTGTAAGATTATTTATAAATTAATATAATTAGATCCAAGCCTCTATAATTTACAGAGCATTAAATTTTTTTTAAGTTTGAAAATCTTTTCATTGATAAAAAAAAGAGTCCAAAGTACAATGTTCACCCATACACCACACCGAGCAAATACACCATTACTGATACAAATCAAACATAACAAAGAAATTTAACTCACACCCAAAACCAAAATTTCTTCAACAAAAATTTTCTTCAATTATTTTGGATAGTAAATACTGCAATTTTAGTAGTGCTTCCCTGCAATAGAGTTTAGCAATATAGTCAGTAGTTTTATTTACTTCCCTTTGCACTTGCTTAAGTTTCTAGCATCCTGATTAATTGACAATCCTCAATCCTGATGCAATACTTTCATCAATTATCAAATTACAATAACTAACAGAACAAAAAGTAAAAAAGTTAGAAAGAATATAAAGTCTCTCTTGGTTAGGCAGATAATATCTTGGGTGCCCATGTATGTGGTAATAGATGATTATTGTATAGATAAAAACAACTCATATACAATTTAATTTAATATACAACTCTTGTAATTAATGTATCACTATATATTGGAATACAATATAGAGAAACATTCACAGGCAAAATGTCAACATTACATGGTTACAGAGTACATTGTTGATACTTCTGTTAGCTACTATTGCGACCTTTTTTTTTCATTTTTTTTGGTATACCTTATTTCCAAACTTTCCATTTTCACATACACACCATGACTAACACATCTTCCTCAAGATCAACAACTATGAAATTGCCATAATCTTAACATTCAAAAGATGATTGATGATTCAATGCATGAGGACATATTATAATATTATTTAAAAACTTCATAATAACTTGTATTTAATTATAATTCAACCTAATAAAACAAAACCATGAAAAAGAAATAATTAAAAATAGGTTTTACAAAAGGAAAAATTAATTAAAAGCAAGCAAGAATATAGAAACTTACCTCATAAATGAGATGATTGTTGATTCATTTTTTTCCCTTTTTTGGTATACCTTTTGTCAAGACTTCTTGCAAACATTTTCTCAAACACCATGGATGACACATTTTCTTCAAAAAATTACAGATTCCTCTCAAGCACTCATTAACATCCAAACCCAACCAAGATCATGGTGGCTGCCTATTTTGAACCACTTTCTATTTATAATACATTTGGCTTATCGAATACAATGGCTAAGTAAAAACAATCAATGGCATCATTGGATTAAGTCAACACGTAGGCGTCTATCAAATTACATATGTTTATCCACCAAAACATCATAAAGCTATTATGGTGACTAAGACAATATCATATGAAGACGCATGCTTTAAAACCAAAGCATGACAAATAAGTAAAGTCAAACGTGGGTATCCACTTGTTAGCAATTTAGTTGTAATATGTGGTACAACATAATTAGCCATTTCATTGGGTAAAATCATCTTGGTGCTCATGCACTCGTCCTAGAGGTCATAAATTGTTATGTCCCAAATACGCATTAGCGAACTATTATGTGACAGTCCTTCTTCCCCAGTTGAAAATCAGCAAAATAAATCTCTTTTGCAGCCATTGACTGATCTAGAATAGAATTACACCCTAGAAAAATTAGCAATAGAAAAAGTACATAACCAAATAAAATAAGGACAAGAAAACCTTTCACAATAACACACTGAATGATCGACGCGTATACTCATCTATGATAAATTGTGTTGGGAATGCCATATGAACTAGAGAGTTTGAGCTACGTTATTTATAGATGGAGACATGTTTGCAACTCATATAGCACATATGCTTTGCCAAATCTTAGGAGCTTCCACCATTGACTCAAAATTACAATGTGGCATTAAGTGTATATTAGACACGTGGGCTTGTTGAGAGGAGTTAACAACAAACGAAGGTAATTTACATGTGACGCATTGTTCTTTGACATGAAATATGTTTCTTGTATGGTGAGGTGTAGATACGTGCTGACCATTTGTAGCTCAATAGTTGGTCTCTCAAATAATGTGGCAGTGTATCAGCATACCAACTTGGTATGACCATGTTTGTTGCTTACCATGGTGTGAAGTTTCATCAACGTGAGCACATTATATGAACTTATAGACGGGAAAATTAAGCAAGCTGCTAAACATCATTTTACGATTATCTAAGGTAGATTAGAAATTACTCTTCAAATATTTGATTCAATATCACATAATAAAAAAGACACTAAATAAATCAAAGTAAAAAATTCCATGTCTCATATTATATGGAAGCATTGTTCAAATCAAATTCCTATACCTTTCATTAAAACATAGGAATCAAATCACATGCACTCAATTAGAAGTCAAACTTCAAGAAGTGAAATAAGAGAAATGCAGTATCAATAGATCTACTAATCACAATGACCAATTATACATACACCTAATTAATTTAACTAAATTAGAGCTAAAAAAAACACAAACAATAATGAGCAGTTCCCTACTTCAACAATAATATTCCATTCAAGGTTGGTGAATGAACCTTGTTGCAGTTCACCCTTAGAATATCAACAAATCCACACTTGAAAATGCAAAATTATTTCATTTAAGCATCACAAAATCTAAAGAAAAAAATTAACAAATCACATAAAATTAATTTTATTGAAAAATCAAAGAAAACCCAATAATATAAATCTAGATTTGATCAAACCCATATGATAAAGCTAAGATCTATGGAATTAATTAACTCAAATTTGAGGGTCACAAATACAAAAAATGGTAATAGCGTAGAGGTAGAGTTACCAATCTTGAAGGTGATGAATGTTACTAGTCTTGAAGGGTTCTGTCCAAGGAAGTAGCCTTTTAGGTGGTGGTGCTGTAGGAGGTAGCAGTCAATGGTATGGTGGTGATGGTCATGGTGTATAAGTCGTGGTGGTGGCTATAGTAGAGGTGGAAGTGAAGCTTTTGAGAGGTGGCTATGGAGCTTTTCTTTTCTATGGAAGAAAAGAATGAAGTAAGAAGGGTAATTTGGTGAAGTAGAGAGGGGTAATTCGGGAAAGGAAGTTTCATTAAACTTTTGTTGATACTGAGCGTGTCCTTTATGTGGAGCTTACAAGATTTAAGCATCAGATTTGTATCTTGTTTCTTTTAGTTATAAAAGAGAGAGAGAGAGAGAGAGAGAGAGAGAGAGAGAGAGAGAGAGAGAGAGAGAGAGAGAGAGAGAGAAAGAGAGAGATCTTACCATAAGAATCTTATTATAAGCTCTAAACAAGTACTATTTTTTAAAATAAGATTTGATAAGATCATAACAAACACAACATAAATAAGTATTACTTAATTTTATAGACTAATTGTGATAAACTTTGCATTTTTTTTCTTCAGACAACATCATGGGAAATTTTATTATGTCTAAAATAATTCATAGAGAAAAATCAATTTACCTAAGAAATATGTTTTACAATATATAATTTTATATTTTGTTGCATTCTAGTTGTGTATACAGTTGGATTTCAAAAAAAAAAGGGTTACCACATTTTCACATTCTATTTTTCATGTGTCTTGAAGCTAAGTGTCTTTCTAGAGAATCTACTGATAGACCGATTTCTAAAAAGGTTCTAACAAGGTAAAAAAATCCAAATTTTTTATGAAACAATTAAAAATTATATGGTTCATGGACCATGTGGAATTTTAAAGAGAAAAGCTCTATTTATGATTGACACTAGATCAAGCATTTCCTATTGAGAGGATAACTATTGATAATGAAGGTAATTCTACTTATAAGAGAAGAGATAGTGGCAAAACTATTAGAAAAGGTGATATTGAGCTTGATAATAGATATGTTGTTCCGTATATTCCAAAATTGTTGATGAATATCAAGCTCATATTAATGTTCAATGGTCCAATCAATCAAGGTCCATGAATATTTGTTCAAGTATATAAACAAGGGACGTGATCAAATCACATCTACTATGTTTTAGAAGTTAGCAAATAGGAATGAAATTGAAGTTAGTGAAATAAAACAATACTATGATTGAAGATACATATCACACTGCGAAGTTGTATGAAGAATTTTTGGTTTTGAGATTCATAAAAGAGATCCAGCAATTTAAAGGTGTCTTTTCATATTCTTGATGAGCTATGTATTGTTTTTTAGGACTGAAATCTATTGATCATATTGTTAATAAAACATTGGCCCAGATAACAAAATTTTCATCATTGATAGATTGCAACAAAACATCTCCAGAAGCAAGAACATTGGGTTATATTAAGCTTCTGACTAAGTCTGTTTGTGATAGGAAGCATCATGTGTGGAATCCTAAACGAGGTTGGGAGACTAATTTATATTACACCTAACAGTGGTGAACTTTGTTACATGAGGATTTTGCTAAATAAGGTTAAAGGGTGCACAAGTTCTGAAGATATTTAGATAGTTGATGTTGTGATTTATCCAACATATAAAGATGCATATTTTGTAATTACTTTGTTGGATGATGACAAAGAATGTGCAAGTAATCAATGAAGCATCACTGTGAAGTTTAGGAAATGTACTGCAAAGCATGTTTTGCTCATAATTAATTTCAAGTTCTTTTCAAGCCCAGAGAATATTTAGGGGAGGACATGGAAACTTCTTAGTAAAGTCATGTTATATAGACAGTGTACAACTTTACAATGTGATGGTAAGATTATGAAGTTTCATCAATTATGTTTTGTATTTTATATTTTACCATGTAACGTTATATATTATAATATTGTATTTTCATATTATTATTTTATTTAAAGTGTTATACTTACTTTGTAGTACTCAACATTCACTTAAGTATCCTTGATAGATTTGCAACTTGGTGATCAATTGAAATTCCTTACCCTAGGTGAAATTGAAAATTTGTTATGAGGAAATGGACAGAGCTTGAAGGATTTCCCACCACACCTGTTCTAGAGGATGTTAATCTGATGGGTTTTCAAAATAAGATGATTTGAGATGAGCTTAATTATGATAAATCAATACTTGTAGCTGAGCATGCTAGATTATTTGAAAGCCTAAATATTGATTAGAGCCTACAAAACATTGACGTATGCAATCAATAAGGACCAGGGAATAGTATTTTTTGTTTCAGGGCATAGAGATAATAAAAAGACACATATTAGAGGATTTTGATGTAACATTAAGATCTGTTACTTTAAGTGGAATTATTTCACTGTTATACTTGGTGGTAGGACTACACATTCACGTTTTGCTATTCTATTGTGCATAAATGAAGATTCTACATTCAATATTAAGCAAGGCATTTCATTGGTAGAGTTATTGAAAAGACCAAAGTTGTTATATGGGATGAAGCTCTTATGGTGCATCGTTCTTGTTTTGAAGCTCTCGATAAAACCCTTAAAGATGTGCTTCAGTTTTCAAATCCCAACGGTTGCAATCTCCCTTTTGGTGAGAAAATTGTTGTGTTTGATGGTAATTTAAATTCTATAATTTATTGCGAGAGGATCTAGGACCAATATTGTAAATGCATCATTGTGTTCATTGTATTTGTGACAATATTTTAAGGTGTTGAAACTGATGAAAAATATGAGATTGATTTCATGTGCTATCAATGAAGACGCAGCTTAACTAAAAGAATTTTTAGATTGGATATTGAGCACTAGAGACGGGTCATCAAATAATTCTACTGATGTGGAATCACTTTTAGAAATTCCAAATGATATTAAAGTAAAGATTTTGTTGATCTATTAGGTTCTATTGTAGATAACACATATCTTGATCTGGAAAACAACTTCTAGCACCAATACTTGAAATTGTTGAAAAAATCAATGATTTCGTTTGTTCCATTATCCCTAGAGAGAAACATGTATACTTGAGCTTGGGCAGTATATGATTCCACTAAAGATAGTCAGTATGACTTATTCACTTTGGATTTCTTGAATAATATAAAGTGTTTTGGGTTACCGAATCATGTACTAAAGTTGAAAGTTGGAGTACTTGTTATGCTTTGAGAAACATAGATCAAAATGGAGGATTATGCAATAGCACAAGGTCGAAGGTAACTCAATTAGGAAGACATGTTATTGGAGCAAAAATCTTAACTGGGTTGAATTCTAGAGACAAATTGTAAGAATGGTTCATTGCAAAGATGGTTCTTACTCGGTCAGATTCCAATCTACCATTCAAATTGCAGAAACATCAATTTTTATTGATGGTTTCATATGCAATGACTATTAACAAGAGTTAGGATCAATCTTTATCAATCATTGGGTTATATTTACCACACATAATATTCAGTCATGGCCAATTATATGTTTTGGTTTCAATAGTTACAAACAAAAAGAGGCTTAAAATATTAATTCATAAGGAGAAAGTTATGGCTTCAAATAAAACTGTAAATATAGTTTTCAAAGAAATATTTTAAAATATATATTAGTATATCTTTTACTTTCCATTAGTTATGATCTATATTTCTATGTTTCATATAATGCGTAGTTTAATAACTAAATTTAATATTTTTATATTTTTTATGTGATATAAATATATTTTTGCTATTTTACCTATCTAAATATTGTTACAATGTAGTATTGATGAGTTTTATTGCGCGTTATAAAATAGTTTTACTAATGTCACACATTATGCATTGTACCAATGTATACTAGTATATATTATGAAAGAAGATACATACTTTCTAAGTCTTTACCACATGTTAATTCCTTAAGTCCTCCAACACAACATTTCATTTTTAATAAATAAAAAATCCACATGTCAAGTTCATAAACTCTCTAATGAATCAATTAATTTTTTAGAACAACAAAGAATATCAACTGAATATATTAATTTCCATTTCTAATTAATACAAATTGTAAATCCTATCTACTCAAGAATAATTTATCGAATTAATTTGTAACCAAATTAATCAAATGAATAATATAATGCATTAAATGTTGGAAATGAATTAAATCAATCAAGGGAATAATTTCATTTTTAATAAATTAAAATATTCACATGTCAAGTTCATAAGCTGTCTAACAAATCACTTCTTAAAATAAGAAAAATTGGGATTTTTTTTTCAAATCTGGATCAAAGAGTTTATCTATTTTTTATTTGAGGTTATGTCCAAACAAAAACCTATTACCTTAAAAATATTTTTTTTTTCTAATTAATACAAATTGTAAATCCTATCTACTCAAAAAAATTTGCCAGATCAATTTGTAACCAAATCAATCAAACAAATAATATAATGCACTAGATGTTGAAATAAAATAAAATTAATTAAAATAATATAGTGCATTAAATGCTACAATGGAACCAACTTAAATATATTTTGATAATATGCACCAGACCTCCCTGTGGTTCATCAAAAGTGTACTGAACCCCTTCGGGGTCTAAAAAGTCTCTTATAACCCCCCTATGGTCCATAAAAGTGCAGCAAACCCCCCGCCAATAAAAAATCAGTTATCTTTAACTATTATTATTCGAAATTACTCATACTACCTTTTTCTCCTTTAGAAAATAAATGTTGCTAAAAATCTTTGGATCTTCAACTTTAATGCAAAGGCCCACACCTCCAAAATAATTTGAGGCACATCATGTACGTACTATGGTGGCTATCAACAACTTGTTGATAATCAACATCACTAAGGTACTGTGTTATTCATTAAGAGAGTGAATAAGTTATTCACTATAGATATATTGCAAACATCAATATGTTATATACCAGCTAATTATCTCTAGAGGAGCAAGCCTAAAGTCTTATAAGTGCACAGATCGGTGCAATATAGTGTGTATGAGAATGAGCATCAAACCACAGGGAGGTGATTTCGTGGAAATGATCCTGTGCATGTGTGTTCTAGAAAGTGCCTAAAAAGAAACCTACTTTAACTACAAACCTGCTTTTTGGATTTAATGGGACCTCAAAGAAAAGAAATTAAACTACACTATGGGAAACAAGATTGGAAAACAAAGAGACAAATGAATCTAGAGAGAACTAACTACTGGAATGGGTTAGGGTAACTTTTGCTTACTAATGGGTGATTCTAGACTCAAATACTATGGGATTATGGGAAATGGTTTAACTATCGGTTGCTCTTAGCTAGGTTGCTAACTTGTGCCCTAATTTATCTCTATGACCTAGGCAACGCCTCCTAGAGCTATGGTATGGTCCTTATGACCGAGGGCCTTAGGATTGACTAGCTAGTTTCCTAAGTAATCTAGAACGAACCTACCCTAGTACCTAAACCATTGGTTAAGTTTAAAGCCAAGACCTAGGGTCGCTAAGGTTGACTAAACCTACCCAAAAACCTATTGGCTAGGTATAAAGCCAAAGAAGATCGATCTAGACTAGTCCTAAATTACGCATCGCTGTTCTAGGTTACTATAACGAGATTTGACCTATTAGCATATTCATAAATGTTCTAGGCTAAAGTGTTCATGAATAAAGGAACCTATTCAACTAACAAACATTGTCATACTCGGATTACACCATTAAAAGCAATTGGGAACCAACATGTATGTAATATTGAGGTCATATTTACTACTGGGCATGCAAACATACACATGGACATAGATATAAGCATTACCCACTTCATATAATCCACACAAAACGTAGACATGATTATAGAATGGATTAAAAGTATTTTGTAGTAAATAGACATCAATTTATATATATGCTACTCATCAAGGTATTTGATCAAACACTTAGACATGAATGAGAAAATAGCCATTTGGACAATAAAATCAAAGCATATATATATATATATATTAAGCCGTCAAATCCCTTAACATAAGAGTATATAATCAACCCAATACACAAGCACAATCACCCTAAACAAATCTACTCAAACATAATATAAAATAGGATGAAAGAGAGAATAGGAAGCTCCTCTTCCATCCTAGCAAATCTTTGTAGAATTCTTGAATAAATCCTCACTCCAAAGTTACTAAATCCCTCCAAATAAGCTTGAACCTAAGCGGGAAGTATGTGAAAAGGTGTGTATGAGGTGGGTGAGAATTAGGGTAGTGTGTGAGAAATGGGTATGAAGTGTGTGTTAATTGATGATAATAAATGCTAAAATTGGGTCCTATTTATAGGCAACAGCAGTGCTACCGGTTGACCCTACCGGCTGGCCGGTAGATAGGGGGTCGACTAGTTCTCTAAGTGGCTCTCTAGAATTACTAGCTGAACCTACCGGACCTTATGGTCAGCTAGTAGGTTTAGCTGGTAAGCTCTTCTACTCTCTAGATTTGCCGGCTAACTGATCGGTTCCTTCTTTTTTGCTTCAATCTTCATCGCCTTCAGCCTCTTCCCTACGACCCGTTCACCTTTTGTCTTCATCACCCATCATCGTGCAAGCTTTGACATTGACCCAAAACTCCTCTAATTCATCGAAAATGGACCATTAGTGTTGTATTTATCTTTAAAACTCAACTATATACAATTATCTTCGCTTAAGCCTATCTCTAGCAAATGTTCTATACTAATGCCACTATATATGCACATAACACCTTTAAAATGTATAGAAAATACAATACACGAGCTAATTACCCTAAACAAGTCTACTCAAACATAATATAAAATAGGATGAAAGAGAGAATAAGGAACTCCCCTTCCATCCTAGCAAATCTTTGTATAATCCTTGAGTAAATCCTCACTCCAAAGTTGTTAAATCCCTCCATATAAGCTTGAATCCAAGTGGGAAGTGTGTGAAAAGGTATGTGTGAGCTGGGTGAGAATTAAGGTTTAGTGTATGAGAAATGGGTGTAAAGTGTGTGTGAAGTGATTATAATAAATGCTAAAATTGGGTCCTATTTATAGTCAATAGCAGTGCTACTGGATGACCTTATCGACTAGCCGGTAGATTGGGGGTCAACAATTCTCTAAGTGGCTCTCTAGAATTACCCGCTAACCTTACTTCTTAAGCTCATTTATTCTTTGGATTTGTCAGCTGACCCTACCATTTTGCTGGTAACTTTTAGGGGTTGACCAGTTCTTCTTTTTTGCTTCAATTTTCATCTTCTTTGCCTCTGGCCTTTTCCCCATGACTCATCCACCTTTTATCTTCATCACCCATCATCTTGCAAGCTTCGACATTGACCCAAAACTTCCCTAATTCATTGAAATGGGACCATTAGTGTAGCATTTATCTTTAAAACTCAATTATGTACAATTATCTTCGCTTAAGCCTATCTCTAGCAAATGTACTACATTAATGCCACTAGATATGCACATAACACCTCTAAAATATGTAGAAAATGCAATATAAACACACACCAAATCAAAGCACATCACTAGCTAAGCTAGTTATTTTTCTTTTAAAAAAATTCCAAAATTTTTTTCCTTCTTTAATCCCTCTAGGTTTTTTGTTAGTAGCGATAATGAAAATGAAGAAGAGGATAAGAGGCTTTGAATTCGCACAGGACACTAGTCGTTCTGGTGTGATGATCAAGTAAGGGAAAATGAATATTAGCAGTGGTTGCAATCTTTAAAAGCCAAGCTTGGTTTGATAACAGTGCAGAGACATGATCGGACCATTTATATAGTTCCACGCATAGAAACGCAATAGGAGAATGATCCATATACCTTTCAAACTGTGTCTACTAGGCCACTTTGCCATCGTAAACGTGATTTCGTGATTAGAGAAGAGCACAAATTGAGATACATACTGCAGTTACTCATCAATTGAACTTGCACAGGAAGAGCTTGTCATCATTGTACCATTATATATTTTAAATATAGTTAAGAGTTAAAACACAAATTGTTTATAGCTTAGTTGGTTAGAATATTTGTTGTTTTAATTTGAGGTTGAGGGTTCAAATCTTTTTAACAATATTTCTTTTGTAAAAAAGAAAAGGGTAGTTTAGGTAATTTCGAATAATAATGATTAAAGATAACGGATTTTTTAACGGCAGGAGAATTTTATGCACTTTTATGGATCATAGGGGGTTATGAAGACTTTTTAGACTACAGAGGGGTTCGTTGCACTTTTAATAAATCACAGAGGGGTTTAGTACATTTTACCCAATATATTTGGAAAGATTTAAATTCAAATAAATATTATTTTTGTTCATACCTAACACATATCTTAATTCTTAAATAATAAAAATAGTAAAATGCATAAAGCCTTTAATTTTTCAATCAACATAAAGTTAACTGGACTCTTAATTAGCACATTTATCCTATCCTTTAACTAAAAATTTTCCAAATTAATTTAGGTAAATTAGTAAAATGCATTATTTGATTATCAAATCTTATTCCATGACTCATTCTATTACAACATTATTTTACCCTATTTATTTATCATTCATTTCCATAGTTGTCTCACCTTTTTTCCCATCCAAAGAATCAACTCGTTAACCAAGTTTAACAAGTATATGCTTTCTTTTTTTTCACTTACATGCATATAACTATAGTCATTAGTATCTTTTACTAGCTCCCTCATGTCAAATTAAGCTAACATATACATAAACCAGACAAAAACATTGCTTTCATTTGCTTCACATTCTTTTGATACTAACAATAAGGTGGTATGATGATTTCCTACAATGCTTTGCTTCATAACTTCACCTTGTGGTCAACATCACTAAAACAATTCATGGTTCTGCTTTTGATATTCAAGCATGGCTATAAATTTTTTTATGCCATATAGTTGTTTACTTCGGAATATGTTAATATTTTTTCCCTTGACCACATTATCTTGAAGCATTTACATGTATTGTTGTATATCAGGATGGTTATGGCTAACCGACATGACTTTGTTTATGAGATCCATACTAGCCCAAAGGCTTAGAAGATCAAAGTAAGAGTAATTCAATAATGAAAATTTTCAAATTTCCTAAAACCTAAGCTTGAATATATGATGGAATTAGTTATTTTGGATGAAAGGATAAAATTCAATTATTATATTTCTTAAAACTGGTTATGTTTATAGTTTGCAAAACCTATATTGCTTTGAAACTATTTTTATTCAATTTGAATTTAAGGGTGGAAGAATATAATGTACTATTAATAGTATTCATATATACGAGTTTAAAGACATAATACTTGACTGCAATGTCTATATCCTATCTGATTTTACAGTGTCCTTGAATCAATAAAAGTATAAATCAATGCTCCATTAATTTTGGATACACTCTCAAGCTTTCAATAAGGGTGTAGCTGGTTAACTTGTCAACCATTCTTTCATACGGTTTAACTTTCATTCCTTAGTCACGAATACTTGATGAGAAAAATAAATCTACATATTTAGGTATTGGTACCCCTTTATTCGTTTCATAGTATCTAAATTTTTTAGTATTATTCGCTCCTTTTATCTGTCTCTCACGCTCACATGGCTTTTGTTTGTTTTATGCAGATGTCATTGTGCTACTTAATGTGGCAAAGGAAAATTAAAGGATTTTAAAAGGGATGACAAAGTTTGCAACTATATTGCAATTGAATTGGACACCTTATAGTAATATTCTTTTAACCCTTTTGTTTATTATGTATTTTTTTTATATTTGAAAATATATATATATATATATATGTTTATCTTATTCAAAATAGTATCACTTGTTACTTATTTCTCTTTATTTAGTTTTCTAAACTAATATGTTTGTATTAATCAAATTATATTGTTTTAGCTTATTTATCTCATCCATCACTCAGGTAATACACTAATTACTTAAAAAAAAAGAACTTTAAACTATATAATAGATAAACAAGTTTGTCTTATTCACATAATCATATAGGAGATTATAGGCCCAAGCCTAGATGGAAGTATGGTCCAACCCCATTTCATTGAAAGTGCACTACTACTTCCATGGTTGTAGTAGGAGATGACAATGTTGTATACAAAAGCAAGAGAATCCAAACTCTTTCTCTTTGCAGGAATCGCTCACTCTCAAGCAAAACAAAACTCGATAATACAAATAAAAACTTATGATTATACTTCTGTATTGTGCATTATAATATTATCATGACTAATCATGGCAAACCTTGTGACTTATCATAGGAGTTGCTTTCGCCAGAGTTTATATGAAATTAGATAGAACATCTAACCCTAAATACCCAGAGGGGTTAATCCCTTCTTGATCCACACATTAACTTCACTAAGTATTTGCCTATATCCAGTTACTTTTTGTTACCAGATTAGAAATTTGGATAGTTTAGCATTAAAATATAAGGAGTTGTTTATAAGTCTCGATGGTAATCTTAGGTTAGAGGAATCAAATCATCCACGCCTACCACATGCATTCCTTTGATAATTTGGGTATAATACCGTAGGATGCTATGTAATTGAGTCTAGTTTAGTGAACATGTCTCCACATATCACCTATTTTTCATATCAGTGTCTCTACACTTTTTAATCATGAGGATAATCAATGATATGACAAACAAGGACATATTCTTGATAAAATTAATGTCCTATTATCAATTTTATCTTTTGGCCACGAACATATTTTAGAACAACTAGAATTCATCCTCATTCACTAAATTCTTTTTGTAGTTGTTCTAAGTACTTTCATCACGATCACAAGATATGGATGAAACAATATGATGTAATTGCCGATAAAACAATAAAATCCATATAAAATATAATTAAAAACCTCTAATAGAAGACTGACTTTAGGACACAATCCTAATAGTATGGACCATGACTGCTCATCCCAGGCCTTTGAATGATCAACCTCTGACTTGAAGACAATAAGGAAGAGATTCGAAAAAAGGTTGGGAATATCCCTTGGAGTTGACAAATCCTACGAGCTAATAATGATCCTGCGAACCACATTTATCAAGACATGTTTATGAGACAATAACTTGCCCACTGATGCCAAACATTGGAGTCTTTCAACTTTAGTAGGGTCAGACTGTTGTAATGTGATAGTTGCTATTCCTGAAGTCACAAGGACAATAGTTAAGCAAGATCATCCTTAGAAGGAGGACGCGACATCCCGAGAGAAATAAAGAACAGAAATACACCAAGACCAACATGAACACATAGTGAACACTAAAGGAAAAGCATGGTAATAACAGGAAACCATTGAAGGAGATGGATAACCATCCAGGGAATATACAGTCACTCTCTAGAGAGAAAAGTGAGAGAGAACATAAAATACTAAGAGCTTCTTTGAATTGGCTTTTTTTTTTTAAAAAAAACACTTTCTTTCTTGAAAAGTTATATTAAATTTACAATAACTATTTGGTATGACTTCTAAAAAAGTTAAAACTCAGAAAAAAGCTCAAATACAACTTTATTTTTGAAGTTAGAATTTTTAACTTATAAAAAAAGTTATTTTTCAAAAATTATTAAAAAAAGCTTTTGAAAAAAGTCAATTCAAATGGGCCTTAACTATAAATCAACTTAAAAAGCTGTTCTTGGTCATATACAATACAATTTAAGGCCCATTTGGATTGACTTTTTTTAACAATTTTTGAAAAATAACTTTTTTTGAGAAGCTGCTGAAAATTCTGACTTTTAAGAAAGACTATATTTGAACTTTTTTTAGTGTTTCAGCTTTTTTGGAAGTCAAATTAAATAATTATTGCAAATTGAATTATCTTTTTCAGAGAAAAATGTTTTTTCTTGGAAAAAAAAAAGTCAATTCAAATAGGCCATTAGTCCCTCCAGAACATTCTGGTGGCAAATTTGTAATTTAGTTGAACTCCATGATCATTTAACCAACGGATAAAACGAATAGTTCAATTTAACTCTCTTTTAGAAAATGTCGATCAGCAACATAATTCTGCTTAATCGTCGATGAATTTTCAAATCTTCTTCGAATCTCAGCCGTAAATCGTAAAACATACTCCAATCTCCACCGCTCACCTCCCTCCAATTTCTCGATATACATCTCTTTCTGTTGAAAGCTGTAACCACATGAAACCAATCTCTACCGTACACTGACGCATCAGCGGCTAATATCTCTCCACGTGGCAAGTCGACGGTATATATGTCCATTTTTTGTTTTCTGATTTTGCGCATTTGAAAATTTTCACAAGCCTTCTTAAAGTCTGGTGTGAGAGCCAAAAACAAACCCTAGAAAATTAGTTTCACAATTTTAAAAATCCGATACGACACTTCTAAATACGCCATCGTTTCGATATCTTCGACAGCAAGTACGTTCACGCACACACAATACACACCAATTTTTACTTTTTTTTAAAATTCTTTTCGATGATTATTTAAATTGTTAGAGATGTTTATTTTGATTATGTTGTGATTAGTTTACGATTAATTGTTGTAAATGCGGATATATGTTTTATTTTATTTGGAAAAAATTGATTATTTGCATGGATTTTTATGTTGACAGATCTGGAAATTGAGAGATGTGTATGTGTGATGGAATCTAAAAATTGGGGGGTGTCTGATAGAGGGAATTGTTGATGGAAAATAGCATAGGGAAGGTAGGTGGTGTAGTGAAATCTTCGAAAAGTTCGAAATCTTTGGATCTTCAGAGTCTGTATAAGAAGAGGTTTTTGAAAGAGGGTGGTGATAAAGGTAAGAAATTTTCTGAGAAAAATGGTGTTGAGTTTGGGAGGGAGGAGGAGAGGAAGAAAAGGAAGAGGACCGGTAGGAAGCAGCCCGAGGGAAAGAAGAGTAGGAGGAGAGTTGATGTGGAGGAGCATGTTGGTAATGGGGTGACATCTGAATCTGTTGATTCGGTCAGGTCTGTGCCTAGTTCGAGTCAGAAGTTGAATAGCAGTAGTAATGGGTTGATTGGCATTTCTTATAGTTTTGATCAAAATGGTAATGGTTTTCGGATTCCCAAGCGTCCAAGAGGTTCCGTGGGGAGGAAGAGGTTTGGGAGTAATTCTGCTTCCAGGCTGTTGTCACAACCTGGTTCTGTTGATCGGCTTGGCAAATTCAGTGGTGAGGTCAAGAAAGGTGGTGGTGTGGTTGATCAAGTATCTAAGTTGGCAGGATCTTCTGGTATTCAAGCCGGTTCTAGTGATTGGAATAGTAAGTTGCTTAGCAATTTCAAGGTCATGAGCAAGACTGGGTTTAATGAAGTTAAAGCGAGTAGGAATAGTAGTGTAACTGTAGCTCTGCGTGCTAAGGAGGAAGATGGTCTTTCTGTTGTACATAATGGTGACACATCTTCTACAAAACGCCGAAGCAATCAGAGGAAGAGGAAGGGTTTGGCATCAGTAAGTGGACCTGTTGCTGAAAAGGTTGAGCTGTCACTGGATAAATCTGGCAATGCACATGATGATTTCTCGGATGATGATGATGAGGAGAATCTTGAACAAAATGCAGCAAGGATGCTGTCATCTAGGTTTGACCCAAGTTGCACTGGTTTTTCTTCAAACAGCATATGTTCCCTTTTGCCATCTATCGATCAGTTCTCCCCATTGACTTCATCTGGTCGGGATTTTCTTGACCAGGACGCAAACTCTTTTGCTGGCTCAGTGTCTCCTTCTGTTGATATGTCTAGTAGAGTCTTGAGACCAAGGAAACGTCACAAAGACACAGGCTCATCAAGTAAGCGCCGCCATTACTATGAAATTCTTCCTGGGGACTTGAATGCTTACTGGGTTTTGAACCGGAGGATTAAAGTTTTCTGGCCATTGGATAAGCGGTGGTATTATGGTCTTGTCAGTGACTATGATCATGATAGAGAGCTGCATCACATCAAGTATGATGACAGAGATGAGGAATGGGTTAATCTTCAAAATGAGAAATTTAAACTTCTGCTTCTCCCTAGTGAGGTTCCTGAGAAGGGACGGCTAAATGAATCTTCCGTAGAAGCCAAAGATGTTGATAAACATAAAGTTAGTGCAGGGATGGACAATGATGAGCATTTGCGAAATTGTTTAGACTCGGAGCCAATCATAACCTGGTTGACTCATTCTTCTCGTCGAGTTAAATATCCGCCTTCCCGTCCTGTGAAAAAGCAGAAAATCATACAGCTGCCTATGTCAACAAAGTCATCCTTGTCATTTGACAGAATTAATGATTCTAAAGGCAATTTGGGTCCTCTTGGAGAAGGCAGAGATGAAACAGGCGGTGGCCTTGCATTGCTTGACAGGTCAACCAATGGTGGATTGCCTGAGAAATCTTTGCCAGAAAGTCTTAGTAGTAACTCTGAAGTAAGGAAACCTCTTGTTGTTTATTTCAGAAAGCGGTTCCGAAAGAAAGGGGAAGAATTATCTTTTGCGGCTGGAAAGGAGAATACAGGTGGCAGTTCTCCTGGAACTCTCCCTTCTCTTGTCCCTTTGG
The DNA here is from genome assembly GCA_028554755.1 of Cordia subcordata. Taxonomy (NCBI): domain Eukaryota; kingdom Viridiplantae; phylum Streptophyta; class Magnoliopsida; order Boraginales; family Cordiaceae; genus Cordia; species Cordia subcordata. Next base: position 11,845,733 of record JAPTOF010000016.1, read on the forward strand.
TCAACAGGTTGCAGAGTAGGAAAGAGTTTGGAAGTAGTTTTCTTGGATGCTCAGATACTGATAAGTTGTTGTGGTCATTTGATGGTAAAGGTTGCCTAAGCTTATCTTGGAAATTGACCAAATCTGAAGGATATAGGTTTGAGATCTGCTTGCCACCATTGCCTTTCCTTGTCTATATACTAGGAACAGAGCATCTTTGGTTGGCTCACACCATGTTGATGATTCAATGTGGAACCATCATTGCTAGGTCACCGATGGTTGTCTTTGAGATGCTTTTCATTGATAATATTGTTGGAATGAGATCTCTCTTGTTCGAGGGCAGCCTGGAGAAGGCTGTATCTTTTTTTTTCCTTGTCCTTTCAGTTTTTAATCAGCAAGCTGAAGAGCAAAAGTTTGTTAGCCTGCAATTGCCAGTAACTTCAGTGAGGTTTAGACTTTCAAGTGTTAGAGATCCTCTGAAGCAGCATGTGTTTGCTTTCTACAGTTTCTCGAAACTGAAATATGCCAAATGGTTGTATCTGGACTCTGAGCTTCTGCGCTACTGTTTGCTAACTCGGCAGCTATCTCTCTGTGAATGTACATATGATAACATCAAGGCCCTTGAAGGGAGAAGCCATCAGTTAGGTACACCTTGTGCTGGTCTCAAATTGTCAATATGTGAGGTATTCGTTTATACTTTTCTTAGGATAATTCTTCCATCATATCTACATTGAAGAATCACATTGTTTTTTTTTCTCCCTCCTAGTTGGCTCATGGATTGCTAGCTTATATATATCACATGATGGTGTTTGTTTGAGCATTAGATCATGCCATTAGCTTTGTCACAAATTTGATATCCTTTTCTTTGCATTCTTTCACGAACCAGGATCTGCCGAAAAAGTCCATACAGGATATTCTTCCCTTCGGTGTTTCGGGAGAATCTTGCAAAAAAATGATGCAGCAATCTGTTTTCAGTTTTGCCATAAAGCCAGGAAAGCTGCCTCCATTTGCTGTATCATTTACTGCTGCACCAACCTTCTTCCTTAGTCTGCATCTTCAGATGCTAATGAATCAGAGTTTTGCTTGCTTTAACCTTCGGGATGTTGAGTCGATCTCTTCACCGAGAGATTCTGAAATCATCAATCAGCAAATTATACAGCACTACTCTGAAGTGCAGTCTTACTCAGGAAAAGGTGTGGGAATGGTTCCTGTGCATGATATGGAAAATTTTTTGGCTGATGCTAATGCTTCTGCTTGTTTGACTGGTGTACCTCCACTGTTGCGGGGTGACGTCATCCCTGTGAGTGATGTCGGTGATAATATAGCTTCATCTTGGAATTTGGAGAATGGTAAAGTAGATGTTGCTGAAAATTCTGTCTGTCCCAAAGATCTTGAGAAGACCAAAACTGAAGCTCTGCTTGCTTCTCACAGATGTGAGTCTGATGATCGACAGTTGGAGCAGCAATTTGCATCTTCGCATCTCTCTCTTTCTCAGACAATCACCTCTCCTACGTTATCAAGTGCTATAAGCTACGCTGGTTTGGATGGCATGAGAGTTGATATTCCATCCTTTGATCAAGTTGACAGGTCTTCTAATAGGAGAGAACATTTATCCAGACATGCTTCTGATTTGACTTGGGATATGACCAATCTACACAGCCCTAATACTGCAGGTCCAAGAAGTTCATGGCGAAGGGATAAAAGTAATTGCGTAAGCTCTCCACTTGGAGACATTTCACCCTCATGGTCTGATGGGAAGACAAACATCATCCGTGGCACCTTCAGCAGTGGACCTAAGAAGCGACGCACTCAGGTTCAGTACACCATGCCTTTTGGGGGTTATGATTTAAGCTCGAAACACAGAAATCAGAGGTCTTTACCATCTAAAAGAATCAGGAGAGCTGACGACAAGAATAGATCTGAAGGGTCAAGAAGTTTTCGGAGAAATCTGGAGTTATTGGCTTGCAATGCAAATGTGTTAGTCACCCTCGTGGACAGAGGTTGGAGAGAAATGGGGGCAAGAGTTGTGCTTGAACTTGGGGCTCACAATGAATGGAGACTTGTGGTTAAACTTTCTGATGTTACAAAATATTCTTACAAAGTGAATAACGTTTTGCAACCAGGGTCTACTAACCGCTATACACATGCCATGATGTGGAAAGGTGGAAAGGATTGGGTACTGGAGTTTCCTGACAGGAGCCAGTGGATGCTTTTCAAAGAGATGCATGAAGAATGTTATAATCGGAATATTCGTGCGGCATCAGTGAAGAATATTCCTATTCCTGGAGTTTGCCTGATAGAAGAAATTGATGATTGTGCAACTGATGTAAAATTTTTTCGTCATTGTGCTAAGTACTTCAGACAGGTTGAAAATGATGTGGAGATGGCCATGAATCCATCACGTGTGTTGTATGACATGGATAGTGATGATGAGCAGTGGCTTCTGGAAAACAATCAATCTCTGTCTAATGGTAAAGGAAACTGTGAAGAGATTACTGATGAGCTGTTTGAAAAGACAATGGATATGTTTGAGAAGGTTGCATATGCTCAACAGCGGGATCACTTCACATCTGATGAAATCGGTGAACTCATGGTTGGAATTGGGTCCACAAAAGTAGTGGGAGTCATTTATGATCACTGGCGGTGCAAGAGACAGCAGAGAGGCATGCCACTAATACGACATCTTCAGGTACATTAGCTCATTTTCTCTTTGCTGTTGATTCTTTTGCTGTTGGTATTCACTAGTTATATGGCATGTTAGCATCTTGGAAAAATTGGTGTATTCTCAATATTAATTGATCCTTTGGAATTTTGGGATTTTACGAGTCCCAAGAAAAGCAGTGACAACCATGAAAATGGTGTAGGTGGTTATTTGCTATTGTGCTGATCTTACCCTTTCCCTTTTTCTCACTGCCACCATTCTATCCCTGTGGTGAATGCTGAATTTTAGATTAGAGAGACAAGTTCGATGACATAGTCAGTGTCCATTGTCAAACTATTACCTCAAGTATTAGTGTGAGAACTTTATGATCCAATTGAGTTAAAGGTTTATCCTCTTCCTTATTTTGTGGTCTTTCGATTGATCATAAAAACTATGCCTCTTTTTGTTTCTTTTAGGCGGTTTGGTTATGGTTGATTGGATGGATTTCTTCAAACAACAGGTAGTGGTGCTGCCTTTTTTCCCTTATGTATTTGATTGTTCATGCATTTCTCCTTTCATTTTTATCTGCAGAGGTTTGCAGTAGTGATTCAATTGACGTGGCCGATAATTAATGTTTCCCCATTTTCAAGCAAAAGAAGTCTATAGAAAGCTCTATACAGAAATAAGATTATACTATCAGTCTGTTTGGCTGTGCTTATTTGGATGCTTATAAGCACACAAAATAAAATGCAACTTCAGCCAGCTTTTTATCAAAAGTGCTTATAAGCACCCAAAATGAGCACTGCCAAACACTTTCTATTTAGAGACGTAGCTTATGTCTTTTCAATGACACAGCTAATTACCTTTACAAAAGGATAATAGGATGTGAAGATGAAACATATTATAGTAAGTGATCATCTTAAAAGTTTGATGCTTGCTTTTCCTTTCAAGATGCTTGAATCACCATTTTGTTTTGTCTGAAAACTGCCTTAGGATCTATTGTCAGGGGAAGATGTATGTACAGGTTTAGTCCTGGTTCACCTTTTTTTTTGGGGGGGGTGTGTGTGTGTAATTTTAGTCTAAAAGATCAATTAGCCAGTCTGAAGAAATGAGAACTGTTCTTTTGAGTTACAGATTTTGTGTTATTGTACGCAATGGAGAAAATGTTAAATTAACTTGTCTGTGGTTTATAAAGGCACCTAATATGGATTAGTTTGTACTCCATGCAGTATAAAATATCATCAGTAGATATTGCTGATTATTTTGGTGTTTAGTTGGAAATAATAATATGCTTCCACATGTCCTTATAAAGTTTGATTACCTTAGTTTTGATTGGTTATTATGATATGTGATAATTATGAAATTATCATTTTAGGGGCACACTCTTAAGCACATCAGAAGCAGCTGAAATGTGGCTTAATTACTTAGATGTGACCCTTGTGTGAAAGGAATATGTGGGCTATAATTCATATTAATTAAAGGCTTTGGACACCGTTTTGTGTGGACAGAAATCTGAAATTTTGACTGCATCATATCTCATTTTTACTGAGTAAAACAGCATATGTGCCTGATGATTATGTTTTATTATTTTAGTAACGGGCATTAACATCATCGTAATTCAATTGCACCAAGTAATTCCTACGTTGTTAAGAAATCTAATATTAAGAAATGTAGCTCAAAACTGATTTGTAAGCCATTTGTTTGCTAGCTCTTGAATTAAAGCTTTTGGAAATTGATATTTTTTATTTGACACTGTTTCTGTAGTTACATACTTACATTTAACTTGTTAAAAGAACAATTCTGTAAGTTACATACTTAAGTGTGACTTCTCAAAAGAAAACAGAACCTCTTCTACTTTGCTTTATGTACTTTTGAAGTTTTTGTTATGGCCAAAAGTTCATCTTGCAATGTACCCATGCATGTTTCTTGGTTTGACAGAAGATCAAAAGAGTGGGATTTGCAACCACTTATATTATCTTAGGGAATTTGTGCTCACTTTTGCTCTAGAAACATATTGAAGGACTGGTAGGCTTCTTTTTGTCACCTGTCCCAGTACCTTTTACATGTGTGTTTAGATTAGCGATGATTAAGAGTACAGGATTAGAAGCCATGGTTATTTCTTATGGCATGTTTGCTCACTTGTGCTTTAGAAGCAAATTGAAGGCTTGCAAGTTCTTTGCTGTGTTTGTTGTTGCTGAAGTGATTTTGCTAATCTTTTCAGCTCCTTGTGTCCATTAAGCTTATAAGTTTGGTGTCCTTTGCAATTGAAAAACAGTTTTCTATGCAGCAACAATGATTCTAAATATTTATTTATCAAACCAAGCAAGAGATTTATTTATCAAAATGAAGATGGAAAGACTATACAAATTGTGATAATGTTAGATTTTAAATCAAGGAGTAAGAGAGCAAGTTGAAGCAATTCTCTTGTTTTCTTGTTTAATCTTCTCCAGCAATTAAGAGTTTATTCTATCTTGCTCTTATAACATAAGATTCCATTAGCATATTCTTTTTGGAAATTGAAAATGGGTAAATCATCTCCACACCTGAACTGGCACCAAAGTTTGTAACTTCTTTTCCTTCAAAGGGAATGGTTGTCTAATGGCACACTTGAGATATTGTTTGATTAATGGTATTCTTGTACATGTTAGTGGATGGAAGCTCTGATTTTACTTGTTGCTGAATTTGTGTGGTCGCCCTTCTCTAATGCTAAATAAGTTGTATGTATGATTGTGTCTGCTATGCGTCCCAGTTTCTGACTTTGTTGAGGACTGCCCTTTCTCATTGGATGATGACTCTAGAGGATGTGAAAATTTCTTTTATTTTGTGATTGTTTCTAGTGAAAAAAATACTAAGCTAAAGGATGGTAGATTGCACTCTTAACGAACTTACAGAGGCATGAATTGCTCGAGCTATCTATAAAAGTTCATGAAATGTACAGAGGCACGAATTGCTCGACCTATCTATAAAAGTTCATGAAACTTTCTTCATGTTGGTACTACGTGTTGGGAGTCCTGTATTTAGTCCTGCTTCCCAATCTGCACAGTGGAGTTGATTGAGTTACAAAACCTGGGTTTTAAGTTGGAAGTATTTTTTCGAATTTTAATAATTTATTCAAAACATGTGTTCTAGTAATTGTTTTTAGACAGATTACGACTTGTTTTAAATTATGAAATTTCTGTTATGCTGTTTGTTGGCCTGGTTTACTTTTTTTTTTTTTTTTTTCTGTTTTCTTGCTAATTGGGTAATTTTCCATTGTCAATAATTTCTGATAAGATTTGCCATCTTCTTCCCTTTTTTTCAGCCTCCTTTGTGGCAGAAATATTTGCAGCAAGTGAAAGAGTGGGAGCAAGGAGTTGCCAGAGCCAACACTGCCATTTCTGGATGCCAGGAGAGGGCTCTTGCAAATGAGAAACCGCCAATGTTTGCTTTTTGTTTAAAGCCACGAGGACTAGAAATCCCTAACAGGGGCTCAAAACATCGATCGCAGAAAAAAATACCTGCTTTGGTACACAGTCATTCTGTCTCAGGAGATCAGGATGGTATGCTTGCTCCTGGAAGCATATCATTGCATTTTCCAGCCCATTAGGAATAACTGCTTTTCAACTCCATTCTATTTGGCATGTTTAGAATATTTTCTCAAACCTGCTGTAGAGAAGTCAAAATTTGTCTCTTTTGAACTACTTTAACTAATCCTTTCTATCATGGCAGGGAGAAGATCTAATGGAAGTGCACTTGGCAATGAGAAAGTTGTATTCTCAGGAAATGGCCATAATTCTTCAGAAGCTTCACCCTTGTTACAGGCTTCAACAAGTTCACTTTCACCACGTGATGCATGTGGGCTTGGGTACTTCTCACTGAGCAATGACGTGTCCGAGTGGAATCATAATGTAAAACATAAGAACAAGGGGAAGAAAATCAGGGGATTTCCATGTCCTAGTAGTGCTTCAATGGTGGCTTCATTCAACCAGAGCGCAATTGGGAAAAGAAATGGGGTTCATCATTGGAGTGTAGATGTACCTGAGTTTCCAAGTCAGAAGCAATACCATCATTGTGACGGTTCATATAGGCATAGCATCTCACATTTAGATGGCTCAGACCTTCAAGAGTTTAGGTTACGTGATGCTTCAGGCGCTGCTCAGCATGCATTAAACATAGCAAAGCTCAAGAGAGAGAGGGCACAAAGGCTACTCTATAGAGCAGATCTGGCTATTCACAAAGCTGTGGTTGCTCTCATGACAGCTGAGGCAATCAAAGCTGCTTCCGAAAGCACCAAAGGTGATGGTTAAGAGTGAGTAGGTTACGTAAATTTTCCTGGTTCTTTTTCTGCTGGTACTGCTGCAACTGAGGAGTTCTGTCTCTGGTTTTTATTTTGTCGTAATGTACATAAATCAAAAGTTTGGTCTGACATGTTGGCTGGAGCATTCGTGGAGCAGCAACCTTTGGCCTCTGCCTCATCGTGATGCTACTGCATTCTCCCGCACAGCTCGTTCTCATTATTTAGGCAGTTTTGGTACATAGTTTTGGCCTTTTCATCAACTAGCGTTTTCTGAGGGGCAAGGCTTTTTGGTTCACTGCATCCTGTCTGGTGCTTGTACTGGTAAGGGGTGTGTGGATATTGGCTGTTGATCTTTGTACAGAATTTTCCACCCTTTTTTGCTTTCTTTACTCCCCTCATGACCACTTAACCTTAGATATAGTTGATACTGAAGCAGCAAATAGCCAAATAATATTATACGCCTTCTGGATCGGAAACACGAATTTGATTGGATTATGGAGCAGCTCTCTCCTATATTATATATCAGGTAGAGGTGTTATGGGAATTTGAGAGAAGGATATAATGATTGAAAATTTTATCATGACAAATATATAGTTTGAGATTTCTGATGCTCATAAATCTGGGATGAAGTTTTAGCTGTGTTCTATACGTGTAAATATGTATATATTTAGTTATTCCATGATGTATGTATCTGCAAGAAACTGTATCAAATTTTGTTTCTGCAGTGTGTAGATCAAATTAAATCATGGGAGGCAGTTGTTTTTTGTGGTAATGTGCTCCTCTTCGTATTTGAACTCGAAATCGGAATTGGAATCCCAATTTTGGTGAAACCTTCTGGTCTTAACACTCTCGTTTCCAATTCTCCGAATTTAATCTCTCTGCAATTTATTTTTTGGTGATTGAAGCACTTTGTTAAGAAAAATAAAAGAATTTGTTTGCTGGAAAAAAAAAAAAAATCTTGCAGCTTTTTGTTCTCCCTTTTTCGACTATGTGATGTGTATATATATATGCTGGACCCTACACTTCTATGGGGTGTGTGTGTGTGTGTGTGTGTGTGTGTTTGTTTTTTTTTTTTCCTCTCCTCTTCCCCCCCTCCCCCCCTTTCCTTATTGGAAGCTTGGCTTTGCTTGCTGTTTCCTTGAGTTGACAGTGTAGTATCACAGAAAACAAGTCTTCCAATGGATAAGTTTAATGAGTGGTAGGTCCACTATTTTCTCCTCTCTTCATTTTTAATGTCAATTTTCATGGACAACTTTCGAACTCCGTTTTCCTACCAGCGCAATGTTTGAATTTGCCAAAACATTCGACATGAAAGTTGAGCTCTCGTTTTAAGTCCTCCATGAACACCTGGATCGTCTCAATTGGAGCTCTATAGCTCTTTTTTGGGCATGTCTTAAATCCACGTTTCTTAACTTACGCCATTGTTTTTTCGCTTCTATTCCTTCGTTTTAACTCCAAATTGAGTCGTTCTTACTCCAAACATGCATTGAATTCAAAACAACATTAAACCACTCGCTTCGCAACAATTAAATGATGTAATCCGCTTAATACGAATGGATTTTGTCTAAATATTAACACTTGTCAACTTGCTAAATAGGGGCCAAAATCACCCAAAAAATGAGTGAAAAAGGAAAAATTTGAAAAAGAAAATGTGAATAGTGTAGAGGTAACATTTAGCTCTTTGAGATTGCGTTGGTTTAGCATGGATAATATCATGCGGTAGAATTACTATGGGTCTGGTAAAATTTTGTAGAGTCAGTTTCTTATTCTTGTTAATTGTTTATTGCGGTTAAACTGGGTAGAAAAGGTGGTATGATTGAGATAGTGGTTGAGGGGCGCACGATAGGATAACTAACTTTTGCATTGTTTGTGTATGCTCAAAAATGTGATGATCGTCCAATATTGTTTCATTGTTGTTTGCGTGATTATTTCAATGCACTTAATTGAATATGTTTGTTTGAGTTTTAAGTGTTTCTTTGCTTGAGGGCAAGCAAAAAATAGATTTAAGGAATGTAATTTTTAAAATATATTTTACACTAAACATATCTAATTTGCATGCATTTTGTGTTTATTAGTGCCTAAAATGATACGTCTTTTGCTTTATTTGTATTAGTACATGCCAAGCAAGGGAAACATACTTTAAAGGCGAAAACGACAAATTAAAAAGAGGATAGAAAATTCAATCACATGTTAGTGTTTTGAGCTCTTTACAGGTAGAAATAGTACTAATGAGGATAGTCACACATTGGTCAGTCCTTGTGCGGTTGTCTTAGCTAGACACTTTGGACTCTCATTGTACTAGTGAAGGTCTCGAGTTGCCGAGGTTAGGCCTTAAATAGATCTTGAGTCCCTATGAAGCCGTACGTAGTTAGAACCTTTTTATCTGTAGTGGTGCAAGTAAAAGAATTGATGCATTACCGTGGAAATCTCCATCATTACAACAAGCTAATTCAAAGCCTTAAGAATTACGCTAAATTATGCTTCTACGACTTGATTAAGTGCAGGAACGTAAATTTATCTAAGAGAGCGGTCTAAAGGCAACGTTAACCTAGACTAGGTTACACTAAGTTAAGCTAGGCTAATCTATTCTAATGACGGGAGAAAAAAAAAAAAAAAAAAGGAAATTAAGTTGACATTTTATTGATGTTCAGATTGAAGTTCCCTAATTTTGTGATGCCTCTCTCTTTTTCTAGCTATTAACGCAAAGAAAACCATAATTAACCATCTAGATGCTCCACGTTCTCAAGCTTATTCTGATACTCTACACTTGATCCAAGTAATTGCCAGTAGATTTTAATTACCTTAATGACGTTGTTGGAACCCCTTTGATCCTACAAACCATGCTAAGGTCACATTTGGGCTCCTCCAAATTTGTACACTGGCTCCTATTTTACCAATTACAGGTGCCACGTCAGACTCTCACGTCGTTCTATGTAATCCCACGTCACAATTCATCATTTACAAATGTTGTGTCACGTCTGTTCCTTGTCCACATGTCATGCCCCACCAGTTGTAATTTCTATCACAAAACAACACAACTTTTAACTTGAATGCAGGATTGGCGTGATTCTATAATATGGAGATACCTTAAGCGGAGACCAACAAATTCATATTTCACAGTGCCCAATTCCAAGCGTTTCAAAACAAAAAGTTGACGAAAAGTTCAAAATCGCAGGTCTGGCCATGACTTGAGTTCTACAAATCCGATTGACCTGATTCAAGTAGACACACCAAAAACTAACACACAGACACAACTTTTATGTTGAATGTGTGACTTAGTTCAGCCTCCAAAGTGATGAAAAATGGGTTATATATTTTATGCGAAAATTAACACGGGAAGTTAAGAAAGAGAAAATAGATGGACCCCGAGTAGGCCTAAAGGAGTTGAAATTAACCAAAGGGTAAATAGCAACCCCACTCCCACCCACCCCCAAATGGTTTCCCATGAATGTAGTTAGTTTGTCGTAGTTTCAAAATAAGCATGAAATCTTCCATCCATATATATATAGGAAGCACAGTTGGTCCCCAAACCATTACATTTTCTTTCAGATTTAATAGCACATTTTATCAACATGATAGAAACATGATATAAATGCATTTTCTCTTTACATAAAATAGAATGGGGGAGTACGTAAACTCCCTATGCTTTGCCATAAGTACATGGTAACCCGACTTATGTTTTTCCATAAGTGCATGAAATCCCCTTTATTTTGAAGCATATATTAGAGACTTTGCTTTCTTTATTAGAAAAAACTAACGACGTTATCAATTGGGGTGATTGTATTCCATTTTTTAAGAGCGTACAAATTTTTTGTATTTATTTTATAACTATAAAAAAATAACTTATAATAACAAGAACTACAAGAGGGTAAGGTGCCATTTACCCTTACCAAAAGTCTTTCCATGCATGTCTACAAACACCAAAGGAATGTTCATAACGATTGCATTGGGCCCAACAATAACTAGAATTTTAATTCTCATTAAAACTCTTTCCTAATTTATATGGGCTTGGACTTTAAACCATAACCCAACAATATATTTGTTTACCACTTATACACACAAATACAAACACGTTTATTTATTCACAATTCCATACTACTTGTTCACTACTCTTACACATAACAAACACACAAATACATACATGGACATTTGTTCATAACCTTGCATTTATTTATTTATAATTCTATATACATATTTGTTCATTTCTAAAATAGTAACAAATATGTTAATTAAGTTATTCACAATATATTTTGTTTACAACTTCACATATATTTTTATTCATACAAATCCACACACATACACAAACACAAACATACACCGCAGACCCACACACATACAGAAAACACACTCACACACAAGACGACCAGGCCAGAGGATTTTTGATCAGCCACCACCGTCGTCTTCTCCAATGTCTACCGACGCTGACTCACCGCACCGATCATCAAGCCTGCCGTTGCACTGTCCACCGTGACCACCTGTGCTTGTCACCTGCAAGCTCTCGCTGGCACAGATCTCTACTACCAAACGCCGTGCGGCCACCACCACGAGCTTCCTCGTGTGCCGCTGACCAAGAAACCAATCTTCGATCTCTGATCCCATTGCTGTTGCGCCGTCGGCGACCACCACACCATCGCTCCTCATCCAAGCTCCACCACGAAGCCTTTTCCTGCCACCAAAAAACACTCCCCAGGTTGTCGCGATCAGAATTGAACTAGCCATGAGCGTGTGCTTCTGTGTGTGTGCGTGAGTGTGTGTTTGTGATGAGGGGACATAATGCTCCACAAGAACACAATGCTGCATGCAACGTATAATTTTGCGAAAATTTTATAATAATTCGCCTTTAAAATATTCTATAAGTTATTTCTAGCCTTTAATTTGTTTATCGTTTCTTCTAGATTTAACTGCGAGATTTATAAACTAAATTCTCATAATTTGAAGTGATAGTCGGGAATTTCTTTTTATTCATGTTTTAAAACTTTTGGATTTATTTATATTATTTTTGTTTGCTTTTCATAGATTCATTTCTTTATTAATCATTAATCTGCTTGCATCTATCATTCATTATTCAAGAATCATACTTTTGTCATATAAAAATGTTGTACATTTTTGTGGATACAAATATAGATATTTTTAGGACCTAATTAATTAATTGTTTTTTGAGATAGATTATGCAGCTTATGAGACATAACTTATGGCATCAAGTTTTATTAGTTATTTATGATTTGATAGGTTAGTTAATTAATTAAAAAGGTGAGGGATAATTTATGTCACAAGATAATTAGCTTTAATTAATTATCTATAGATGAGCTAGAGCTGATAGCCTAATCCTTCATGCCTATTTGAAAATCACGAAGTTTACAAACACAAATAAAATATATAATTAATTGTCACCCAAAATTGTCTTTTTTTCTCATAAGTTTTAATCTCTGGGTTTGTGTGGTTGCTTACTCTATCTTGTTAGTTAATTTAGTCAATTAATTTCTTTTCAATTCATTTTGATTAGTGAATTTCTTTTCTTTTTGCATTTAATTCAATTATTTCTTCTTCTTCCTTTTTTTTTTGGGGGGGGGGGGGTCAATAAGAGAATAGATTTTATTATGAAACCATCATAACAGATGCGACATCGCCTATATGCGTAACGTCATGAGATACAACATCACATAAACCAACAGGTGGGTTTGATAGCCAATCACCAAGTAAATTATTCAAACGGCAAGCTTTGGCAACCCAATCTGCTACTTTGTTTCCAGACCCTTTAACCGTTAAACAAATCGTCTTTTACGAGCCTCAGCTTGTTAATTCCTTTTTATTCTCTGTTTGTTCATTTAATTTGTACAATCTCATTTCGTTCTCCAGAAGCAATAAAATTATGTTTATCTTCTTCCGCTTCTAAAATTTTAGGGTGCGTTTGGTTTGCCTGTTTTCTGTTTTCATTTTTATAGAAAATGAAAATTAGGATAGAAAACTTATTTGGTTAACTATTTTTGTTTTCATGTTCAAAAAATGGAAAATAGTTTTCTAGGAAACTAGAAAATTTTAAAAATAAGGTGACAATTTTATAAATAACTTTAAAAGATTTAGAAAACAATATGGCAGTTTTGTAAATATCTCTAAAAAATTAAAAAAAAATAAGGTGGTAATTTTGTAAATATATCAAAAAAATTTTAAAAATAAGGTGGAAATTTTGTAAATATAGTAAAAAAATTTAGAAAATAGTGTGACAATTTTGTAAATAAACATCAAAAAACAAAACACTTTTAATAATCAAACAAATTCTTTAAATTTTAGAAAACAGAAAAGGAAAATTGTTTTCAGAACATAAAAACGGAAAATGAAACCAAACGCAACCTTAATTTCTGTTTTACAGTTTCTGGTCTTTACAGTTTCGTGTAAATGACAAAAATACAGTTCACGCATCAAGGATAACAAATCCCTCTTTCTTTTATTGTTGTGTGTTGAGTAAATGTGTGTAATGGAATAATTGTTGCTATCTTCCGCTGCATAAGTTGATTTAATGATTCAATAAGTTTTGAAACTTGGTCATCAACAAGAGTAGACATTACTAACCTGATCTAACGAGTCCTGAATTGGACTCTGTTCAAGAAGGAACATCTCTCTAGGATCATACATTAACAAAGTTGAATATCACATTTAAGAATTATTTTTTATTCAACCTGTAAAAATTGAGACGAGGCAAATTCTTAAAGACACATCGGATCCAACTCGGTTATTAATAAAGTGAATAGGAGTTGACATGTGCATTGGACCTAACAAGGTACTAAAGAAGGTACATCAAGGGGTATGGCAAATAGCAAACTTAGACGGTGTTTGGCTTTGCTTATTTTGGGTGCTTATAAACACTAAAAAAAAAAAAAATACCCCATTACATGCTTTTTACTATTTAAACGTTTATAGGCACCAAATAAGCAAAACCAAACACCCTCTTAGTTTCCTCCAAACATTGTAACTTTTTGGAGAGAAATCTAATGTTGCTTAACTATTTAAATCATTTCGTTTATAACTAAAAAATATATGTATAAGAACACAAGGGTGAACAGCTTTCTGTACTATTGAAATTCCTCGACTAACACCAGTAAATACTTCAGCAACGCGCTCCCACAAGAAACTGGGAGTTTTATGCTTACAATATGAATCAATTTACAGGGTTAAGTATGTCCTCTGATTATAAACTCAGTATGAAAACCATGTGGATCAAAATCAGCATGAATTTTACCTCATACCATATCCATGTAAACAAAGATATTAACATTCATCATCGAAATTTCAATCGGCACAATAACAGCACAGTCGGCTGTTGCCCTACTGCAATGTACCATAAACCCGGAACTAGATGTAGAGGTGTAAGCCACTGCTAGCTATACAAGGAAAAAGTAGAAACTGTATATCAACTAAGAAAGATTTCTGAAGTTCCACATTTCTATATCCACAGTTTTGAGCATATTTGAGTAACACTTGTATCGGGGTCAAGGATTCCCAGAGCAGTTCTTAAGACCCAGACTGTGAGACGCCAGCTTCACCAGTAACCTTCTTCAGTTTTTGGGATGCAGGCTCGGTAGAAGCCCCAGGCTCTGACACATCACCAATGTCCAAAGTATCAGGAAGTTTCTCAGAAGGGTCTGACTTGAGCTGTTAAAATTGAAAAGTCTGCTCAATTGTGAGCTGAAAATAATCACATTGTTGTATATATACCCAAACAAGCAGACAGCAAAGACAATCATTGTTAAAGTACCAAGTACTTGGACATTTATGCAGATGTAACAATGTATTGATGAATGTTAGTGGCTCCTCCATCCCATTTAACATAATTCCTGGGGTTTGATTTTCCCAACTCACTCAAGTAATAAAAGGATCACCGTATTCACATTGCCGCTATAAAGTAACAGGCTGAGATAACTTTATCCCATAAGATAAGTAAAATCTCCATGTTTTCTTGATTCGATTCTTCCTTGGGATATGGAGGTTGCATGGCGACTGATTGAATTTCTCAATCACAATCCCGAATATTAGTATAGCATGCCAAACAAACTAGCCGAAAAATTAAAATTGTTAAATATAGGAGAACTTATGCTCATCCTCCACAGTAAGGGTGATCTTCACTGAAGCATTTATGGATCTTGACAGCTAAGAGGTAAAGGCATTACTAGAGACCATATTGAATTTCAGAATGCTAAGAATGTAAAGACTGCAATGGTCCCTGATACTAAAAGGGTCCAACTAATACGTCAACCAAAGCTTTGTTTGTGCTTAAGCATTATTTTGACTTAAGCATGAAATGCCAAGAACAAAAATTTCCCTCCCTAGAAGTCAAGTAGATGAGAATATCCATGAGCAACAAAGGCATATGGAAATCCACAATACCGCAGTCGACCTAACTATAGTGATGAACCCAAACAATCACCCATATCATTCCTGAACAGGCCATAGTCAAAGCGAAGGGCTCCCCGGCCAGCTTGAGATTTATTTTAGCCACTGTGTAGCAGAAACAAAGAATCAATCAGATTTGTGGAACAGGTAGACTAATTCTCCTTTGGAGTGCATATAAATGGAGAAGATAAAAACCCTTAAGCGAGTCTCGAACACATTCGCTTTTCATTGTTGATAACTAAGTTTCCCCAAAGATCATTTTTCTAGTGTACAGCTTCCCGACACCTATAAATGCTCTCAAGGAATTTGGAGATCAAATTTACATGAGAAGCAACTCACACATCACAAAGGGCACAAACAACTGTTGATTACATAAAACTACACGAAGTTAGTACACCAGCAGAACAGGAGCAATTTGGAGGACTTTAGAGGGAAACAGAAAGGGGCTGTCAAAAAAAATCCCGACAAAGAGAATACCAAACAATACCATTTTTTTTTGAAAAGACCAAACAATAACATCTTGAACTACATGGTCTAAAATTTTCATTGTCGAAGATAGCCATAGCTAACTGATCAGGAAAAGATCAAATGTCAAATCCATTTATTTTTCTGGTATTCGTACATATAATTATATGAAATCAGTGCACCAGCAGAACAAGAGCAAATTGGAGAACTTTAGATGAAACAGAGAGGGAGTGCCACACAAAGATTCTAGCAGGGTACGAGGAACGTTGCCGTCCCTACTGAAAACACATTTTCCAAAACAATTTTTAGAAACAATCACAAGAAACAACTCATTCCAAACAACTTTTTTTGTTTTTCTTTTTTCAAAAAAAAAAAGGAAAAAAAGAAAAACTGTGTTAGAAAACAATCACAAACAGGCCATATATATCCAATAGCTTCTTAACAGATTTTAGAATGTCAAAATTAATACCCATGCACCTCCTCATGATCTTGGATGAATAACCTACTGTGAAACAGTTTCACATTATTAGATGTATCAGATCAAACGAAGAAACAGGAACAGGCTTCACCTTTTCAGTCAAGAGCAACCCAAAAGCTTGACAAATGAAAAGTAGCAGAATCAAGATTCTAGCAGAAAATTAGATAGGGCTTGTACCCTCACAAAACAAAGACCAAGAAATACACAACAGAGCAAATTTGACTTATAATTTGTATGTACACAACTGCATAAATTCTAGCCTTACCTCAAGTTCATTTAGCATGTGAACTGTTTCTTCCAAGTCCCCATTGTTCGCCAAATAGACAGAAGAAAGGCATTCATCTGATATTCCAGGGAATGTCGTCTGAAGATATGCCATATCCATATCAAATTCTTCATCTCCAACTTGCTTTTCTGTCAATTCATAGGCGTGATTTGAGGGTAGCCCATAATATCCATGAACAGAATGACCCTTAAGTTTGTCACTGTCAGCAGTCTGGACAGAATCGACAGGAGAGACAATGGAGATTGATGGTTGAGAACCCCTAGCAGCATCTTTTCCAGCTTTATACTCTTCTGCTTTCAAATCTTTAGTTTCATCAACTACTGCTCTTTTAGAAAGCGGTATATATGAAACTGCATATGGATTCAGAGTAGATGTTCCTGCTTTCATCTCTGTAGTGGATATAAGTTCACTGCTGAATAAAAGAAAATTATGAAACTGTTGCTGCATAAGCGTCTATGTATATCATGCAAATGTCATGTAAAAAGATGAAGTCTTCTAGTTATAGAAATTTGGCTTCTAGACATCGATCTGCCAGAGATCACAAGTAACAAATGAACAAGGCAGATGTATTTTCTAGATCGTCATGCAGAAAAATGAACTCTTGTAGTAGAGAGACTTGCATTCTGGACATGGATCTGCTGGAGATAACTTACGAACAAAAATAAAGAGCAGAGATGTATTTTCTAGATCATATGTACACAGAAACCGTGCCAGACTCAAGGAATGAGCTAAAATTAATAATAACATGATAGAAAAACAAAATTATTAAGTAGCATCACAAATACAAACTACAATAGAGATGAAAACACAGTAACTATTGTTAAGTGTTCCATCCACACAACACTGAGCTTGATATTTCTCTTGCTTGTTGAGTGATAACATTGTGCACGAGTTAGAAATCATTGGGAAGCAAATGGCTCCTATGAACTATTATTGGATTATAAAAACAGAAGAGGTTCAGGTAAAAACTATCTAAAGCAGATTTGATTCGGTAAGTGCCTGAAATTAGTAAGACTTCGACTGGCAAACAATACAGAATTCCGCAGACTGAAATATCTTTTTATTGGGATTTCTAGAATTTTCAAAGTTGAATTCTAAAGTTTTCTATTGACAGTCAAGAGAACTGCACTTTCTGTAACCAATCACTTTCCCGACCGTTGTAATTGAAGAACTTCGTTAAGTCATCATGAGAGCATCTTAATATGTGAGGAAAAAAACTTCTTCACATAAATAAACTACCACTTAATGTACCATGCATGCTTTCTCCTTCAACTTTCAGAACCAATAGTGCATTTTCACTTTTGAAAGTTAATACAGGTCTAACCATCTTAAAGTTACGAGAATTTCCATTTGCATCAGAACTTAACTAGGTGTAATGCTCTCATCCTTCTTTTCATCTTTCCATTCTCTCACAGCACATATGCAAAATGCAGACATATATCTTATATAAATATAGATATAGGTAAGATATGCAATTCTTCAAGTTGGTGTGTGTATACACACACAATTACATATATAAGTATACACGTATACTATCACTATTATCTGTGTATATACAAAGAGAGAAAATCCAATTTGTGTACCTTAGCGACAGATGTTAGCAATCGTGCACTTGTGCACACGCATAAAATATATACACACACATGATATACACAAACATATCCATACACATAGGCATGATTGAATGTCAGGCATTGAACTATATACACACACAAGATATTTGTTGTAAAGCTGTCATCAGCCCCATCACATGCGATACGGAGAACAAAGGCGCCTCAGCAGATACTTTACAATTTGCAGTGTGAACCAACAAAGGAAAGCCAATCACAGAAACAACATGATTCCATACCGTTGTGGAGAAGCGTGCGTGAAAAGCGTACACCAAAACATTTCACTGATTTCATTACAAAATGTAAAAATCGCAGAGTCCAACAGGAAAAACAGGCATTAATTCTCCCTGCTTCTTCTCCGTAATTTTCCTTTTCCTTCAAAATTATTCTCTGTAATTTAATTTAAACCAATCAAATTACTCTCCTTCTCTCTGATCTTCTAAAATTCCAGTTTCATCATTACAGAAGCGTTAATTCCAGCACCTTTTCCATTATCTTTTCCAATTTTTTCTTTAAGAAGATGATATATCACAGCGATGAAACAAGATTTTACACACAGCGCGGTAAAATATAGAAATGATCAAATTAAAAAAGAATCAATAATTTCAAGAAATGATCGCGAAAACAAAACTATGTAGGCAACGAGAAGAGAATAACAAGGAAACTCACGTGTATCGAGACCTCTGTCGAAAAAACCCTAGCCTTTCGCGATCTTTCAACAGGCAAGAAGAAGAAGATGATGATGACGACGAATGAGAGGAAAGATCACGAAGAGAAAGATAGTGGGTGCCTTTTTACGAATTGAAGTAACAAGTTTGATTGATTCGCTTATTGTTTTTTCATTTATTATTATTATTATTATTATAAAAAAACTATTACACACAAAATTAAAATAGGAGAATGATTCGCGACCAAAATAGTCGGTCAAAAAGGGGATAGATTTACAATTTTGACATTTTTATTCTCTATTTTACCTTAATGAGAAAAATTAAAATTTGAAATTTGAATTAAACTTTTTATTTCTCTTTCATCGTTAAATATCCAACTACCAACATATACATTATCATTTCTAATGAATTTTTTTCTTGTGTTAAACACAGCGAAATATTATCACGTTAAAAAAGAGAAATACAAAAAGGGCCAAGTCCACTAGGACTGGACCGGACACACGACATAGTAAATGGACTACATAGCCTAAGCCCGAAACAAAATAAAATAACAAGATAAACAACATGGGTCACAGTTTAAAACACAAATTGAACCAAGGACCAAACCTTAATTTTAGAACCATTCATTGTAAAGGACAAATCAGTAATCATTGGCGACCAAACAGACCAATCAGCGCAAAAGCCCATCAAAAACAACATCAACCAAGCCTTTCCATCACCATAGATATCAGGGAACAAGAAAATCAAGTTGCTCACTGAAATTCAACAACACTAGCAACAAAGCAACGACCACTGAGGAAGCAACAAAGAACAAATAAAAATGAGATTTACTAGATAAAAGGATGGGCCAAGGCACTTCGAACCTTAGCTGGTTTAAACATCTCAAAAGAAAAGACAGACCCACTAGGTCCCTGTCTTAAATAGGTGGAAACAATGATCACTTTATCACCGCTGCACACACAAAAGAGATAAGGATCTAGAGCAACCTGAGAACCACACTTCTGGCACCTTATGGTGATGGTTAACAGAAAATGGGTAGCCATAGTTCGAGCACAAATACACACATCTTCAGTGTTTAAATTGCCAATGGCAACACCGATGCAATGTATGATGCCAACCCAAACTGTTGCACCAAATCAGAACTCAGAACCAAAACTTGTCTTGTTCTACCCTAGCTCCTTGTGTTGTCTTGCTTATGCAGCTACCAATGCCGCGTTAGTTGTTGTTTCCCCCACCCCACTATTCCGGCTTGTATGGGAGGAAAATGACATAGCATAGATTTGAGTTACCAAACCAACGAACCAAGACAAACCTGAAAAAGAAGACAAAACCATAAGGATACAAACATTGACCAACACACCAAACCAAACTATAGATCCAACAAAAGTAGACGACAAAGACCAGATCTGAGGTAACCAACACAAGCCGACCAAGAAGAGAATGAAAAGACAAAACAAAGCCACAAAGACACAAACAACGATCATCACACCAAACCAAGATGCTGATCCAAATAAGAAGGCAACAAAGCCCAAATCTACTAAGAGAAAAACAAAAAGAAAGAAAAAACACAGAAGAACTAAAGGCATAGAAAAAAGACAAAAAGATCCACTAATGGCGGAGGAAACCACCATTAGAAATAAAAAAAAAGGGCAAGGAAAATCACCGGAGAAACTAAATGTTACTCTAATTGTTAGAAAGAATAGAGAGAGAACGTTTGCAACAATTGGCCAAATTCTTTACTACTAAATATGATTTTGGTCATCGTACTATTATGTCTTTAATATGACAAAATAGAATCACCATTGGAAATCACTTCCAAAATCACATAGCCGGGCAAGTGTAGGATTGTTTTTCAGTTGACCATATAACATATAACATGACGGAAGGACTAGTGTGCTTTTGTTTTGAAAAACACATTTCCAATGGGTCGACCACACGTGTGTGCATATATATACTTATAATATTGACTATATCCGTAGCAAATCCTTTTTTCCAGTACTTTGAATATTTAGTTAGTAAGTCCATGAATAACATAGTAAGGGCATTTAACAATATTTTCTCCTATTACTTCTCTACTAAGGGCCAATTTGAATTGGCTTTTTCTAATGAATTTTTTTATTAGAAATATATTTTATGCAATAAATAATTAGTTTGTCTTTTAAAAAACTAAAACTCTAAAAAATGAATTGTAAAAGTCAAAAATTTAATTTTTGAAATATATATATGAAAGCCAACCCACTCAAGCCTTACTTAGGGCATGTTCGACAAAATTAACTGATAGCTATTTAATTTTTGCAGTTAGCGAATAGCTATTTAGTTAATTGGTTGAATTAGAAATGTTTGGTAAAATTAGTTATTGGATTAGTTGTTGAATGAATGACATAAAAAGACATTGGTATCATGTTATTATTGTTATAATAACTATAATAATTATTATCATTATTGAACTAGATAATTTATTTTATAATTAAATATATAAAAATTATTTTTTGATAAAGTAGTTTTATTAATATTATAAAAAATATATTCTACTATAGAAATATCTTTTTAATTATTGAGAATTTAGTTTGTCAAAAAAATAATACATGGGCGGACAACACTTTCACTTTTTTCTGACATATTTTGCTGTAGATAGAAATTGAAACTCATTTTGTT
Source organism: Cordia subcordata (assembly GCA_028554755.1). Classification (NCBI taxonomy): domain Eukaryota; kingdom Viridiplantae; phylum Streptophyta; class Magnoliopsida; order Boraginales; family Cordiaceae; genus Cordia; species Cordia subcordata. The sequence goes on from JAPTOF010000016.1 coordinate 11,867,176, forward strand.
ATTATTTTAGATTTATATCTATGAAAGAAAATGCAAAAATATAGAGAGAGATTGGATGGATGGTAGAATTGCCAAAAAATTATTGAAGTAAGGTAGGATTGCCAAAAAAAAGTTAAACATTAAATCCTTTTTTGAAACTTTCATAATTTTAGCGTTTCAAAAACATTATTTCAAATACAAACACTACTTAATATATTGTTTTACCGAACACAAAAATTGGACACTATTTAATTCACTGTTGCCGAAGAGGTTCTTATTCCTAATACATAGTTTGTAATGCAAGTCTTAACATATGTAAGCTTTTTTTAATGGAAAAAATGTTACGTATTGATGCCAAATAACAATAGTTGACCCAAAAAAGCTACATATATACGATCCTATTTTGATCACACCGTATAACCTCTTATTTAGTAATATTTGTATACTTAAATAGCATTGTAATTTTAAAAGAAATTAATTTTTCTCACTTCTTTAAATATTCAAACTACATACGTATAAAAAATGATAATTAATAAAAATAAATAAAATATTATCTCTTTTCATTTGACAAAACTCTAGCTAAATGCAAATAAGAGTGATTAACAACTATCATATAGGTTCAATAATTAATTTCCATAAAATAGATATCTACCAGCAAAACTCCAAAATCGACTATAACTAGTGTGTATGTGTGTTTGTCTGTGTGCACGTACGCCTACAAAGTTTGAACTATACTGTATGCTGTATATAAATACATAACATAATTCAACTTCCCATATGAAGCTATTAGTTTTTGATTTTGTGAATCCAGTTTCGAAACTGATATATATGAATTTTTTAATTTTATTGTTTTTGTAATTTTTTGCGTTTATGTTTTATGTTTTAAATAGTAACTAATAAAAGTAGAGCCAATAAAAATTAAAAGTTATTGATTCTATCTCAAATTAAGAGATACTTAAGATGACATGGCACCTCCAAGAACTTCTTAAAAATGATTAAGTTTTTCTTTTAATATTTTTATTTTTTCTCTAAACATCCTATAGATGTAATTTTAAGTGTATTTTTTTCATTTTAGACAACCTATAAATATGAATTTTTTAATATTTTGCATTTTTCATATTTTGTTATTAAGTAATTATTGAAAGTTGTCAAGGTGTGGCTCAAAATCCAAGCCCATATAAATTATGAAACAAGTAGAAGCAATTAATAGTGTTACCAAATTCTAAGCCTGCCTAAAATAGCATAGAAGAAATCCCTTGTCATGGGGAACCATAAATAGGATGTCTTCTACCTTGTATTTGTATGTCTTAGGGGCCACACCTTATTGGGGGTGGAGGGGTGCATGAGAGAGCCTAAGTACCAAAGAGAGTTTTGCGTGCTTTTACTAGAAAAAACCACATGGGGGAAGGTTTAGACTTTGTCCGTTCACAAAGTCTTGTGTCAGAATAGGTTTCTATTAGAGTTTTATCCGTGCAAAAGCTGTAACACCTATTATTATTGAATAGTGGAGTTTATTCCAGATAAGGATCATCGACATAGGCTGAGGGCCAATTCACATTGAAAATATTGCGTGTTCCTATGTGTTTTTCCACTGTGCATTAATATATGGGTGCGTGTGTCTTCGTATTTTTCCAATAAGTGGTATCAAAGCCCGGTTGGTGAACTTGGTATGATGACATTGTAAGGAGAACAGACCAAGAAACCTGTCATACTGAATGGCACGCAGATTGAGGGAGACTATTGTTGATATCATTAATGAATTTATCACAGCTGGAGAGGACGAAAAAGTCATCAAAAAAGATGGAGGTACAATTTTGACTGAGGGTTGACTGCATTGACTGAGGGTGTTCTTATCGTATTTCGACGTCCTAAGTTCATTTTGTAGGTTTTTTTTTTTTAAAGTTTTTGATGTATTATGGGTGAGCCTTGAATTTGGGTAAAACGATGGAGTTGTAATAGAATTGTGTGAAAGTTTTGAAGCATTGAGTAAACACATTTAGCAAACTAGGGATCAAACTTCTAGAGGAGAGAAGTTTGGGTAAGTAGACTAGTTGAACAAGGTTTAGTTTGAGGGTGGAGTTATGCGAGGAGAGTCTACATAACTGAGGGATCAAAGTCCTGGCCAGACAATGGACAGGGAGTGCTATTACTGGAAGGAAGATCACGTCTAATATGCCTAGTGTTGAGGGAGGACACAAGGAACCTTGAGAGGTTGAGGTTAGATGGCATAAAGAGGGATGTTAGTGATGACTCCGTGAATCTGTTAAGACTTTGTGAATTTGTTAGGATGTGTTGGTAGTCGTTACCGAGAAGAGTTTTGTTGAGTGAGTGCTCTAGCATGAAGATTGTGAAGAGGTTCCAATTGCGACAAATTCCAAGCCCATACAAATTAGGAAACAAGTTGAAGACAATTAATAGTATTACCAACAGCATGCCTAAAATAGAGCATAAGAAATTCTTTGTCTTGGGAAACGAGGATTTCTATCTTATAAATAGATAGCTTTTATTTGTGTGCCTTAGAGGCCATACCCTATTAGGTGGTGTGGATGAGAGAACCTGAGAGTAATAGAGAAAATTTTGCATGCTTTTGCTAGAAAAAGACACATGAGAATGGCTTAGAATTTGTCCATTCATAAAGTTCTGAGTGAACGAGGGTTTTTCATTAGTGTTTTATCTGTGCAAAAACTATAGCACGCATTATTGTTGAATAGTGGTATTTATCCCAAAGAGGGGATGATAGACGTAGGCAAAGGGCCGAACAATATTAAAAAAATTGTGTGTTTCTGCGTGTTTTTCTGCTGCCAATTAACATGTGTGTGTATGTGTGTATGCATCATCAATTTTTTTCCAATAAGAGTGAAGCCTAGAAAAATTAAAAATTACTCACGTGGCCTTAAATTAGAAGATAATTAATATGATACATCACCTCATAAGACTTCTTAGAAAATAACTTGGCATCTTCAAAAGCATATTAAGTTTTAAGGTATAATTTTATTGATAGTACTATATAATCTATCATATAGATAATCATATATGATATATTATATATTTTTGTCAAATACTACATATTAATTTGAATATTTGAAAATAATAATGACTTATTTGAAAAACAAGGGTAAATTAGGGAACTATGATATTATTTACCCTTAAAAATTAATGACCTTTAGAAGAAAATGATAATTCATGATATATAATCAATTTTGTTTTTGTTATGAAATTATTAATTATTGTATATATTCGTCTTAGGCTGGTTTATTGCTATCTAAACTGTAGGTATGGTTTATGACTATCTGGACTCTTACAAGATAAAGTTGGATGAGCTTATATATTTTAACTCTCTGTAAATTTGAACCCTATATCACTATTCTTGTATTACTCCTATAAATAGGGGTTTCTATATTCTAAAACTTGTAACGACAATCGACAGAAGCAATAAAATATTCTTCCCACTTCGCTCTTTTATATTTTCTCTCATTATTTATATTCTCTTGTTCTCTTATTTACATATCTCATTTATATTTTGTAGTTATTTTTCATAATCGGTTATCAGCACAATTAGTCCCTACTAATAAAGAGATATAAAGAGACTATTATGAAGATTTAGAGAGAAAGTATCGTTGACAACATGAGGCTATTCCATACCGTGATTTTTGGTAAAGTTTTCTTTTAGCCTTTTTAATTATATTTTGAATTATATATATCTTATAATATCAAACATTATGAATTAAATGTCCATTGTTTTAAAATACTAAGCAATGATAATTTGTCTAAAAAGCTCATATTGACATCCGATCCATATGGTCACAAATTAGAAGTTCATTGTTTTATTATATCAAGTAATGAAAATATGAGAGGAGCCCTTTGAGGTTAAAATCCAGATGGATGCAATAAATTATTATAGAGAAATATTTTATAGAAGGAAATTAAGCATCCCTGGAGGATCATGATAAATTAATGACATTCCTTCATTGTCTTCATAGAGACTTTAAGCTTGAATATTTCCTTCTGCAAAATTTAATTGAAATATTACCATCAAAAGGAAATATTTCAAAAACTCACTTGACTGTGATTGTAGAATTTTGAGATTGAAAGCAAGTATAAATCTGCAATATTTCTCAAATAATTTTATGCAGAAAAATTTGGATGTCTTGAATATGCTCTAACATATCAATATTTGAGAGCATGATTTGAAAATTTATTTTGGGCATTATCACATCCTATGGGCAAATTTATTTAAGACAAATTATTCTCAATCATTTCAATCAACCCAAAATCATTTCATGAGTAGAATAGTATATTTTCCTGTTATTATGGATGTGATTATGGAAATAATAATTATGGGTATTATGATGGTTATATACAACTTGATTTTAAGAAAATCAAGAAAAGAAGGAAAATATGTCATTTTGATTGCAAAGAAATATATGACCATCACAAGGCAAGAAATATTCCAATGACTCGCTGTGGAAATATTACATGCGATTGCATGATCTTGAATTTATAAGCAAGTATCATTTCGCAATATCTAAAATATTTTTTGAAATAATACGGACAAAAATATTTTAGGAAGATATGTGAAATAATCAAATCAAATTTTGTGCCTTGAATACGCTGTCACATTAGTAAAATTGAGAGTGTGAATTGAAAAGAATATTGCGAATAGAATCCACTTCCTATGAGGGAAGCAATATTTGGTACAATATTATTAATTGTATCAATTCGCTCAAAATCATTCCCTAAAGTGAATGATATATGATTTATTGTAATTGATGTAATTATAATAGTTATTCACATTATGATGGTCATCAAATTTCAAATGCCTAAAGGTGATGAGAAAAACATGAAAAAGGGATTAGAAAGGAATCCCTTATGATTACAACGAATATGTCCAGAAAGGATATTAGACATGTACATGTACTTGTCGTGCATATAAATACCTTCTTTAAATTTTATTGGAACGAAGAGGAAAAATCATTGTTTTTTATTATCTAATATATGCACATGCTATATTGAATTTAATTATCTTAGTTTTATATCTATGTGTGAAATATACATGTGGCAATTAAAATTTAGTGAGATAATATCATATATTACTATTGTTTCTACTCTATTTTACATGTAGTTGAATATTCATGTTCCTTTAGTAGTTATATGATGATTATCAATTCAATTTTTGAGATTTATTATTTCAAGTTATAGTTCTACTTCTAATAGGAAAAGAAAGGGAAATTATGTCACCAACTAATTGTTGCATATATCAATACTTATTGAATCAGAAACATGATAGTTTGGCTAATTTATGTATCAATGTATATGAAAATAAAATTGTAAATTTTGATTCTTTTGCTAAAAGTTGGTATTTTTATAAAACTGTTTAGGCATTAATGCATTTTCTTTGTTTTTCAAAAAAGATATAAATTTATAAAATATTATTTCTCTTTCTTATATATTGCTTTACTAAATTATTTTTCATTAAATATTTGAAGTTGAACTATAGATATATGATCTATATCTAAAATCCCTTGGAAGAAAATTAATTAGTTGCATGATATTGATTAGCTCACAATTTGGAACCTGTATGTAATGATGATATACTTTAATACTTGTTAAAGTATTTGAAATTTTTATTTCACTAATTATATTAGTGATTTTTATACTTTAATTATCAAGTTATGAATTATTTGCATTTTTGTATCTCATTAAACTTTTCTTAAATTGTGAGAATACATATCGATCCTTATTATTTAAATAAATAGAAGTTTTTGAAGGACCTATATTTAGTTTCTTCAAGAAACTATTGATAAGCCCTATTTATTTTCAAGTAGATCTTAGCGAATCTACTAAATGTTAGAGAGATATTGGACTTTGTACTGAGTTCAAATATAATTGAACCAAATACTATCTCTTGTGCTTATATCTGGCAAAAAGATATATAATAAAATTGCTAGCATTATCTTTCAGGTTTATATATATATATATATATATATATATATATATATTGAATAACAAGAAGTTATTTGTTCCAAAGATATTTTTACTCTTTGACATGACCTCTTAGGTCATATGGGTGCAATAATAATGTGAAAAATTCTTGAAGAATTCATATATGCACTTATACTTGTGTTGCTTGTTCCCAAGAGAAAAAACGAATTAGTAGGCAATTCCCAATAAAGACGTTGAATCGTCTAAATGTCTATAATAAATTCAAAAGGGATAAACAAATTGGTCTAGTAAAATCTTTTACTGAACGCCTAAGAGCATATCCTAGACCATTATCTATGATGATGAAATTGCCTAATTTTATCCAAGAACATGTTATGTAATATATTGCAATATTTATTATAGAAGACCAATTGCTTATCAATTATTACTCACCATTGGTCAAGAAAAAAATTCCATCTAAATAATTTTTTTTATTTGTGTGAGATATATTTTTATGCTTCACCACAGTGCATTAAGATGGGTGTATGAAATAGAGTTGGAAATTTATATCTTAGTCAATTACTAAATATTTTGTATTATCGACTGAGTATATTGAAATAGCAATTGTTGCTAATTGTTAAAATAAAGTTCCCAACATCAGGGGAGAAAAACAAGAGCTAGAAAGATGAAAAGTTTTAAAGAATGCATCAAGTCCTAGCATGAAAATTATTTATTTGCACAAAGTTGTAAAGATGCATTTATTACGTGACGAAGTCACATATACCAATTATAAATGCTCTTATTTAAATTGATGTGTCAATAGACATATTATAAAATATATCTACTGGACACTAAAAGCGTAGTAGACTTATTGGTTCCAATTATAGAGGAGCAAAATAAACAAGTTGGCTTTTTTGAAATATTTGATATCTTGAAGATATCAAGTCATTTATGCTAGTAGAATATATTTAATTGAGAAATACTACTCTACTCGAGAAGAGTATAAGGTATGATTGAAATTATTAAGAACAAAGAGATCTCATTCGGTTAATTACGATTGAAAAAAGTGGAACTGAAAGTGAAGATGATTATGATCAAATATTTGCATATGCAATTGTTACTATTACAATGAAAAGTAAGGATCATAAATTGAAGTCCATCTAAAGATGTCGACATAAACATTTTTGGCCAATTATACAAAAGACTAAGTCTAGGTATATTTAAGTGTTTTGGCCGTTATTGGTCAACATATATTGCTTATGGGATTGAGGAGGGGTGTTGTATAAACCAATCCCATATTGTTTTGGAATGGGGTTGCATTACTATGACGGAAAGCAAAAATAATTAAAAAAAAAAAGAGATTGCTCTTATGACTTGGAATGAACCTTTGAGAGTTTCAAAGAAATGTACCACACATTTGCCTTGTTTGTAAATTGCTAAATACTAGTTAGGAAATGGGCTAGTGTGTTATGTGACTATACTTTGGTTCATTTCTTATATAAACCAAGTATTATACACTTGGAATTAATTACAAGGAGATATGTTTTCATGTGGTGGATGCACTTACATTAGCTTGGTAATTTTTTAAAGGACTTTATATGCGTCTTATAAACATGTAACAACATATGCAAATGTATTTTACGAGTATGATATTTGTATACAAGTCCTAAAGGACTATAGATGTTTGAAGCATAAATCCCTAAAGGACTATAGATGTTTGAAGCATAAATCTTTGGAGAAGTACATGCAAAGCTCTTTGTATGAGTCGAAATATCTCGAAAATTGAGATATACTTACTTTAATGCAAATCTTCTAAATAAAAGGGTTTAATAGGCCATGTTTATATGAAGAAAGGTATATAATAGGGACTTATGAAGAGTTTCCATATAGAACTTTGAGATAATTATTTTGGCTCAACTTGAATTTTAATCATTATTGTAGATGGAATATTATTCATTACACTTTGGCAAAAGAAATTTTGGGGTCAAATGACTCATATTTTGAGTGTTTGGATATTTTGATTTTTGATATTAGATGGACTATTATGATTTGCGAAGATAACAAAAAACTATTGGTCATAAAGTGCCATACCTCAATACATCTTGATATACCATATGTGCCGGAACAATTGTTTCTTATTTTATTAGCAAGAGTTGATTTTCGACCAATAAAAAGACCTTGGAGGCATTGTGCACAAATTTCATTATCATTATTATCAAGACACTCAAAGTCAAAGTTGATTGAGCATGAAAATTATTGAATATTTGTTGACTCACAATGAGTAATATGTTTTAATATATGCTAAAATTATTACATGTTAATGCTCGTGAAAGCTCATTATTATTGTTCTCTCCCTAAAGCATGCCAATATATTATTCAACAAATGAATGATATTATATTAAATATGATTGAGCTTTACATCTTGTGCTAAATCAATGCATGAACTCCCCAAGAAATATGAAACAAAGGCTCATCAAATTTCTCAAGCAAGAACTTAGCAAGTTCATCTTAATTGATATCATTTATAATGATATTTGAGAAACTCCAAGACTGGCATGTGTACTAAGAGATTTCTTAATATGTTTAAATTAGGAAGAGACAAATACGTGCTGTACTCTTTTTCCCTTAGCCTAGGTTTTGCCTTACTGAGTTTTCCTGGCAAGGTTTTTAATAAGGTAGCATGAAGCGTATAACAAGAATATTATACTCTTTTTCTTTCACTAGGATTTTTGTTCCATTGGGTTTTTTCCTAGTAAAGTTTTAATGAAACATATTCTTAAGAGATGAATATCCAAGGGGGATTGTTATGAAATTATTAATTATTGTGGATATTTATTTTAAGGCTAGTTTATTTTCTTAAAACTCTTGATATGGTTCATGAGTATTTCGACTCTTAGGAAATAAAGTTAGATGAGTTTATGCACTTTTAACTCCATGTAAATTTTAGTCATATGTAACTAATCTTTTATTACTCCTATAAGTAGGGGCCTATGTTTTGTAAAACTTGCACCAACAATCAAGACCATCAATAAAATATTCTCCCTCTTATTTCTCTTTTATTTTCTCTCATTATTTATATTCTCTTTATTTCTCTTATTTACATATTTCATTTATATTTTGTAGTTATTCTCATAACAGTTCTCTTATTAAAAAAAAGGGTGCCTACATCTGAAATGATACCATAATTAAGGAATTAATACTAATAAGATTTTTCTAGAATATAATATTGTCTACATTGACCAAGCTAATTAAGGGGTCAAATGACCCTCATGTATTTGATAAATTGTCATTATTATTTGTAACTTTGGACATCCTTTAACTTAATTTTTGTATATGACCCATCTTAAATTTATAAATGACTACTTAAAACTTCACATTTTATGTTTTAACAAAAATAAATGAAAAAATGTTGTTTTTAATTAGATAAAATATAATATAGTCTTATACTTATAATTTGACAATGTTAGACTTAAATCAATGAATTAACTCGTAAACTTATAAAGAAGCACTCTCTCCGAAGCTACTCACTCTAGGAAACAACTCTCTCTCTCTCCCCCCCCTCCGAAACTACTCTCCTCCATCCTTAACTCATCTTCTGGGTTCATTTTGTCCAACCCCAGCCTCAGGCCAGTGGTTTGGGCACGGTTTTCTTGCTTTTCTTATGTTCTCTACTATTTTTATCCTTTTATTTGTGATTTTCATTTACTTTTGTTGGGTCCATTGTATTTTGTTGTTTTTGTTTCTGCCTTAGACTTAATCTGTGGGTCTTGTTGTTACCAAATTTGGAATAAGCACCTTTGTTTCCAGCCACTTGGCATTCTCTCTAGTGCATTGCTAAAATTAGTTATGGAGCCCAAATTTTTATTAAGGGTTGGTAAAAAAGAATTCAATGTCATAATATACCATGAAATACATCTCTTTGAATGTGTCTACTCATAGCAAAGAAGAGTATTTTTTTTAAGAGCTTAAGTTGCATAGTTAGAGAGAGAACGATGATCAATCGTAAAGCGCTTTGGATGCACTCCTTCCATTGAATCAAAGAACCTCTAGAAGAGCCAAACAAAATATTCTTTCTTCTCATTTGCGAGGAACCAAACCGTAAATACCACATTGTGACCCAAGATGACTAATGCCGATGAAAGGAGTACAAATCATATCATACTTATTTGTCCTATAAGTGGTATAAAAAATACAAATATCACCAAACAAAAAATAATCATACTTCGTCCTATCATCTCTAAAGAGGAAACTAGTCATTGTTCCTTGATAATTCTGCTCAAAGTCATGAAAAGATTCTCTTAATTCATTAATCAATCACAATATATTTCAATTATTAAAGGCTAGAGCATCATAAACATCCCTTCTTAGACAAGTATATTCACACCACTAGCTTCCTTAGTCATAGCTAAAAAATTATTAGTAATCTTAACCCTAACTTAAAAAAAAAAAATTGGAAAATTTCAACATTTCCTTTATCCAATTCCTATATGAATGCAACAAATGCCATTTACTAGGAATAACTATAGTATGATTGTGAAACATATCGTGCTTCAACCACTAAAGAATCAACTTCAAGAATATCTTTTTTTTTGTAAAAAAAATCTTTGCTTTGCATCTAATTCTATAATCAATTTTGGTATAGATTTCCCCCTTTGTCCTTTTTCAAACCTGACTTGTAACATAGAAACTCACGGCAATACACTTTATCACCTTGCTTGTTATATTTCTTCCTTCCCTTCCTAACACTGAGGAATCTTTTGGATTGACTTTTACTAAAAGAGATTTTCTAGCAAATCTTAAAAAAAGTGCTTCTTTGAGAAGATAAAAATTTTGACTTCTAAAAAATTTGTACTTGAGATTTCTTTAGAGTTTCAACTTTATTCTCAAATTCAAGATAGTTATTACAAAAAGAATATACTTTTTCCCAGAAAAAAGTGGTTTTTTTGAAAAGAAGCCAATCCAAATATACCGTAAACCCAATATAATATGCATAATCATTATACAACTCAAAGGTATCTGATTTGCCCTTAACCTTTAAACCAAGAAGAGTTGAGACTTCAGCCTACCAAAAAGACAAATGATCACCTATAAAATTCAACAACTTGTTCACAATTTATAACTACATTGTTCACAAGACATAAACAATATGTTTGCAATACTAATAATGTCTTTGAGAACAACAATAATAAGTAACTTGTTCACAATTTATAACTAAAATGTTCAAAGAATAAAACAATAAGTCCACAATAATAACACTACCTTTAAATCTAGCCAAAAAAATCTGTTAAGCTTCATAAATCTTGAACAACCAGTTGTAACATTCCGAACATAAAAGTTGTGTGTAGTGAACATTATTATAAATTTTCTGCAATTGCATCATATAACATATCTTAAAATCATTTGTGAACATTTAAGGTTAACTTTTTTCACATTTTATAATCGAAATGTTCACAACCATAAGGCAACAGGTTCACAATGTTCCAACACAAAAAATAAAAAATAACAATGTTCATAATGCTATAATTTCTCTCAACTATGATCAATACTGATCAAACTCCATTGTAAGCACTTAAGCAATAAAACTAACAGAGCAATTACAACACAAACTATTTACCTTGACTACTTGAAGCAATTGTATTCATAGATGATACTCTGACTTCATTTGCAACATGCAAAGGTTCTTCAGATTTAGATTCAATATCATTCTCACGCAAACTTCTCATCTTCTACAGCACTCAACATATTTTGAAAACAAAAAATTTCAATGGTGATATCATAGATACAGAGCATCAATTTTGATATTGAGAAGAAAAAGTAGCAATGGTGAATTCGTGAGCACAGAGAACTAATCATGATACTGTGTCAAGACAAATAAAATTAGAACACAAACCACAGTGATGAATCCACAAGCATAAAGCAACAATGGTGAATTCACAAGCATAAAGAAGCAATCGTGATATTGCACAAAAATAGAGAAAAACATAAATTACAACAATGATTTTGCAAGCACACAACAATAGTGGTGAACTTGCGAGCAAAAGAAAGAATCTAGATATCGCACATAGAGAGAAAGAAGGAGAAGGAGAGAGGAGAGAGAAAATCTAATAAAGTTCGATCTAGTGGATAAAACCAGAGTCTTTTATATAGCGCAGGAAGTACATGCACTTGTAGGTGTACAGTACGAGGTGGTGTATGGTGTGAGGGCTTGTATAGTTAAATTTATAGGAAAAAGATAGCTTGATGAAGAAAGTGCGATATTTTAGAAGCCTCCTTGAGAGTTTGACTTGCACTTATGCACATTATATTACATTTGTGATTACTTTTCAAACCAACTGAATTAACTATCACTTGACATGGGAGTTTGCAAATCATCTTGGTGAAGAGTCAGACCTGCTATATATAAACCAAGTGGTATATGATAAGTTTGTGATAGGTGGTTCAGATAGAGATGTTGCCATCTAGAAGGGAAGAATTGCCATCTCAGCTAAAATTGGCTAACTTGGTAGAGATGCTGGCATCCAGAGGGGAAACACTACCATGTAGATAGCACTTGAGCAAATTGAAACATGTTGGGCTTTAAAATAGGGTTCCAACTATAGCCCATTAGCTATAAATACTTAGTTTTTGCCTCCTTTTGTATAATGAGCGACCCCTAGGAGTTGAAGAATACCTTTTTTTTTAAAAAAAAAAAAGTGAGGTAGCACTCCTTGGAATTTTATTAATAAAACATAAAAATACTAGATAAGAGACGGGCCAAATGAAGACCTCCCATTGTTACTCTTAGATGTTGCGACTGAACAAAGAATGATGCAATGCAATCTTAAGCAATGAACAATTACTTCGCCCAAAATTTCAATGGATAACTGATGCAAGAAGGCAGTAAATAAGGTGGTACTACCACCCTTAAAATTTCAAGCAAAGCACAATAGAACAAAAACAATCTACCTATCAAGTTCGATTATAAGGTAGACCTAATTGATCACCTTGAATCAAGCCATAAGTTCTCTTGATCTCAACTTCTTTTACATTACTTTTGCCATGGATCTTAGATCTTTTGAATCTTTTATGCTCTTTTCTTATTCTTGCATGAACTAAATTACTTTTTCTAGGATTGCAATGGAACTTTTCTGATTATTTATTTGAATAGCTTCTCTGAATTTATTCCAATTTATGTCTTTGGTGTTTATTCAATCCTGTGCTTGATTTATTATATTGTTTGGCCGCCAATATGCATGATAAGCCCCAATTGAATTAGAATAGGAGATTAGGGTGAGATCTAGACTGAATAGCTTAGGAACGAATTAACTTAAGTGGTTTAGTTTGATGTGTTCTGTAACTAAGGCAGGAATGACCTCGTAGCCCTAGGTAGGCCAAAGGAATCTGGGTTTCAACAATCCAAATTAACAATGTAGGAATATAGCTAGAGGTTTAAGGAAGATTAGTTATATTTGTATCTAGGAGGAGCATCTAAAAACATTAGAACTCTAGATTAACTCCAAGGATTAAATTGGATAAATGCAAGAGTTACTAGACAATAAATCAATCAGTTAAGGGAAATTGTAGTCCTAAGTCTTTACTGGCTAGAAATCCTTTTGTTGTTGCCTCTATTTACTTTGTTTATCTACTTTCAATTTCCTTTAGTTTCAATTTCCCAAATTCCTCATAATTTTGGTTGTTTGAATTAGATAGAGTAAATGAGTTAGTAGCTAGCAAATTCGAGAATTTAGTCCTTGGGGGAATGATTTGTTATTCACATTCTATATTACTTGTATGCGATCACGTACACTTGCATGTTGGCATGAAATTCATCAATATTTAACCATGTTAAAATATATGTGTGATGAACTAAATGAATAAAAAGAATATTTAAACACATGTAAATGTAACTATATACCTATAAAGTCACTCCTAAAAGTCACTCCAAAACGATCATGTATTGTACAACAATACAAGATACATCTAAAATGATGAATCAACTTGCAATCATTATACTCTAATAACATAAAAATCGTAAAGAATTAACGTCTAAATAATCGATTACTTTTTCTATTAGAGATATCATTCCTAAGAAAAAGAATTCCATTGCTTAAATACTAACTAAAGTTCCAATAAAGAGTTATATGGACTTATTATTAAGAATCATAAAAAATTCACTATATTGTCGACAAAAATTTGAGATTTTAGATAATTTTCTGTTAGGATTGTATGCCCTAAAGACAACTTGTACGAGGATATCGAACTAGACATTGATCATTCTTTATGATAATGAGCACTTCTTACATATATTATTTTTGGTACATATGTGTGATACATTATGTAAAGGTCCAATGATGTAATCTAATGACTTTGGTGCACAGTGAGACTGGATATACACTAGGTCTAAGTCTAGTGTTGGATATATCATAAAGATGTTCATAGCTGGATGGTAGTAGTGGTCGCTCTGCTAAGATAAGGCTATAGTGCGCGAATCTCTTGATAGGGATGATCTACCTAGGTCATTGAAAGGTCTTTTCGGACTTCGCTCTTAGTGCTTATTCACGCATTGGATAGAACCACCATGAGTATGTCTTCTAGAATCGTGCCATATTTATAAAAGATAAGATACTCATTGCTTCCGAGTGATCGATGCTCTTAATCATGAGCATGTATGGATGAGCTGATGAAGTTAGGGTGTATCACTTTAATGTATGATGAGGAGAGTTCTTGAGTGATAAGATTGTCTGCCTCCTACATTGGGTGTTGTGTTCTAATCAATCAAGACATGCATGTGTAACAGCAGAGTCTATATGCCCTCTTGAATTTATCCTATTGGTGATCATAAATATAGATACAGTGATATCACCTTTCAGGGGTGTATTGGTCATTTGGCTCATGGGTCGCTCCCTAGATCAAGAGATCTATGATCAGGTGGTGATCACTTTTTGGACTAGAGATTCCAAGTTTTCAGATGTAGTCTTGGAGTTGATGGTACCTTTTGATCAGTCTTGACTATGGGTGTACGTAGAGGGTTATTTTGGTCATTTCACTCGGTTGGTCAAAGATAGAGGTTATTTCATGTAACAAGCTCCTGCTTAGCCATTAATTATTTTTGGAGTGCAGCTTTGGTCTTTTGGTAGGGTACACCAGAGTCAAAGTGGCCAAGATATCACTGTGGTGGTAATGGCATTTCGGTTATTTTGGAAGCCAAGAGTAATTATGTCTTTTGGTTTCTACAGTAGCCACTTCTCTATTGGATACATAATTGAGGAATTTAATATATGGGTTACTTAATTAAGATTTGAGTTTAGAAATTATGAAATGATTTAATTATTCGAATCTTCTTAATATAACTCATATATATCTTAACTAGATGAATGGGGGCTACTTAATAGATATATTGTGTGTGACATGGAATATTCGGGTGTCCTTTTATCCAAAGGAATATTCCTTATCTAGAAAGTTTAAAGATGGGTATTGAGGGAATTTCTACATTCCCTAAATCTTATCCTTTAAGGTAAGCTTAATACTATAAATAGTACTAGATTCATCTTCCTCATTTTAGCCTTTGATTTAGCTTGCCTACCACATAGCTAAGTGTGTCCTAGTTCTAAAAAAGTGGTCATAGTTGAGAAAACCACAAGGCAACTATTTCAAGGAACATTTGATGCAAAGAGGCCATTAATTCTTGGATAATGCATCAAGGGTAACAAAATCTTTACCCATTCTTGTTCACCTTTATGTATTTTGCATTGATTTCTATGTGTGTAACATGTTATTATACTATATTCCGCTACCATGTATAGAGTTATGGTTACAAATTAAAATCTGGCACCTAATTTTGTATGTAGTAATAGCATATTAGATCCAACAATTGGTATCAGCGTATAGCTTCTGTTATACATATAGTTGTGGCCTTAGATTGCGTGATAAATCAATAGAACATGTAATAATCTTATGGGTGGCAAGATTAATGTGTTTCTATGGTGTGTGTGTTATGGGCTAACCTTTATGGTTGTAGCTTATGTGTGATTTTGGTCCTAATTGATTGTTCGAATGCATCGATTTATTTTCTTACATAGAAAGCTATTGTAGTTTCAAATTGAGAGAAGCAAGGAATAGGAAAATGGATTGTATTTTGTGGCCAACACTTATGTTTCTTGTCATAGATAAGCTTGTATAGGTTATTTTTCTATATAATTTCTTGTAATGTATCGATTCAGAGCCAAAAAACTATAGAGCACGTTGTTCAAGGTTTTTTGAAAGAGCCAGTTGACCTCGTCGGTCGACCGACAGACAGGAGGCTTTCACTTGACTTGCTAAAGTACTGGAGCTTTCTATAGAAGGCCGGTCGACCGATAGGAGGCTTTCACTCGACCGATTGTTACGTTAATTCACTGGATATGCCGGTCAGCCAGTAAGCTGACCAAGGGCGACTAGCTAAGGCAGTTGCAGCTTTATGATGATTTGGGCATTCCAATTGCTTTGGGCTTTGAGCCTAAGGCTTATTTATAGGGAACCATCAGTGAAGGACCGTTTAATTTTTCTATGGATGCTTATTTTGTAATATTTATATGCATGTTTGATTGCATGTATGCTTATTGCAATCTATCACATGGTAATATGTCCACCCAAGTAGGGTTTAAAATTGGCTAACCCTTAGATGTTGTTTTGGCTTTGGTTGATAAGTCTCTCGAGATTTCTTAGGCTAATGATCTTTGTAATTAAAGATCCTAAAGAAGCAATGCATGTAATTGGCAATTTACTCATTTTCCCGTGTTAATTAATTAATAGACTTATCAAGATAACTCAAAGCATGCCTACCTATGGATTTTAATCTGGGTATAGGTCCAATCCATTTATGGTATCCAATGTATTTTAGTAACACAAGGTGGAATGCAACAATTCCTAAGGGTGTTAAGATCTAAAATAGAGTACTAAGATAAATAGAGGATAAGAAAAATCTTCAAAGTTAAAACATTGAGTAGGAGAAGGGAGTAGAAAACCCTACGGCCTTCCATATCCAGTTCACGCTAAGAGAGAGTGACATTTACCTCCTAGTTAGAGGGTGTCACTTAGCTAGAGTTAGCAAGGTGAACTCAACGTATTTGTTCATAAAGACATTGATGATGTTCGACTACACCATTGGTAGAGTTCTTCATCATAGATCATTTCATGGTGTGTGGATGAGAGTCACTACCCCGTCGAAGGGCTCAAATCTGGACATACCGGGGATTGAACATCAAGAAATGCTTGTTTACGCTCAACTTGAATCATGGGTTCGACCACCCCGTCGGTGGAGGCACCTAGGCGATTCGAGAGGTCAAACAAATAGTGATTGGATGCCGTTAGATAGTGTCTATCTAGATAAGCATTGTTCAAATCGGCCTAGACCTAACTTGACTATTCGACAGTTCGACCACCCCGTCGATGGAGTACAAGTGATAGGGTTGAGACACTGTTACATCATTGTAGTTCAAAGGTTAAACTACAAAATGATAAACGATGTAAAAAGTGCAATGTATGTTATTTTTCCGCTGTTACGCACATATTACACATGTATCCTATTTATATTACCCAATAGTGATCATGATCTATTGTTCGATATCCAGTATGACTTTCTTCAGTCCACTAGCTACAATTTTGAGGGAGCATAAGCTTATCAGTCCAAATTTTGTGGATTGAAAAAGGAATTTGGACATAGTACTCACTGCCGAAGGGTACAAGTATGTCCTAACTACTCTTGTCTTGTAGTTAGGGCAAACTCTTTTGATGTCATGTGCGATGCTGAGTAGAAATGGCAGAAGCCAATAGTATGGCCAAATGCTATGTGTTGGGCTTTATGTCAGATGTTCTGTAGAACAAGCATCAAAATATAGCAATTGCCAAAGAGATCATGAGTTCACTGTTTCTTATATTTGTTGACCAAAGTAAGCCTACTAGGTAAGCTGCTATAAAAGAGTTTATGAACACTAGGATGGTAGAGGATGCACCTATTAGAGTGCATGTGCTCAAGCTGATGGAGTGCCTCAGTACTGCCGAGATCCTAGGTGCAAACATTGATAAACAGTCGTTAGTGGACATGATCTTAAAAACTTTTCTACTGTTGTTCAATTAGTTCAAGCTCAACTACAACATGGGAAAGTTGAACATGAATCTGACAGAGTTAATGAAGTAGCTTAG
The DNA here is from genome assembly GCA_028554755.1 of Cordia subcordata. NCBI lineage: Eukaryota > Viridiplantae > Streptophyta > Magnoliopsida > Boraginales > Cordiaceae > Cordia > Cordia subcordata. The sequence continues at coordinate 11,885,236 of JAPTOF010000016.1, forward strand.
GCAACGGAGGCTATCATGAAGCCTTTGGGTCATGCACATGTCTTTCAGACTTTCAATTATGGGCACCTGAGAGGGAAGAAGAAGCCCGAGATAAAGGGAAAGCAATAGCGTGACCAGACGGAAACGAAGATGACTCTTGGGCCAAAGCAAGGAGCAAGTGTTGGCAAGCCTAAAGGGAAATGCTTCAAATGTGGCGAAAAGAGCCACTGGAGAAAGGACTGTCCCAAGTACCAAATCGCTGGGCAGAAAGGTACATCTCTCATGCTCTATGCTAAAACTAGTTTAGTTGTGGATTCTACTGATTCTTGGATTGTAGATTCAAGAGCTACTAATCATATTTGTAATTCTTTACATGGGTTTCAGGTTATGTGGGAGTTGAGTAAAAGCGAGTTTGCTTTTAGACTCGACACAGAAGTGAAAGTTTGGGCTGTTATAGTTGGTGAAGTTTGTTTGTCGTTCTCTTTTAGTAGGGTTTTAATTTTGAACAATGTTTATTATGTTCCAAACATTAGGAAAAACCTAGTTTCTGTTTCTAGGTTGTTGATGGATAGTTTTTCAGTATGTTTCCATTCTGATGTTAATATTAGTAGAGATGGAAATTTTATATGTTTTGGTATGTTACACAATGGTTTGTTCCGCTTATACCCTACTTGTGCTATAACACATAACACTAAAGAGTAGAGTCCCTTAAAAGAAAAGTTCCTAAAACCAATGATTCTTATCTTTGGCATTTACGTTTAGGACATATCATTCAAAAATGCATTCAGAGGTTAGTTGAGGATGGACCCTTAGCTCGTTGGATCTCGAGTATTTACCTCAATGTATTTCCTATCTTAAGGGGAAGATGACCAAAAGTCATTCTTTTCTAGTGAACGAAGGGCCGAAGAGGTACTGAAATTGATGCATACTGATGTCTGCGGTCTTATGAGTATACCAGCTTGTTGAGGTTATGAGTATTCCATTATGTTTACAAATGATTACTCTAGATATGGTTATGTTTATCTAATGTGACGTAAGTCTGAATCCTTTAAGAAATTCAAGGAATTTTAGGCTGAGAGAGGGCAGAAATTAGATAAAATCAAAGCCATTAAGTTTGATCGTGATGGCGAATACCTCTCGGGTGAATTTAGGGATTACTTTACACAACAAGGGATTGTGGCGTAGTTGACTGCACCAAGCACTCCCCAGTAGAATGGTGTGACGGAAAGGAGAAATCCTACCCCCTTAGAAATGGTGAGGTTGTTGATGTCTCATGCATCATTACCTTTGTCCTTTTAGGGGTATGCCTTTGATATAGTGGTTTATATTCTGAATATAGTACGATCCAAATCAATGCCTAGGAGACCTAATGAAATGTGGATGAGACATAATCCTAGCTTGAGTCATTTGCACATTTGGGGATGTCCAGCTTATGTGCTACAAAGTTAAAACCTAGGTTGCAATTATGTTATTTCATTGGGTAATTCTAAGGGAACTGATGTGGGATCTTCTATAATCTTAAGAAGTAGAAGGTGCTCATTAGCACATATGCTAGATATCGAGAAAATGATATGGTGATCCAGAAAGCACCAGAATGTAGAGTTACTCTTGAGGAGATTTTTTTTGAGTCTCTAGAAGCAACAACTGATATGGAAAAGAAAAAGCAGCCAGTTACTACTGGAGCCTCGTTGTGGTGGGAGGATTCTGAGACAGCCTTATAGGTACCATGGGGAGTACTTTAAGACTTCTAAAGAGGATCAGGTTGAGAGTTCCACTAGTTACAATGAAGCAATTTTTGATATAGATGCTAACTAGTGGTGTAAGGCAATGGATTCTGAGTTGGAATCTATGTACTCTAACGGTGTTTGGGAGCTTGTAGAAACACCTGAAAGGGTAAAACCCATAGGGTACAAGTGGGTCTACAACAGGAAGAGAAGAGCTAATGGAAAGGTTGAAACTTTTAAAGCTAGATTGGTGGCCAAGGATTAGACCCAAAAGGAATGTATTGGTTACGAGGAAACCTTCTCACCGATAGCCATGCTTAAGTCCATCAGGATATTCCTTACCATCACTTGTCATTATGACTATGAGATATGGCAAATGGACATCAAGATAGCTTTTCTTAATGGAAAGCTTGACAAGACCATTTATATGACCTAGTCAGATGGATACATTGTAGCAGGCCAAGAACACATGGTGTGCAAGGTTAAGAAGTCTATTTATGGGCTTAAGTAAGTATCTAGGGCATGGAACATCAAGTTTAATCATATAGTCAAGTCCTTTGGCTTTGAGCAAAATATTGATGAACCATGTTCGTATAAGAGGCACAAAGGAAATGCTGTAGCTTTCCTAGTTCTGTATATGGACGACATCTTGTTAATAGGGAATGATGTGGGAATGTTATTGTCCATAAAATGCAGTTCCATATGAAAGATATGGGAGAAGCAAGCTATGTTCCTGGGATCAAGATTATATGAGATCGGGAGAACAAAGGGCTTGCATTATCCCAAGCTTTCTATATAAAGAAGATATTGGGTAGGTATAATATGACAAACTCCAAGAAAGGTTTCTTGCCTTCTAGACGTGGAATTACTCTATCTTAGGACCAATGTCCTCAGACACCTAAGGAGATAGAGAAGATGAAGAAGGTTCCTTATGCATTGATAGTTTGAAGCCTTATGTATGCCATGATGTGTACTAGGCCAGATACATGCTATGTTGTTAGCACGGTTAGTAGATATCAATCAAACCCTGGACTAGATCACAGGACTGTAGTTAAGCAAATATTCAAGTTTCTTTGGAGAACTAATGTGTTGGAATACTGCGTAGATGATCTAATACCATTAGCCTATATGGACTCGAACCTCTAGTCAAACAAAGATTCTATGAGGTCTATTTCAGTCATTGTTTTCACTTTGTGAGGAGGTGCAGTTTCATGGAAGAATGTGAAGCAGAATGCATCGTAGACTCGACCATAGAAGTATAGTACATAACAGCGTCTGAGGCTACGAAGGAAGCTGTGTGGTTAAAGAAATTCCTCACTGACCTAGAGATTGTCCTAGCGATATATAAACCCATTGTCTTGTATTGTGAAATACCGTTATTATTGCACAGTGCGAGGAGCCTAAGAATAACTGCAAGGGAGAGCATATTGAGAAGAAGTACCACCTGATCTGGGAGTTCGTCCAGCGAGGTGACATAGTGGTGGTAAAGATTACTTCAGTTGAGAACTTAGCAGACCCATTTACAAAGACTCTTCTAGAGAGAATGTTTGCCACACATATAAAGTCTACGGGTGTTAGGTTCATGGGAAGTGATCTTCAGTGTAAGTGGGAGATTATTAAGATTGTATGCCCTAAAGACCACTTGTACAAGGATATTGAACTAGACATTTGATCATTTTTTATGATTATGAGCACTTCTTACATATATTATCTCTGGTATATATGTGTGATACATTGTGTAAAGGTCCAATGATGTAATATAATGACTTGGGCATGCAATGAGGCTAGATGTATAGTAGGTGTAAGTCTAGTTTTGGATATATCACAAAAATATCCATAGTTAGATGGTAGTGTTGGGCGCTCTACCAGGATAATGCTATATAGTACGCAAATCTCCTAATAGGGATGACCTACTTAGTCATTGAAGGGTCTTTCCACACTTTACTTTAGTGTATGTTTCACGCATTAAATTGGACCACCATGAGTATGTCTTCTAGTATCATGCCATCATTTATAGAAGATAAGATACTCACTGCTTCCGAATGACTGATGCTTTTAATCTTGAGCATGTGTAAATGAACTGATGAAGTTAGGGTGCAGTGCTTTGATGTACCAGGAGGAGAGCTCTTGAATGATAAGATTGTCTACCTTATATGCTGAGTATTATGTTCTAATCAATCAGGAGATGCATGTGCAACAATAGAGTCTTTATGCCTCATTGGATATGTCCTACTGGTCATCATAAATCTAAATCTAGTGATATCACCTTTCAGGAGTGTATCGGTTATTTGGCTTATGGGTCGCTCCCTAGATCAAGAGATCCATGACCAGGTAGTGATCACTTTTTAGACTAAAGATTCTAAGGTTCCAGATGTAGTCTTAGAGGTGATGGTACCTTTTGACCAGCCTTGACTACGGGTGTACATAGAGGGGTATTTTGGTCATTTCACTCGGTTGGTCAAAGACAGAGGTTACTTCATGTAACAAGCTCTTGCTTAGCCATTAATTATTTTTGGAGTGCGGCTTTGGTCTTTTAGTGGAGTAGACAGGAGTCAAAATGGCCACAATGTCACCAAACTGGTGGTGAGGGCATTTTGGTCACTTTGGGAGCCAATGATAACTATGTCTTTTGGTTTCTCCACTAGCTACTTCTCTATTTGATACATAATTGAGGAATTTAATATGTGGATTGCTTAATTAAGATTTGAGTTTAGAAAATAAGAAGGGATTTAATTTTCTGGATCTTCTTAATATAACTTATGGATATCTTAATTATGAGCAGGGACCACATAGCAAATATTTAGTATGTGACATGGAATATTTGGGTGTTCTTTTATCCCAAAGGAATATTCCTTATCTAGAAAGTTTAAAGAAAAGTATTGAGGGAATTTCTACATTCCTTAGATCTTATCCTTTTAGGGTAAGCTTAATACAATAAATAATACTAGATAAGCATGACCCATTTAGAGCCACTTTATATTTTTCTTTCTTGGTGTGTATGTGTAGTAATTTTTACACACTAACACCAAGAACATACACTAGATTTGTCTTCCTCATTTTAGCCTTTGATTTAGCTTGCCGACTACATAGCCAAATGTGTCCTAGTTCTAGAAAAGTGGTCATAATGGAGAAAACCACAAGACGGCTATTTCAAGGAAGATTTGATGCAAAGAGGCCATTAATTCTTGGGTCACGCATCAAGGATAACGATCTTTACCCATTCTTGTTTATCTTTATGTATTTTGCATTGATTCCTATGTGTATAACATGTTATTATGCTATATTCCACTTTCATGGATAGATTATGGATTAAAAATTAAAATTTGGCACCTAATCTTGTATGTGGTAATAGCATATTAGATCCAACAATTTCTACATTTGAGATTTTAAATAGTATATTAACTTAATAATTTATTTTTTAAATATATTAGTATGAGAGGCTAATAAAATTAGAGGGAGGGAAGGGGATCTTGGGGCTAGCTAAAACAAGAACAAATAATTTATACATATACTATATTTAAATTTTTTGTTGAGTTGGGGTATGGGTGGGAATAGGAAAAGGGATGGGGAGAGGGAGGAATGGCCCTTGCTTGCTAATGTGTGTGATTTATGTATGTTTGTATATATTATTTACATACACTTCTTAGGGTGTTTTGAGCAAAATAGAGTGCATTGATGTGGTATTTGTGCATGAATTGGTGATATGTACACATAAGTAGTCAAAATGCATAGATACCTTATTAAGTGTCTTATTTCATGTTTTAGGTGTATTTCAAGAGAATGAATTGAGCTTAATCAAAGATTTAGAGGGCATGCAAAAACCTTGAAGATATTCGTAGGAATGAAAAGATGAAGAAAAAACGCTTTGGAGGCTTTCAAAAAAGGCACAAAGGCTAAAGTGTAAAGATCGGATGAGGAACAAAGGCTTTGAGCAGTTTGCAAATACTTCCAGTCACCCCTGCCAGTCGACTGGTAGAGGCGAGCAGCAGCACCAGAGAATAGAGAAAAAGTTGCAATCCTTGTTGGTCAGGGTCATGCTTTTGCCAGTTGACCGGTTAGGGTGATTAACAGAGCCCGATAATAACTATTTAATGCCCTTTTTACCTCATTTTTAAGGAGGAACTTCATTTTCTTTCATACCCATTTAACCTTAACCATAATCCCATTCAATAAACACCTTTACTCACCCTCTAAACACCGAGCCAAGCCAAGGATTGAAGCAATCAACAAGGATTTGAAGAGCTTGTACGGATTTAGAAGCAAGATTTAGGGGAGTTCTTCTTATTCTTTCTCTAGATCTTGTAAATATGTTGCTAGAATAGCTAGATCTAGGGTTGTCTGTTGTTGTATATTAGATTAGAACTATGAATAAAGGATTTGCGTGTATCTTTGGCTCTTAATACATGCTTGATTACATTTATTAATGGCATGATTCAATACGTCTATATATTGAAAATCAAACATATCTATGTATTGTTAAAATGCCTAAGTGAATATACATGTCTTCTTTTGTGTTTAAATACTATCAGTAGTGGTCTAACCTTAGCCTGAATCCATGCTAATGGCATCAGACCTATTTGCAACTAATGTGTGTTGATTAGTGTGCTTAATAAATGACTTAGTGTGGTAGGAGTATACCTTTAGTTTGAAACAATACTAAAAGGGTACTCACTTGTACTAGTTAATGCTCTTAAAGTTTAATCTTTAGTCTAAAATAATACTAATTGGTTAGTCTCTCGAGTAGAACATTAATCAATACCAAAGAGAACTTAGTTAACTAAGCCCTAAAACCCTAGGTCATAAGGACCATACTATACTTTAGGGAGATCTACTTTAGGATAGACCCGCACTAAGTCCTAGTAGATAATAAGGTTAGTTAGCTAAAGTCTCCAAGAGAGCAATCAAGCCATAGATAGACCAAATCATAGCCCAAGCCTAGCTGCAACACAATAACCCTAGATCTCTTTTTACATTGTAGAGCTTTCTTTCCTTAGCTTGGCACTTTAAGTTTCTCCGTATTTTAGGTTTATTTTTTGTTGTCTCAAGCTCCCTTCTATCCTGAAGGAAGCACCCCCATGCACGTAGCTACTCTCTAACACACGAGCACGTAGAGACCGAACTAAGGTAGCCTGTGGAGACGATACCGACACTCATATCCGCTATACCACAAACGATCCGTACGTTTACGGGGTTAAAACAATATCAAGTTTTTTGGCGCATTGCCAGGGAGGCACGGTATTGGTTCTTTATGTGCTTTTGTGTTTTTGATTAGTTGCTTGCTTGTTGTCCTATATTTACTTGCTTCCTTTTATTTGAAAACCACAAAAAATTTGAAAAATCTTGAAAAACCCAAAAAAAAATCAAAACATTTGAAAATTTTGAAAACTAAATTGAATTGAGAAGAGGTTTACTTGTGTTGCTTGAGTATGGATAGATCCAATGCTTATTGGTGGTCACTTATATCCTCTTTCCTACCTCCCATTTATTCTTTTAATGCTTGTCTCTTATGTGGTAATTGTAAGCATCAAACTATTTATTGTCCCCTTGCATATAGAAATCCCCAATCTTAGACTAGTCCAAGTTATGATCCCTATAGTCATACATTCGTTTATGCATCTACATCTAGTCATCATGATTATAGGGATCCATATCATGCATTTCCTTCATGGGGTCAAGATAACTCTTCCTACTATGCACCTTCTAGTTTTGATTGTCTTCCTTCAACATCGTCTTTTCCAACCTACTATTTCTCTGAATTTTTTTATGGTTATGCTTATAATGATTTTGATCAAAATGCCTACCATTTATATTCGGGTGAACTCTCTTCTTTTAGGTCTCCCTCACGTGAAAATGAAAATCTTGAATATCTTTAATCCTTAATTCATTCCAACCAAGAAAGACTAAAGGGGATAACCGAACAATTATCTAGAATAGTCAAGTGCTTGAGTAGAGAAGTTGAAAATGAGCAACCTGCAAGTGAGAGTGTTGAGATACCTTTAGGCTAGATTGAAGGGAAGGGAGTGAGACCTATGGATGAGAAATTAGTGGCCAATTTGATGATGTTAAGAAGAGAAAGATAGAAAGAGAGGTAGATAGAGAGTTTACTTCTTGTAGTGAGGATGAGGATAAGCATGATTATATTTCACTTCAAGATGACTTAGTTTATGTTTTAGAGAAAGTGGTACCTTATCCTTCTGTGCATTCACCTTCTTCCATCAAGTCTCTCGAGCCTACTCTTCCCTTGACTAAAATGCCTACCATTTCTATTCGGGTGAACTCTCTTCTTTTAGGTCTCCTTCACGTGAAGATGAAAAGCTTGAATATCTCTGATCCCTAATTCGTTCCAACTAAGAGAGACTAAAGGGGATAATTGAACAATTATCCAGAATAGTCAAATGCTTGAGTAAAAAAGTTGAGAATGAGCAACCCGTAAGTGAGAGTGTTGAGATACCTTTAGATTGGGTTGAAGGGATGGAAGTGAGACCTATGGATGAGGAAATTAGTGGAAACTTTGATGATGTTAGGGGGAGAGAGATATATATATAGAGAGAGAGAGGTTGATGGAGAGTTTACTTCTTGTAGTGAGGATGAGGATGAGCATGATTCTATTCTGCTTCAAGATGACTTAGGTTATGTTTTAAAGAAAGTGGTATCTTATCCTCCTGTGCTATCACCTTCTTATACCAAGTCTCTCAAGCCTACTCTTGCCTCTCTTCTTACGTTTCAATCATGTTTGAAGGACAAACTTGATGTTATTATTGCTCAAGTCAACTCTGATGCCTTTTGGAGGGAGATGAGTGCGCATACTCCTATTGCACTTACTTGTCTGCATGATGAGTCATTTGAGTCTACTTTACCACCTCTATGCACGTCCACCCCTTGTAAGGAGTTAGAGTGACCCTTGTTCGATCACTTTATATCTCATATAGAGAAAGAGTCTAGGGTCTTCACGTCTTTTTTCATTGACTTTCCATCTCCATATATCGTCCCTACTCCTCTATTCCATTCCGTTGAGTCTTCCCCTACTTTGGAGCTCACATTTGTACCTTCTTCCATATAACACTTTCACCTAGAACTAGGACATATACTTCCCACATTGCATGCATTTGACCTTTCATTGACCCATAAGGAAGGTGTGTTTTTAGCCCTAGATTACAAGAAGAAAGCCATGGGATGGTTGATTAATGAGCAAGCAGGGCATGATCATTTGCTTTGTTGGATAGTCCCTATCATATTTAAGCATACATTTATTTTTTATACTTCAAGGTGGGATATCTTTGAAAAGGGCTTCTTGGTACATTCATTTTCCTATCCTCTAGTGTATGACCCTTTTCCCTTTACTTTCTGCGCTTTAATGATTATCCGGCAATTTGTGCCTCGAAACTTGAAACATGTTTTACTTTAACATTGGCGCCCTGCTGGGGCGTTAAATCAAACATTAGTAGGAGTCACCCTAGGCTTGTTGATATTTTCCTTGTTCTTCTTGTATTTACTTGCCTTTGCTTTTGAATATGGTAGATTAGTTATCTTTTACTTCTTCTTGTCTTGTATATAGTATATTAGATTGCTTTTGTTTCTATTACATTTTGATAGTTTAGGCTTTCTTTTGTTTGTTTGTATTCTTAGTAGGTTAGATTTGTTCTCCCTTACTTGTTCTTTCTTATTTCCATCATTTGTGCATTAATCCTCTACCTTTTGCATACATCCTTGTTTATCTCTTCAAATGTCAATGTGAGCTTGCATTATATTGACTACTAATTTCTTCTTTTTTTTTAGCATTAATGCTTTCTACTAAGAAGCAGAGAAGTAGATCATTGGATTATCTTTAGCATTTGCAAACTACTTGCAACCAAGGTTGTATCTCTCCATTCTTTACTTGTCCCTTTCTATCCCCTCCACATTCCTTATATGTGTTTCATGTGCTTGCTTGTTGTGGTTGGATGCTATTTGCTTGAGGACAAGCAAAGTTTAGGTTTGGAGGTGTGGTTTTTCCTTTATTGTTTATATCATTTTTGGGGTAAATTTGCATAGCATGCCTTCGTTTTTTTCTCAAAATCTGTTACTTTTTTTTTAATTTTTTTTTACATGTTTTGAGTCGTTTATCTCCATGTTGGTTAGAGAGTTGGCTTTTGTTATTGACTTAATTGATTAGAGAAGATGAGGGGTGTTGTGGGGAATGAATGACATATGGGGTATGACCTAGACTCTGAAGAGAATTCTTTTGAAAATTGTGGAGAATGAGCATTTTTAATAATGCACCTTGTAGTTTCCCTACAACTTGGTTGGAAAAAGTGTTTTTGAGGGTTGTTCATATGAGTGCCCCTTCTTTGATTAGTTCTTTTAGTGTGCCTTAGTTCTTTGTTTTTTATTTTCTTTTTGTTTATGTTATGTAATGCAAAAATGTGAAAAATGCAAAGATAAAAGGAAAAGTTTGACAAAAAAGTGAAAAACAGCCAAAAGGCAACAAAAAATTGAAAAATGAAGTATGATTGAATAAGTGTTAGGTACAAAATGTCAATTTGACACAAATGTTTTCTTTTTTTATTTCGTTATATTATGAATACGGCTCTTATGTCAATTGTAAACCATTGTGATTGTATCTTCTTTTTCTTGTATCTTTGGGGCTAAGTGCATGTTAGGAGGCCATGTTAGTTGATAGGGCATGAAATATCAACGTCCCAAGTGCGTGAATAGGAATCCTAAGTTTGTGGCGGTTCTAGCTACTTAGTAAGTTCTCAAGAGGTGTGAGACCCCTTGTAATTGAGACGAGGATCCGAAAAAGGTTAGGGGACCTTTTACACAAACGAAATGACCCCTTATACTCCCTTAAAGGTGAAAAGATAGCAAGTCAATGCAACCGGAAACTCTTTGAAAAGCAATAGGATAGACTTTGGTTTAGGCTTGCTTGGGACAAGCAAGGGGAAGGTTTGGGGTATTGATATGTGTGATTTATGTATGTTTAAGCATAATAGAATGCATCAATATGGTATTTGTGAATGAATTAGTGATCTTTGCATATAAGTAGTCGAAATGCATAGATACCTCATTAAGTGCCTTATTTCATGTTTTAGGTGTGTTTTAGGAAAAGGAATCAAGCTTAATCAAAGATGCAGAAGGTATGTACAAAGCTTGAAGATGTTTGTAGGAATGAAAAGATGAAGAAAAATGCCTTTGGAGGCTTCTCGAAAAGGTGCAAAGGCTAAAGAGAGAAGATCGGACGAGAAACGAAGACTTTGGGCAATTTATAGATTCTACTGGTCATTCCTGTTGGTCAACTAGCAGTACTAGAGAACAAAGAAAAAGCTGTAGTCTTTTCCAGTCGAGGTCATGCTCTTGTCGGTCGACCAGTTGGAGTAACCGATAGAGCCCAATAATAGCTATTTAATGCCCTTTTTAGCTCATTTTGGGGAGGAGCTTCATTTTCTTTCATACCCATTTCACCCTAACCCTAATCCCATTCAATAAACACATCTACACACCCACCCTCTAAACACCCAACCAAGCCAAGGATTGAAGCAATTAACAAGGATTTGAATTGCTTGTATGGATTTAAAAGCAAGATTTAGGGGAGTTCTTCTTATTCTTTCTCTAGATCTTGTAAATATGTTGCTAGAATAGGCTAGATCTAGGGTTGTTTGTCATATATTAGATTAGGGCTATGAATAAAAGATTTGTGTATATCTTTGGCTCTTAATACATTCTTGTTTACATTGATTAATGGCATGATTCAATATGTCTATGTATTGAAAATCAAACATGTCTATGTGTCTGTTAAAATGCCTAAAAGAAAATGCATGTGTTCTTTTGTAAATGCTATAGGTAGTGGTCTCACCTTAGCCTTAAACTATACTAATGGCATAAGCCTTATTTGCAACTAACGTGTGTTGATTAATATGCTTAATAGATGACTTAGTATGATAGGAATATACCTCAAGTTTGAAACAATACTAAAAGATACCCATTTGTGCTAATAAATACTCTAGTCTAAAATAATACTAATAGGTTAATCTCTCGAGTAGGATATTAATCAACACCAAAGAGAACTTAGTTAACTATGCCCTAAAACCCAAGGACATAAGGACCATTCTATACTCTAGGGAAATCTACCTACGAATAGACCCGCATCGGGTCCTAGTGGACAATAAGGTTAGTAAGCTAAGGTCTCCAAGAGAGCAATCAAGCCATAGAGACAGCTTTAAGGCTCCTCTAAGTAGCTTAGACAACTTTGCTCCTCTAGATGGCTTAGTTAGAATTGATTGGTTGTACCTATAATATAATAGAATTAGTCACAACTCTTGACTTAAGGCGAGGGCCAAAGCTCGAAATCCTAATCAAAGACAAGTTCTACCAAGGCCATCTGTTATCAGTCTACCCTTCTCATCCTCTAATCCTTTATCTACCGTTCAATCTATTGATGGGATTTCTTCTCGACTGGCCTATTACGCACTCGGGCCAATCTACTACACGCTAATAATGGTCTTTTGGATTTCATCTCCTACCAAAATGGCAAGTGGTTGGCCGTTCGATCGAGTCCATCCCTTGAAGTCGTACCCTCCCAGTACCTAGTTGCAACGCAATCACTTTAGATCGCCTTCTAGCTTGCAGAGTTTTCTTTCCTTAGTTTGGCACCTTAAGTTCCTCCATAGTATAGGTTTATTTTCTGTTGTCCCAAGTTCCCTTATATCCTAAAGAAAGCACCTCATGCATGTAGCTACTTTCTAGCACACGAGCACGTAAAAATCGAACTAAGGTAGCCTTCCTGGAGACGTTGCCTACCCTTGTATTCGCTATTCCATGAACAATCCGTATACTTGCAAGTTTAAAATGACATCACGTGCCACCTCTTAACTCTGCAACTATCTCCCTTGATATCCATGTTGTTAGTAGGTATAGTTGTAAGTTTGGTGGGTAAGTCTTTCATGTATAAGTCTTCTATAAACATAGGCGGAAGGATTGGAAAGATTGGGGGATCAATTGATCCTCTTTGTCTTAAAAAGTTAGTATACGAGGTTTTTCTCTTTCTTAATTGGCCCCCACTAAATATTTTAATTGAATCCTCTTAATTTTTTTTTTTTGCCTCTACTCTCAATTGAATCCCTGTCTCTCGTGGCATTCAACCCTAAGTCATTACTCTTCAGGTGCAGTTTCAATCACTTGAACTACTTGCTTCCTAGCCTCTAATTAATTGAATTTAATTGAACCTATTAATTAAAAAACAGTTAGCAAAAAAGTCTCATTTATTTTTATCTTCATGAGTCTATTTTTAAAAATATAACTTTAGTCCATAATTAGACCTCGTTGTGTCAAATTATAACATATTTGGATAATAGTTCTTTTATATTTTTTTAAAAATTTGTTGGCTAATTTAATATTGATCTTAGTTAAAAACATTTCTCGTTTACTCCAGCACTTACACATTTTGATGTACATGAAGTTCCTTGTAATATATTGTGGTAATACAAACAAAGTTAGTGATGTGTCTTTATATTTTGCAATAAATTCCACTATTTTGCATGCGATTACATAGATCAAAGTGGTTAAAGTGATTTATTTTGTAAATTATTTGATCTAGTCTCATTTGAGAGAAGAAAATGTTTTGTGGAGACCTACAAGAGAAATTCGCCGAAGATTCTAAGCAATTAAGGTTGAAGATCAATCATAATTTGAGTTGAGCTAATTTAATGGAGAAGTATTGGGCTCAAATATATGGATCAAGGATCAATTTCTCACAAGGAACTTTGGCCTTTCTTGCAAATTAAGTCATTGGTGAACGAATATGGCAAATGACCTTGGTGTTAATTTTTGGAAAGTTTATCCTGTCAGACCAGTTTTGGTATTTTTCTCATAAATCCATCTCCAGAGGTCAAAATCACTTGATTCTTGATCCATTGGACTCCTAAGAGGCAGGGCTACAATTCTTATGAAGTCCATCTTTCCAAATTCAAGGGCGATCGAGGTGAAAAATCAATCACAACACATTTGGAAAATTCCCGTCACCTGCTGGACACATTTCGGTATTTTGGGCATAACTTGGGCTAAAGAGGTCCAAACAAGGTGATTCTTCTGGTTATGGAAAGAGAATTCACAGCGCTACAATTTTCCTTCTTTGAGCTCAGTCCAGATCTACCTTTACAATGGTCAAAAATGTCGGTCAAAGGAGAGCATAAAAAGTAATAGTAGTTTCCTAATCCAAGGGGGATTTGAAAAGAAATTTGATACCATTATAAATACCCACAACACACAACAGAAAAAGAAGTCTCCAACCTTAGAATTTGCAGAAGATTAAATTGAAGAAAATGTTGGGGAGCAGCTCTTCAAGAGAATTGGAGACAAAGAACTTCATCAACTTATTTGTCTAGGAATAATACGATGAGTTTTTCCGTTCTCAATTTCTTTTCAATTTTTGCTTTGAAATTAATTATAAACTAAATCCCCATGATTTGGGGTGATAGTTAATGATTATTTTTATTCATGTTTTGGATTCTTTGGGATTTATTTGATTTTTCGTATTTGTGCTTTATTGTTATTAAATTATTGGTTAATCATTATTATGCTTGAAGCTAATTTTCGTCAGTCAATAATTTATACCTTTTGCCATATAGGAGTCTTGTAGGTTCTTGTGGGTACGAATAAATATCATTTAACAGAACTAGATTTAATTAGTTGTTTCAAGATTGAGATAGGTTATGCCATTGAGATAGCCTATGCCTTTGTACTCTCAATTGATTTTCTAGGATCTGTGAGATTAATTAATTAAAGAAAAGTGAGAGATAATTTATGCCATTGAGATAGATTATGCCTCAATAGCTTTAGTTAATTAATCTAGGTGAATTAGAGCTTGTAGCATGATCCCTTGTACTTAATTGGAAATCCTAAAGTTGACGAACATGAATAAGATAATTTTCTAGCTATCACCCTGAATTGCAAGTTCCATAGATCTAATTCTCGCAATTTTTGTGGTTGAGTACCGTTATTTTCTTTTAATATTTTATTTTATTAATTTTCTCTTTGATTTAGTTTAATTTAAAAATTGTCTCTCTCGTAATGCTTAGTTTAGTTAATTTAAATTCTTAGTTTTAGCTTTTTTTAGTGATTTTTATTTCTTTTTAATTCCTGACAGCAATCCCGATTCCCCGTGATTCGACCCTCGAGTTCCATTCGTGTGATAAAAAGGATAAATTTTGTGATTTTGTCATTACTTAATTTAATTGTTATTATTTAATCATACAACGAAGTGGTCAATTAGTTTGCCTATAATTATTTGTGTTCTTTTGTTTCTATGCACGTTACTTTATTGGCTTGCGTATATACTCTATAGCGCGTGACAAACACTTGTATTTGTAAGTTTGATTTTGGCTGTCTGGTTTGTAGTGATAGCCTGACGCCATCACAGGCCATTACATAGATATTGGCGCATATCGACTTAAAGACCATAAGACGAGACTGTAATTCAATGACAGTATTTTTCATTTAAGATCTATAATTTTTGAGTTTAAATTATTATTAAAGAGTAAGAGAAAAATTACTATTGATTCTTCAAGAAAAACTTTAAAAACCTGTAACACTTACTAGCATACAGTGAAATTAATACGTTGATAAAATATATATATATATATATATATATATATATATATTAGTGCAGTCAAGCTCACGATAATAGACCAACATTGCAGCCATCCTTCTAATTTGATTTTATCCACAAATAATAGTGCAGTAAAATAATGACTACACAATTTAATAGAAAAAAAATGAATATGAAATTGTTTAATTTCCATTTTAGTTTAAACAGAAATCCGCCTTGTAGTGGAGCTTTTGTCCGCATCGTACCAGTTTGGTGGAGGAGCCTTTGTTAGGACAATTTCTTTTCAAAGAAAAGCGTATATTCTTTTTTTTTTTTTTTTAAATAAAGTTACAATTCTAGATTAAAAAAACTCAAATTAGTTTTTCTTCAAAACTTAAAATTTTTAACTTGTCAAATGAGTATTTTTCTTCAAAAGTAATAGAAAAAGTACTTTAAAAAATTTAATCAAAATGAACTCTAAATTCCACATCTCTCCTTTGCAGGTTTATTAGGGTATTTTAAAAGTACTTCTTTGATAAGTTCAATTTTTTATTTCTGAAAAATGTTAATTTCAAAATATTTTTTAGAATTTTAATTTTAAGTCAAGTAAATACTTACAATAGAAAATTAAAAAAATTATTTTTTTGGAAAAAACGATTCAATCAAACTGGAGGAGACTAAAAAAATCCATCCTTGGCGGTAGAGCTTTTTGTGGAACTTATATACACTTATTTGAAATTTTAAATATGAAAAGTATATAATATTACATACAT
The DNA here is from genome assembly GCA_028554755.1 of Cordia subcordata. NCBI lineage: Eukaryota > Viridiplantae > Streptophyta > Magnoliopsida > Boraginales > Cordiaceae > Cordia > Cordia subcordata. The sequence continues at coordinate 11,901,273 of JAPTOF010000016.1, forward strand.
TAATAACGAACACAACATTAATTACCCTTTATTTTGCTTCTTCACAATGGAGCCTACCATGTTAATTAGCTGAAAATGCAGTTGTGGAATTTGTTGAAATCTCAACAAGAAATGGGTGATTGCATGCCTCAGCAATCACATCCGAAATAGGACACGCAACTAATGACAACATATTTATCTTTTTCATTTTTTTAATCTTTTTTAATTGTTTTTTCTCTTGTATAATTTATCTTGTCTCTTTTTTTGGTTTTATAAGGTCTTTTACTTTAGATCTATCTCATAGGTTGTTTCTTCACCAGATTTGGAACGGTGACAACATATTTTAGTTTTTTGGTTGTTTGTTTGTTATTTTGCAGGTGTTGATCTTTATTCCTTTAACTTGGATTCTCACTCTCATTGTGATAAGCTTAGCCACTTAACTCTTCCTTTTGATCTGTCTTTATCATGATGGGTGGCTTTGTTTTTTTCAAAAAGATGATTAATTGAAGAGGGCTTTTGGGGCTGGTTCAACCGGATTTGCGTCCAAACTTCTGTTGTTCAAGTTGGTGATCCCTCTTCTTACCATTTGGTTTAACATTGATTTGCCATTTTTGTGGGCTTGTTGGAGGTTGTCAAGTGGGTGTTCGCCATAAACTGTTAAATGAATCTTCTTAGTTGGGTCGAGTTTAGAGATGTATTATTTGCAAGAACTTGTATTGATGATCAAAGATGGTATCTTTTGTAAATGTCATGGCTTCCCGGTACTTATGTTTTGAGTTTGCTGTTGTAGTGTGTTTTGTTGGACCAGATCTATCTAGTCTTGCATTTATACCTGCTCTTCAAGTAATGAAAGTCAGTTTTTGACACACAAGGGGGGGAAAAAAGTATAGGATCACTAGAGATCAACAACATAGGGCCTGTTTGATTTCTATTTTTGTTTTTTGTTTTGGAATCAAATTTTAAAAACATATTTCAAAAACAGTTTGTAAAAACAAAACAGTAAAAAAATCTGTTTGGAAACTTTGTTTTTTAAATAGTTTTAAAAAAACAAAAACATTGTTTGGATAATTTGCTCTAAAAACAACTTTTAGAAACAATTTTTGCCTTCTGCTTTATTTTCAAAACTTTTTGTATCTCAATACTTTGTATAACTACTAATATGAATCAATTATATGAATGCCACATCTAAGTGACAGGAGAAGAAAAGGGTAAAAAGAGATGTGTTGTATGCACATCATATAAATATTCTGTTGAAGATGATTCAAAATGATGAGATACAACCTCCTATACTTCTTCTATATCACGACCCGACTTTCTGATAATTGAACAAATTCAAGCATGCGCATACAGCAAATAAACAGCAGTATTTCCCTGATACACAAAAAAGGAAAACACTCAAGCAATAGATGAATGTAAAACACAATGATAGGCCAATAAAAATTCTAGAATGGGCAAAGAGACTAGTGAAGGTGACTCCAGTAATCAGAAAGAATAACGGCTCTTATGGAAACATTTCTCAACAAGCTATAAACAAGTTCGTCATACTTTTTCTAACAATTTGTGAATCATCCATTATGCGCATAAACATATTTCAGAAATATGCTCTAGATACCCGAGGACTTTACACAGGCGTACAAATAATGGAAGGCCATGAAAGTTCTTATCTAACAGGTGCATATTAACTAGATAACTTCGAAACAAAATATAAACCTGAAGCACATTAATAAGCATACCTTATCATTAAGCATCTGGTCAAAATTAAAAGTGTAATTGGTTAATCAGTTGTCCAAATCAGCAAGCAAAAGTTGCCACAAACTGCAGGAGTTAATAAACATTTTACCTGTGCCAATTTCCACTTGCTCCAACAGAAAATCCTAGAATGTTTCCAGCAACCCATCCAAGAACAAAATACAGCATTTGCAGTATTCCTCTGATCAGGACCTGCAATAGAAAAGACTCAATGGCTATAATAGTTTATCTTCAAATAAGTTGAGGCATAGACCAGAGAAATATATACCTTTCTAATCCACAATCGTTGAGCCACACGTGGAAAAAGAGGACGTGCAGGCTAGCTGCTAAATTAGCCAAAAGAGCACGAGCAGGACCCTAAAAACAAAGGAATTACCAATGACAAATAACAATCACCTAAATGACAAGATTTTGTTTAGCTGAGAGAACAAATAACACACAACCATAAGACACAGACAAGGGTCATATAAATGCTCACAGCAACTGAAATCACGAGAGATCAACAACTATGAATGGTCGTCTACCATACTTTGAAGTGCATTTATCACTCCATATACCATCACAAGGTTGAACCTGAAAGACAAAGGAATTACCAACTAACAGGAATTTATTTCTGAAATTTGTAACAGAATTTACAATGAAGATAGTGTCGCACAAAAAAATAGTTTAAAAGAAATCAACTCAAATGCAATTCCCATTCAAGTTAAAATCATTAAACTATTGAAAGTCAAAATCATCAAAACCATTAAACTACTGAGTACTATTACAATCACAGCTAACAGAAACGAGATTATTATTATTAAAAAAAAAAAAAAAAAGAGGAACGCATGGGTTAACAGAAATTTGAAATCCTTACCCAACCATTCCAATTGATCATGAAACCAACAGATTGTCCTAAATACTAATATTTTTTTATATCCTATTGCAGATAGACACGGCAAAATTAGGAGAGTGAGTATAATGAATGGTTTTTTTATAAGTAATATATGTTAGAAAGTGAAAGAGGCTATTTTGATTATAGAGTGAATATATTAAACTTTATTATCTCTCCTAACTTAGGCATTTACAATTGAAAGCTCTCATCCTATATATAGACTACTCTAAAAATCTAAAACTAAATAGGATTTGGTTAAACCAATCCTTCACATATTAAGATAGCTAATAGATCAATCCTAATTTAATCAGACAATTAACTAATAAACTAATCCTAATATAATTAAGACTCTTAAACATATCCAAATCCTAAAATCAAGTTTATTTACTAACATTCCCCTTAAACTTGATTTGATTCTTGTTACTCCAAGCAAAGCTCGTAGTTGGATGAACACGTCACTCTTGAGGGGCTTTGTTAGAATGTCGGCAATTTGATCTTGAGACTTCACGTGCTCTATCTTCACTTCCTTCCTTGCAACACATTCTTGAATAAAGTGGTAACGTGTATCAATGTGCTTGCTTCTTTCGTGAAAGACTGGATTTTTTGCCAAGGCAATTGCAGGCTTGTTGTCAACATAGATCTCCTTAGGCTTTTCTTGAGGCATAAATTCATGGGCTTGTAACAAACCCATGAGTTCATCAATGGACACGGTATCTAAATCCTTAGATTCTTCAATGGCTACAACAATATATTCATATTTTGGATGCAAAGAACGAGCGTTTTTTTTTACTACACGAACATCTTTCAAATCTTCTCCATATCTTTTTAATTGATTGGAAACCACCAGAGCTCTTGAAATATAATCTGATATATATTCAGTATCATTCATATGGAGAGATTCGAACTCACCTCTTAAAGTTTGAAGACGAACCTTTTTCACCTTGTCAACTCCTTTTTGGGATTTTTGAAGAATCTCCCATGCTTCTTTCGCAGTAGTGGCACATGAAATCTTCTCGAACATTGCTTCATCCTAACATAGATGGATGATAGAAAGAGCTTTTGAGAAGTTTAAAATATTTAAGGCCCTTGTTGAAAAGGAAAGTGGTTACAAAATAAAAGCTTTGAGATTTGATAGAGGCAGAGAATTCACATCAAAAGAATTTGAAAGATTCTGTGAAGATCAAGGTATTCGATGACCTTTGATAGTTCTTCAATTGCCTCAATAGAATGGAGTTGTTGAAAGAAAAAATAGAGTGATTCTTGAGATGACACGAAGCATGTTGAAGACCAAAGGAATGCCGAAAGAATTTTGGGCTGAAGCCGCTGATTATGCAGTGTATCTCTTGAATCATTATGCTATAAAGAGTCTTTCTAACAAGACACCATTGGAAGCCTGGTATAAAACGAAGCCTGGCATCAAGCATTTATGAGTTTTTGGATGCATAGCCTATGCTCATGTCCCTGATCAAGTTCGATCCAAACTTGATGACAAAAGCCAAAAACTTGTTTTTATTGGCTATGACCAACGTTCCAAAGGTTACAAGCTCTACAATCCTATTAGTGGAAGGATTATTATCAGTAGAGATGTTCAATTTGATAAAGAAGCAAAATGGATTAGAGTACTAATGAGAAAAAAGAAATAAAATCTTACATTTGCCTACCACAGATGTCGTAGAGCCATCTCCAAATTTTATATTACCCTTGATAGTTTAATTGCGCTCTACAAACATACTCCTTTTCCCACTCATGTGATTGCTAGCTATTGTATCAAGATACCATGAAATCCCATCTCCATTAAGATCACCATGATGGGCCATTAACAAGGTTATTTCCTCTTCTCCTTGTTTCCCTATGTAATTTGCTTTCTCAGTCACAACTTTTGGAATTTTTTCTGCATTCATAAGAATAATGCCCAAATTTCTGACAATTATAACACTGAATTGATGATTTATTATACTTTCTTGAATTATTGCCTCTTTCACGCCCAGATTCTTGTGTATTATTCTCTTCTTGATTGAATTGATTAAATCCTCCTCTTTCGCCAAGTCCTCACCCTCTTTGTCCACGACCACATCCACGTCCTCTTTGACCTCCATTATTATTGGAGTTTTCTTTTTTCTTCAAAGTAAGATTGCTTTGAAGAATATTTTCAAGGACTTCCTTATCCTTCTTTTTATGGCTTTCTTCATGGGCTTGTAACGAACCCATGAGTTCATCAATGGGCATGGTATCTAAATCCTTAGATTCTTCAATGGCAACAACAATATATTCATATTTTGGATCCAAAGAACGAAGGATTTTTTCTACTACACAAACATCTTTCAAATCTTCTGTATATCTCTTTAATTGATTGGAAACCACCAAAACTCTTGAAATATAATCTGATATATATTCAGTATCATTTATATGGAGAGATTTGAACTCACATCTTAAAATTTGAAGACGAACCTTTTTTCACCTTGTCAACTCCCTTTTGAGATTTTTGGAGAATCTCCCATGCTTCCTTCGCGGTAGTCGCATATGAAATCTTCTCGAACATCGCTTCATCCAAACATAGATGGATGATAGAAAAAGCTTGTTGATCTTTCTTACACGATCTTGTCAATGCTTCCTTTTGAGCTTGACTCAAGGCTGCGTCTTCATCCAGTTCCTTGTAGCCCTTTTCTACAATCTCCCAAGCATCTTGAGAGCCAAGAAGGGCCTTTAGACGAATTGCCCAATTATCATAATTATCTTTCGTCGGGGGAGGGAATTGAAACGGAAGCATCCCATTAGCTATCATATTTACCTAGCTCTAATACCACTTTGTTGGAAAGTGGAAGAAGCTATTTTGAATGTAGAGAGAATATATTAAACTTTATTATCTCTTCTAACTTGGGCATCTACAACTGAAAGCTCTCACCCCTATATATAGGTTACTCTAGAAATTCAAAACTAAATAGGATTTGGTTAAACCAATCATTCACATATTAAAATAACTAATAGGTCAATCCTAATTTGACTAGGCAAATAACTAATAAACTAATTCTAATATAATTAGGACTCCTATACATATCCAAATCCTAAAATCAAGTTTATTTAGTAACAATATACCTAGCAAAAATTAAGAGAAATGTAATTTCAAATTTTTAATTTAAAAATTTATTTGTCAATCAATTAATATTCAAAATAATATTTATTTGTAATTCCAAAAGACTCATAACTTTGATTCATATTTTACTATTATAACTAAATAAACCCGTAAAAAACAAGAAATACGAAAGTTTATATAAGACTTAATCCATGAATATGGAAGTATATACGATAATTTCATTTGAAAAATTATGAGAAATATCATATCCATAATTAGGGCCTGTTTGAATTGGCTTTTTTTTTTTTAAGGAACAAACACATTTTTTCCTAAAAAAGTTATTTTAAATTTGCAATAACTATTTGATTTAGCTTCCAAAAAAAACTAAAACTCTAAAAAAAGTTCAAATACAACTTTTTTTTAGAAGCCAGAATCTTTAGCTTCTTAAAAAAACTATTTTTCAGAAGCTATTAAAAAAATTGCTTTTGAAAAAAACTAATCCAAACAGGCCTTAATTGGTTATTTTTAATTTGAAAATTCAATTGTCAAGAAATTAATATTTAAAACAAGATTTATTGGTGAATTTCAAAAGTTGACGTATAATACTAAAAATAAATAAATTCCCACAAAGTACAAAAGTACAAGAACTTTCTTTTTTTCTTTTCTTTTTTTTTTGTATGTGTCTAAAACAAACACTTTTCGTCAGTAACACAAAGATGTGCATAAAAGGACTAGCCAAAACTCATCCAATAAGTACAGATTCGAAACATCAGGGGCCCTAAAACTCGATGGCCCTTAATTTTTTGCTACAAAAAATTAAGAGAAATTTAATCTCAAATTTTTAATTTAAAAATTTAATTATCAATCAATTAATATTCAAAATAATATTTATTTGTAATTCCAAAAGACTCATAACTTTGATTCATATTTTACTATTATAACTAAATAAACCCATAAAAATCAAGAAATGCGAAAGTTTATATAAGACTTAATTCATGAACATGGCAGTATATACGATATTTTCATTTAAAAAATTATGAAAAATATCATATCAGTACTTAATTGGTTGTTTTTAATTTGAAAATTCAATTGTCAAGAAATTAATATTTAAAACAAGATTTATTGGTGAATTTCAAAAGTTGACTTATAGTACTAAAATAAATAAATTCTCGCAAAGTACATAAGTACAAGCACTTGGTTTTTTCTTTTGTCTAAAATAGACACTTTTCATTAGCAACACATAGATGTATATAAAGGACTAGCCAAAACTAATCTAATAAATACAGACTCGAAACATCGAGAACCCTAAAACTCGATTAATAACAATAAAGGACAATCAACCACCGCCAACTCTGGCATTCAGACTAAAAGATCCATATATCATCATTACATAACATGGCACACGTTTGATGAACACTCTCCAAGAAAGCCATAAAAATGGCAACGCAGAAAACACAAACAACAACAAGGTGAGAAATGGGCTCACCCTCCCAAACTTTGAATGCTTAGAGAAAGAATCATTTAACTTGACCTCCCACCCTTCTAACAGACTGAGTTGTCAACAAATAATGCCATCAACTATGGTGGAAACACAACCAAGAGAGGAGAGGAACAACCAAACTTGCAACAAAGACCATGAGACCACAAGTTGAGAAATCAAAATTAAACTTCATCAAAGTCCTAAAGAGAACACCAAGAAACTAAAAACAAGGATACTTGTTCCAGATCTGAATAACAAGACCCACAGATTTTATTTGGGGCAAAAGCAAAAGTAACAAAAGATAATGAACCAAACAAAATACAATAAGAATAGCAAATAACATAATAGAAGGTAGAAATACATACCCAAACCACTGATCAAAGGGCGGGGTTGAGCAAAGTGAAGTTTGAAGATGAAATAAGGATGGGGAGAAGCTGGAGAGAATTTTTGAGAGAGAGAGAGGATAGAGAGAGAAGTAAAAGCACTGCATAATGCTTAATTGTGACATATATTAATACATTGCGTGTGTCATAGACTATCGCCCAATACAATTGTTTTCTTAGTCATTAATTGGTGAATCTTAATTTTTTTTATTTTATATAAGTACTTTTGGATGATTTAGCACTTATTTAAAGCAAGTTGTAATGAAGATCATTAATTTGTCACAAACACAAGTATAATAGTGAAAAATTTGCATAAACTCCATGTTGACTTTGTACTTTATTAAACATAATGAATTTTTTTGTCTGTTTTAGTTTTAGCTATGATTATATTATATTTGTAACTAAAATTGTTCGTAATTATGAAATTCAATTGATATTCATAAGATTGGCACAATTTTTAGAAAGAAATTTTTATAAAGAAAATGCATTTGCAACTAGAAATGTATTATTTTAATTTCTAAAAATACCTAATTTTTTAATTTTCATATTTTATATTTTAATTTTTTAAGTTTTAAAATTTTAAATTTGTAATTTTTTAATTTGTCTTTTTAGTTTTAAATTTTAATTTTTTTTATAATTTTCTACCTTTTAATTTCTAAAATTTGATTTTTTATTTTTATTTTAAAATTTTTAATTTCTTTTTAATTTTTTAATTTTTAATTTTTAATTTTTAAAATTTAAACTTTTTAGGAGGTTAAGGTCGGAGCAGGGGTAGGTGGGGATGGAGTAAAAGACAGAGTTATTATTTGGAAAATGTTTTTTGGCCATTGAAAAAACATTTGTGTTCATTTTGAACTAGAGTTTTCATTGACTAGAAAATATTTTTTGTTTGCTTGTTTCCTATATTACTAAACACCAAAAAATATTTTTCAAGAAAATATTCTCATGCAAACAAACAGGGCCTTAGTGACAAATTACCTTGTTATCAATTACCTTGTTATCACAAGTAATAAAATATCAATGCTAAGCTATTTAGAATGTCCCTACTATTACAATTAACACTCAAGATATCTACTTAATCACAAAAATTTAAATAAGCAAGTGACACTAGTAATGGTCATTATTTATCACTTTTGGTAACAAACAACTTTATTGTCACAAATGTCATAAAATCAACAATAAAAGAATTAGGATGCACTAATTTTATCATTAATAATGTTGATATCTACATTGCCAGAAATCAAATATGCAAAATCTCTAATTTCTTGTAACCACTATACAAAAGTATCACTAATATAATATTTGTCATTAAAATATCAAATAATAAAAAAATAGAATTACACTGCAATAATTTCCACAAGAAACCATACTGTAAGTTATTTCCACCTAGACAAAAGAAGTACTAAGTTATTTACTAAAGTTACTGATTTCTGGGCGGTTGCATGCATGCATCAGTATTCAGCAAAATCACATACGAATACTAAAAGGGGAGGATGTGAAGTCGACAAATTTTTTCGTTCAAAAGATTAAAGAATTTTTTTAATAAATCATCTTATAAAAAGTAACACAAATAAACTAGTTATCAGGATCAAGATTTCATTATAGTATGTATGCATGTCTGTATATATTTTATTATTCTCATCAGATTAAAACATATGCATTATGTATCAAAATTTAAAAGAATGTTTTTTTTTTGTTTTCAAATATGTTTAAGTACATATAAGAAATAATTATTCTGTATTTATTAAACCTCCTTCAAAAATTATATATTGCATATCTATAATTTCTTTGGCATCTTAAGTTATGCTGATGCACTTTCATGGTATAAAAATCATAAAGAACTAATGCCTAAGTTATTAACAATCTATTTCTATATTACAAATATTATTATCAAAATAGAAATTAATAGAGATGCCAAACTTAAATATTATTAATTAAAGTTCTAATAAAGAGTTAGATACTTCACTCTATTTAGAGCCCTTTCAGCAAAATTAGTTGTTAAAGTAACTGATAGCTGTTGTATTTTAGCTGTTAATAGATAACTGTATGGCAAGCTAGTTAAATAAAATGTGCTTGATAAATTAAATGTTAGATTAGTTGATGAATACAAAATAAAATAAAAAGACATTAGTATTGCGTTATTATTATTATGATAAGCATAATTATTATTACACGATTATTGAAAAAAGATAATATATTTTATAATTAGATTTATGTTTCTTTTATAAGATAATTAGAAAACAATTTTCAGGCTGTCACACCATAGGGGAGGGTGAGAGGACAAGGGGATCCAAATTTTTCATCAATCAAGTGAGAGTTTTCCGAACTTTTCCTACCCCTCTCACTCCCCCTTTCCTTAACATCATTATTAAACACTTTGGCTGAATTAATTTCAGTCTGATTTTCTACTGGCAAACAACGTCGATATAAAGCTAGAGGATCACTGGAGACCATAAACAACGTGTAATCTGTGAGGAAAGAAGAGAAATGCGGAAACTGAAGATTGGTGAAGGCCATGGACGACCATACTTGTACAGCACCAACAACTTCGTTGGTAGACAAACCTGGGAGTATGACCCTGATGCTGGAACCCCTCGAGAGCGACAAGCCATTGAGGAAGCTCGTGAAAAATATCGGAAAAATCCTAAGAAACATCCTAGTGCTGATTTGTTCATGAGGATGCAGGTGAAAACACAATTCCACATAACAAAGTGTATTACCATATCACGTATGCTCACTATTATATCTTAGAATCTAGTATTATTATTAGAACTTAGTGCACATCTTTCTATTTTTGGAATCCCGTATTTAGAGTTAATAGTAAAAGTAACTTTCTACTCTATAACTTTCTGCTCTTAGTTAGGGTATCTTCAAATTATATTAGTTATTAGATCAACTTGACACTAATTAATCTTATTGGGTCAAGAGTAATGAAGGAAAAACCCTTTTAACAAGTATGTTTGTCGAGAGTTAGACTTGTATTCTTCTTCTTACGAGATGAGACCGCCACCAATTTGACTAACAACTTATCGATAGTAACGAAAGTATTATCATAAAATGAAAAGAACAAGTTTTTATGTCTTTTTTCCAATTTTCAAGTTAAGCTTAGGAGGGGATTGGAAATATACATTACCAAAATAAGGAAAGGACTCTAAGAAAAGTTTGCCTTATTTGGCCAGGTAAAGTCATGATCTTTTCCCATTTTGGAAGAAAAAATTAGAAGCATTTAATTTAGGTCATCTCTTTTCTCTTTTATTTTTCTTTGACTAAGATGCAGAGAGGGTGATATAAGATATTAACTTACCCATCGTTAAGTAAAAAGAAACAGTTTTCATTGAAGATCTTATTTGGATTTCTTACAACTATATAAATGTGCGTGCATATCTTACAGCTTATAAAGGAAAGTGGGCTGGATCTATGGAGTATACCACCAGTTAGAGTGGGAGAAGAAGAAGAAGTGACATATGAAGCAGCTACAACTTCTGTCAAGAAAGCTCTTCTGTTACATCGAGCCATCCAAGCTAGTGATGGACATTGGCCTGCTGAAAATTCAGGCCCTATGTTCTTCACTCCTCCCCTGGTATTTCATTTTGTTAACTACTAGTGATCATAACTTTAAACTTTTATCAGTTATTTATAGTAAATATTAATTAATTTGCTATGTTTTTAACTTAAACTTTAGAAAAAGATCATTTTAAGAAAATATATCATTTGCAATGATTTTTAACTGCTGTTTTTTATTTGTCAAAACTTACAGTAGACAATAAGCAACAAGGTTTCTAAACAACAATTAGAAAATATTGTAGAAAGTTATTGGAGACGTCTTTAATATTTTTGCAAGCATTGTAACAAGTTCAAAATATAGTATAAGATATCATTTTGTTACTTCTTATAGTCTAAAAAATTTGAATGTTTCTTCCTTAGGACTTCACTACTATGAAGTTTACCGTGTTATTGCAAAAATAAATTTTTTTTTCTAAAAAAATATTTTTTCATAAAAAAGATCAATCTGTAGAGCCTATCAACTTACTGATCCAAGATGGACTTAAGGGTGAAAAGAATCCTCATTGAAAAATGAAATCTATATCTATATCTATCTATCTATTCTATACATATATATATATATATATATATATAAAACAATAACTACTGGGCGATAATGTTTCCTACCAAATTTTAAGCACATTAGAGCATGTCACATGTCTTGATTATCTTTTGAAATTTTTATCTTATTGCTATATCTATATATATATATATATATATGTATGTATGTATATATATATTAGTATTGTTAGATGTCAATTTTAATAATTGACTAAGTATTTAAGGAGTTTTAAAATTAATTGTTAATAATGAAGCACATCTCAGTAGTGCCAACTTCTTAGGATGAGTTGAGTAGTGTGCCTAACACCAAGGTTTTAGCTTGATAGTTGTTTAGTGGTTTAGTTGGTACTAATTTTATGTACTAGTCGAGTTTATATTTCCTCAATTTTTGCAAAGGTTGTCTCATGTAGTCTCTATATAAAGAGATCTCAATAAATAAAATTAATAAGTCTTTTCTTACAAAATTTCCAAGCGTATTCACTAACAAATATGATGGATTAGTTGGACAGATTTTGTCGGTATTGTTAGTAAGCCTATTCCCTATTGCAATATTAATTTCTTTTTTGTTGTTTGCAAATATTGTTGATCATTAATATATGTTTTACATGAGTATACACCCGGTATACGTATCACTTTCGGTTTCTTCCTTGCTACATCAATGTCGTTCATGTTTTTCTTCTTTTTCTCGTACGTCCTTGCCTTTTGTTTTGCTTTTTCCTCTCTTCCGTATTCCTTCTCCTTTTCCCATGTCTCCATCTCTCTTTCTTTTTCACATCATTTTTGTTTCCCACCATCACTTGATTTGAAATTAAATTGTTACATCATTTTATTTATAATTGTATCAATGACATATACCGCTAAATTTCACTTGTAAAACACTTATCTACCAAAGATGACTGGATGTGTTTGGAATAAACTTATTATAAAATACTTATTTTATTCGTTAATGAATGATTTATCTTCTAACGTGTAAAAGAGGTAATAACATTTTAGTACAAGCATCTTATAAATTATTTTACTATGTCTCTTTTTGTCTTATAACATATAAATAATTCATTTTTAATTTATTTTTACAACTATAAATAAGACATCTTATTACAAATCTTGTGAAAAATTCAAAATAAATTATACATTTTCTTATATAAAAAAATATCTTATTAAATTCGACAAAAAACTCCCGAAAGAGAAAGGAAACCTTCAGGTGGGAGGAAACGAAAAAAGGCCAAGTCTATGGAAATAGAAGCTTTGTTCGTGCTCTCTTCTTTTTCGCTAGGTATTGGAAGCTTTTATGGTGTTCTCTTCTTTTTGACTATGTGTTGTTATGGCTTTCCAATTTTTCTTTCTTTCCTGTCATTTTTCGCTATATTATTCGCTGTTAAAAGTTCACCTAGTCCCTATAGTTGAAAGAAAAATTTGAAATTTTTTGTTCTGTTTCACAGCTGTCCACTTTACTTGGGTTACGAAAAAGCCTTTAGTCACATCAACAATTTTCCAGCCATCCACTTGAGAACTAATTTGGAACCATTGGTCAAGAAAACTGAAAAATATGTGGTCCGTCAGATTTCAAGACCATACTTTTGCATGCATCTTTTGGTATACATACATATACATACATCACTTTTTTTTTCTGAGTTAAATTCAAATAAGTCCCTATTATTAATATTTTTTTTATTTTAATTTCTATTGTTACAAATAATTCATACAAGTCCTCAATGTTTACTTATTATAGCCAAATTAGTCCCTGCAGTTAGAGTTAAATTCAAATAAATTCCTAATGTTTACATATTTTTTAATTTTAATCTCTAATGTTTCAAATAATTTATACAAGTCCCCAATATTTAATTATTATGGTTAGATTAGTCACTACAATTAGAATCGACGTTAGTTTTGACGAAAATGTCCCAAATGACCTCAAACATAAAAGTAATTGACAATCTTACCTTTTGCCTTATAAAACAAAATCCGATTATTTATTTTTTTAAGCAAGAATTCCTAGCCAAAAAGAAAAAAACCAGCAGGAGTTTAACATTTTGGATGATAATTTTTTTAAATAATAAGGACTAATCTGACTACATTTGTGAAACATTAAGGACTAATTTGAACATTTTAAAACAATTAGAACCACTTTGAAAAAATGAAGAAACAATAAGGACTTATTGTGAAATTTACCCTTTTTTTCTATGAAAAATCACTTTTTCTCTAAAAAATACACATTTTTTCACAATAAATATTTAAATTAAATTTCAAAAAAAAATTGAGACTTTAAAAGAATTAAAATTTTTAACTTCTTAAAAAAATATATATCTTTAAAAAGCTCAAAAAAACTAGTTTAGACGAGCTCTATAGCAAATAACTTGGTTGTTTATGTTTCTTTTTCTATTTTTGCTATCTATTTCATCTAACTGTTACACACATTACTTGCACAGATTATTGCCTTGTACATCAGCGGATTAATCAATGTTGTTTTAACACGAGAACACATCAAGGAGATACTTCGCTATGTCTATAACCATCAAGTACGAACCGGTTCGATCGGTTATATATATATATATACACACATACTTGTGTTTTCTAGCTAAGAATGAAATGTATTATCATGAATGTAGAACGAGGATGGTGGTTGGGGATTGTATGTTGGAGGGGACAGCACCATGATTGGATCTGCACTGAGCTACATTACATTACGTCTGCTGGGTGAAGGACCTGATGATGGTGATGGGAGAGCAGTTGCAAGAGTAATACAAAATAAATTATGTTATAATAGTTTAAAGATCCTTGTAACCAATAATGATTTTATTTTATAAAACATTAGTTTATAGAGTTTTGAAAATTACATCTGATCATCAAACAATTTCTTCCATGGCATGAGATTTAAAGTATATGGTTTAGACTTTTAATTTATTAATTAATTAGATTATACTATAAAACTGCAAAGTCTAATAACCACACGTTCAATTGTCTAACATGCATTTTTGTCTTTGAATCTCATTTTTAGGTATTTTATGTTTGGAACTAATGAAGAATTAATTGTAAATCTATGCAACGATTTAGACAGAGGGTAATTGAAAATTTTATTCACTTTATGGAAAGATTAGATTACCGAAATATTTCCGACCCCCAAGTTAAACAAAATATAATATATTATAATTAGAAATGAAATATTTTTCTAAATATTTTTAAGGATTCCCTATAAATTGAATCTTTGCTACTCGAAAAAGTAGGAAATAGACCAATCTATCCTGTTGAGTCACTTGTAGATGCAGAATCAAAAAGAACTCATTATAAGCAAATAGAACACCTTTTAGGAGTATCAATACCGTCACATGAATAGTAAATGCATGAATGTGATGTACCAAGAAATCTGCGGTTCCTAATGGAATAGGTAACAAAGTCACTTTGCCACCCATTGCTACTAAATCACCACCCCTCCCCCCTCCCCCTAAGTTAAACTGGTGCTTTCTGTTGCACCAGTAGCTGTTGCACCAGGTACTAAAGCATGAATGTTTTGTATCCATTGAGCAAAAACGGGTTGTAATTGTATAGCGGTATTTGAAAACATATCTTGATTATGGAATGAATCAGTGGAAAAACTAGTTAAGAGGATATTATCAATATGATTTATCTCAGATTAGATTGTCTAGATTAATACCACAAAAATGGCGAAAAAGAATTAATCAATATTTTATGACTCAAAATAAAAATTTAAACATAAACAAAAGGGATTCATATGAAAAAGACCAATTAATTCATTACAAAAAATAAAATGATTCTAAAGTATATTTATTATTGAATCAAAAAGAGAATTTTCCAAAATACTATAGATATGATCTTCAAAATACAATAGATATCATCTTTTATCATATAAATCTCTTAATTATGAAAATAAGAGGGACTCTTCTATTTATGGATCGCCATTTGAAATAAATAAGAACCAAGGGATTTCTTATAATTCCAACACACATAAAGACAACTTTTTTGATATCCTCGAGAATGTCGCAATCAATAATTATCTAGGTGGGGACAATTTTATATATACTAAAAAAAATTCTTGATAGTAAATATTTGGATTGGAAAATCATCAATTTTTATCTTAGCCGAAAACTCAATATTGGGGTCTGGACCAAGATCGATACCAAGAGGAATCAAAGCACTCATAATTATCAAATTATTGATAAAAGAGATAAAAAAAGATGATTTAGGATATAACTTTTAAAATACTTGTGTTTGTGATAATTATTGTGCACTTAGGGTGCCTAGTTGATTAATTATAGATAATAGTTTATAATTTATTGTTCAAGAAGGAAAATGTTACTATTTTAAAATTCAACCAATGTTTCATGTTTCACATATAGAAGTTTACTTATACAACTAAACTGTAACTGGAATGACAATATCAAAATTTCTAACAAAAAGAAAAAAAAAGATCTTAAGTTAGTTTGAAACTAATGTTATCTGATACTAATTTATATGTTACTTTGTAAAATTATTTGCTAATATTACAAAAAATTTCAAATTTAAAAGATTAAATTGGAAGAAGAATCAAAATAATACAAAACAAATGTCAATCTTACGTAGCTGATCTATTTGGTCAAGATTAAGTAAAATAATCTAAATAACTAAATCCAATAACAGTAATCATCTGAAATTTAGGATTGCATAAATTCTCAATATTTGATTTAATGTGATTTAGAAGATGGATTTTACATATTATTAATTAGATGATTAGTGAATTAATTAATTAATCATAGGATATATATAAAAATATTATATTATGTTAAAAAATGATCAATAAAATATTTTAATTTCCAAATGGACAACCATGGCCAAGGGGAAATTTTTACATATATTATGTTATATTATATTTAACAAGGCATATAAAATAATTTTATTTTCCAATTAAGGCATGTATAATTGTTAAATTTTTTAATATTTAAAGTGCATGAATAATTTTTAGAATTTTAAAGACACCTATAGAAATATTTAAGATTGGATTACTCGAAAAGTGAATGAAAGAGTAACACTTGCTAGTCGATGGCTAGAGTGAACGAGTTTAGGATTATATATTATATATAGATAGATAATTAATTAATCATACACATACATACCAACATACGTACATGCATACATACATAACATATATATATGTATAAAGATTATTATATTATATTAAAAATGACCTATAGAAATATTTATTTTTCAATTAATGTATGTACAATTTTTAATTTTTTGAATATTTGAAAGGCCTACATAATGCTCTTTTAAAAGTGGGTATATAGAGATATTATTAATAATGTTGTTGTTGCTGTTGTTGTTGTTATTTCTTCTCTTTCTCCTCCTCATCTTACTACAATTTAATTGATGTTGGAGTGTCATTTTCCAAGAAATGATCATAGTAAAATATGATATATTCTATTAATTAATTGCTTATTTAATTGAGTGATCAATTGAGTTTTTTCAATATTATTAAATTTCATAATTAAAGAATTAAAATTAATGAAAATAAATATTTTGAATAATACTATCTATTAATTGATGGATTATATGTTTAATTCAAATTTAGATGGATTTAATCTTTTCTTAATATGTTAATCTTGTCAATTAAATATTGGAATATACGTAAATTACAGGTAAGTAAATGTAGGTTTTTTTTTTTTAAAAAAAAACATATTTGGATGTTAGATGGATGTATAGTGGCTTACTCTTAAAAATATACAATAGATATAAAAGTAAGTATACTAAAATTTTATGAATAATGAATAATGGCTAATACATGTAATTATCACTAGCTAATCTAATAATTATCTTGAGTACAAATTCAAAAGAGATGGATTAAATTTTTTTGATCTTTTAAAATTGAATTATATGTTAACTGGAGCTTTAGTCAATGTAGTTTCTTCTATAAATATCTGATAAGTAGTTAGAGGTATATTGGTTGTTTTAAAATACTAAAGACTATAATAGTAGCATATGTTAAAAAATTTTATGAATAATTGATGCTTTTTAAATTAAATTTTATAAATAATGGATAGTACATATAACAATAGCCTAAAAATATATTAAAAAAAGGACACAAAATTAGTTTTCAGTAATGCTTGTATAGTTTTTTTTTTAAAAATATTTAAAAGGGCTATAAGATTTTCTTTAAGTTATAAAACAACAAGCTACAAATGTAGTTTAGGACAAAGTTATCCTCCTTCATTGCCTTTTAGAGAATAAATATAACATCTATATATATATATATATATATATAGTCCTTATTACTCTTATTCATTAGGGCCAATTTGGCTTTTAGTTAAATACAATTTTATTAAAGGGCCTTTTGAAATGGATTTTTAGTGTAAATGAAACTTATTGGCGATTTTTACGTGAAAAAATTTTTACCAAATTATACAGTAATTAGTTTTCATTTGAAAATAGATGTTGGATGTCTAAATTACTAAAAAGGGCATTATTAAATTAATAACAATAAAATATTTGTAGATAGAAAATAATCTTGAGGAGGATGGAGAGGGAATGAGTCAATTGAAGTTATAAACCAAATATAGCAAATTAAAGTTTAAGCAAACAAAGAAATGAACAAGTGAGACAAATTATCAAACATTTAGCATGCACAATGAAAAGAGAATGGAGAAACATCAAACACTACATTTTTGGTGGTTAAGCAAACCTACATTCACCACCTAAGGAGTCTCTACTTAGGACTTCCAAACACATCTCTACTAGGCAAACCTATTTTTACCACCTTATGAATATCTGCTTAGGACTTTCAAACACACCTTCACTAGATATTGAGCATCTTTAAATGTAAGTGAACGCCAGACCTACTTACACCAATCCTTGAAGTCCACAAAGGAATAAACCCAGTCTCATCAAATGTATTTGAGACTTTAAACCTACTAATACAATCCCTTGAATCTGCAAAGTATCAAACAAAACTTCTTCAGATGTAGGTTGGGCTTCAAAATTATTACAAACTTTTGAACCACTTCAAAGGACATTTAGGCTTTATTTGGGTTTAGGGGGATTGGATGATAAAGGAAAAGAAATAATAGTAATTAGGGGAGGTGAATGATTAAGCCCTATTTGGATTGGATAAAATTATAAAGGAAAGGACTATAAAGGGTTGTTTTTGTTATTCGAGTCCATTTAGGCCCATAAAATTTTATGCATTGTCTATGAAAGTGGGTAAGGAATTGAGCCCTTCAGATGTAGAAGGATCCCAATGAAACCTGCATGTCTCGTGCAAGTAGTTGTGATGGGGGCTCATTTGCAAGCATCAACTTTAATTTAATCCCGAGTTTCTTGAAAAAAGTGTCATATCTTGAATGTTTTTCAGAATGCCAGGGTTTACTATAAGGAACTATGGAACACTGAATACATGGCAAAGGCCACATTAAGCTACCAAAAGGTTAAACGTGTACGACATGGAACCTTTGTCAGTATCAATAATAGATAGGTCACGTGGTGTGAATACTGCCTGCCAAAACGCGATCTACTCTTAAGAAAGAAGTCGAGGGTTCATGTCTCAAAGCCATTGAGGACTACAACTTCAAACCCATTTGTGGAGGTCGAGAATTGACAATGTCATCTTTAATTTGGTGGGGAAAGGGTGGAACTTGGATTAGTTGGCAAGGTTGTACAAGGTTAAAAATATCAAAGAGAATCTAATGAAAATTCTTACTAGAATCGAGAATACAAGCGTTTACGATTTCACCATAGCTACTGTAGAAGGAGGGCTTGTTGCATCTATTAGCGAATAAGAGACAATTACTCTTAATGAGGAAATTCTAGTATCCTGTAGTTGCAAAAGCTAGAGAAGGCCCTTATAGTTCTCAAAATTGGCGCCTTCAAGAGTGGTGACCTCATGAAGGCACTAGTATAATTAGTCCAACACTAGAAGGGCGAGTGTAATTGGTCTTAAGCCTTTTCTTAGGATCTTGATATTGCAACCCAAGTTGAGGAAATTGGTGAGAACACTATAGATTTTACCTATAAATAGCTTTTAGAAGGCATAAATGTATAAAGCTATGTCTTCATGGTAAGGGACAAAAACGTCATCCTTCTAGTAATGCATCTTTTGGAAAGATGAGTAAGAGATGTCACATTTCCTTAGTCGAACAAGTCTTGTGGGTTGTTAGGCTTGCCATTGACCATAGCACCTTTGATCAACGTCTTGGTTGGAATGGTGCAGCTACAGAGCGAGAAGCCAGTGGAATGGTAATGTAGGCCAACAACACATTAGATCATCTTTAAGAGGGACATCGACGGTGATATTTGGATGATCAATGAGAGCATAAGGAATTCATAGGTCCTTAAGTTCTTCCATTAGTTTCCTAGAACAAGTTTGAGGTTGCAAAACTAATCCTTGGTGTTGAAGGGGGCTTATCCACAAAAAGGTTTGGCTTTTTATGCCCACGAGCATGAAAATCATGTGGAAGATAAATCTTGGGTGAGAAAGATGGCGTCTATAAGTAACAGTTTTTTAATTAGGCAAGGATATCGTCGACTTTATCTAGATCATATATGGACACAGATGAAAAATAGATTGGTTTTCACCATCAAGATTGACAAGATCTATCATGTTAAAATGCTTATGCTAGAGCTTCTTGAGTGTTGGTCCAAGCTTCTCAATGAGCTTAGAAGAGGATGTGCTATGTAGTTGCATCATGATGATTAAGAGAAGAAAAAAAGTGAGGAAAGAAGAAGAAAGAAGAAGAAGAACGAAATTGATCTTAGAGTGCTTAAGGAATTAGGACAATTCCAAGGCTAGGGCATAGAGGATAAAGGTAAGCCAGAGGGGAGTCTAATTTGAAATTAGTAGCCTTTTGCTGCCTTTGTCAGGAAAGCAAAGAGTTGTTTACTAGATGTTTAGTGTAACGGGTATTTTAGCAGCCTAATGGAATGAATCATGGTTTTATGACCTACTATTTTTTCAGGATTGTTATTATACATTAGAAATTTGTTTAAACATCATTTCTAATGTATAAGAGGTATTTGTTATAACGAAAAATAAATATAGACGTGACATGACACATAGGTTTAACATGCAAGCAAACAAGACTAACGTGGCATCACACGTGTCAAGATAAAGTGTTGACGTGACATGACAATGTATCACTCTTAGAAAGGAAAGGTAAAAGCTTTCAGCTTGAAGGAAACGACTACTATATTTGTAAGGGCCTAAGTCCATTATGATGTTTAAAGGTCTAGAAGGGGATCAAATGCCTTGATCAGCGCAATTAACAATATAAGAAACATGGTAGTTACTAAGCTTATGGAGAAAGTGTCAGAATAAGCTTGAGAACATGGGCACAGAGTGGAAATTATCCAAGTAGTTATCAACAATTTATTGGTAGTTTACTACTATAAAAGAAACAAGACGTGATTGAAGAAGGGATCCCAGATTAATTGACACAACGTCAATTATTTCTTTTACTTGTAACATAAAGTAGCTTAGCTTAGCCTAGTGTACATTAACTTAGTGTAACTTTGCTTAGTTTTATACTATCATCCAATATTCTCTAGTGTAACTTTACTTTCTTGGACGTAGTGGATCCTTAGAAATTTGTAACCTCCACACTAAAACAATTGCATGATGGAGTTCTCAATGGTAATGACATGTCTCATTTCTTTCTAAATGGTTTTCTTAATCACAATGACAACAATTATTATAATTCGGTTAGTAAAGTCAAGAAGACAAGGTTTTAAAAGTATACGACTCCTCACAGGGCTCGAGGCCTATTTAAGACCTATCACTAGTGACTTTAGGTGTTCATAAGCAAGGTCAAGAGCCAAAGCAAGGGTATAATTAAGGCTGCCCCGTGAGGATTAGCCCATATGAGGTCATTTTTTTTTAATTTGTTTCTGAATCGTAAACAAATAGTAATTGTTTTTTTCAAAAATGTATATCGGTTAACATTGTGTTGGGGGTGCATCACAGAGGGACCATAAAGAGAGTGTATGGTACAATGACCCTAGAGACAAATAAATCCTTAACTTTATCAATGTTCATCAATACATTTCTCGTGAAGACTTTGAAATTCTGCAATAAAACATATGCAACAAAATGATGTTATTCGTTCGTATTATCTTTGAAGTCTACTTGCATATTTATGTCACACTCTCACTCAAACTTACATGCAATTCAGCAAAATTGTGGTGCTATTGCCTCACAACTTACATGCCCATGTCTTACTTGTATGGAAGAAGATATCATGGTCCAATCACTGATCTCATACTATCCTTGAGAAATGAAATCCATGTGAAGCCATATGATGAGATAGACTGGAATTTAGCACGCCATGACTATTGTAAGGTTAGTTTTTGTATTTTTTTTTAATGGATTACTGTGTTGAACAAGCGTATAAGCTCTAAACAAATGCTTTTAGATTCGTTTAATGATTAATTTTATGAGCTTTACATATCCTAACCTTTCAATGTAGAAAGACTTGCTCTACCCTCATACATTGATACAAGATCTGCTTTGGGACACTCTATACTATTTTTATGAACCAGGTTCCAAACTTTGGCCCTTCAACAAAGTCAAAGAAAGAGCATTACACAAGACAATCAAATACATGCGCTATGGAGCTGAAGTAAGTAGATATATCACAATTGGATGTCTTGAAAAGGTTAGTATAATGAGGTAAACCAATTGGAGTTAGGATATATCCTTGGAAAATTTGTAACACAAATGTCATTATGGATCATAAAGGGGCTCTAACTATATTCCCTTATTCAGTGTTTACAACTGATGTGCTGGTGGGCCGAGAATCCAAATTGTGAGGAACTGAAGTATCATCTAGCTAGGGTTCCTGACTACTTGTGGCTTGCTGAAGATGGAATGAAAATGCAGGTTTAAATTTTTGATAGAATTATTTATGTTGATTACTGGATGGATCAATAATCATTTGTAGCATGACATTTTAGTTGGTGGATGACTAATTATTAAATATTTATTCTATTTTAATTTGTAGGGTTTTGGTAGCCAGTTATGGGATTGTGTTTTTGCCACTCTAGCAGTTCTTGCAAGTGGCATGGTCGAGGAATATGGGGATTGCCTAAAAAAGGCACACTTCTTCATAAAAGAATCACAAGTCCAAGAAAATCCAAAAGGAGACTACAAAAGTATGTATGGCCACTTCACTAAAGGATCATGGACTTTCTCTGATCAAGATCACGGCTGCGTTGTCGGTGATTGCACTACTGAAGCATTGAATGTAGTCACTAAACTTATTTTCATAGTTTTTTAAACATTCATAATAGTATAACACTAGCAATTTAGCAAGTTATCTTCACCAAACATCTATTACTCATCCTTTGCAGTGCCTTTTATTTCTTTCATAAATGCCACCTGAAATTACTGGAGAAAAAGCTCCTATGGAATGCTTGTATGAGGCTGTCACTGTTCTCCTTTATTTACAAGTAAGATGCGCATATTAATTTGAGACCGATCCAATAAATAACTATATATCCTCCAATATGTATTAATATGTAAATTAATGTTGAACTAGTCAACTAATAATCCTCTCTTTCCTAAATACATAGAGTCCTAAAAGTGGTTGTTTTGTTGCTTGGGAACCTCTTACTCCACAACCATATCTGCAGGTAATATATCATATGAGACTTCATTCGAAAGGCTTCATATTTTCTCAATTCCTTTTACATGCATAAATGTTTCTCTCTTCAAGAATTTATACTAATTTGAGCAAACTATTCCTTTCTTGTAGAGTTTGAATCCTTCTGAAATTTTTGATGACATTGTTCTTGAGAAGGAGTAAGATCATAGATATCCCCTTCCATTCATTTGGTTTGGACTTCTTTCTACTCAACGAGATAAATGGATGTTTCACATTGATTATTTGGTGTTCAGGCATGTTGAGATCACAACATCTGCTATTGAAGCTCTTGTGTTGTTCAAGTGTCTACATCCAGGCCATATAAAGGAAGAAATAGAAGTTTCCATAGCAAAAGGGGTGCAATTTCTCGAAGAAAGGCAAAGTCCTGATGGTTCATGGTATGCATAGTCATGTTGAATTTACTTCAATAATTGAAAGTGAAGAAGGGAAAATTAATGTACTCCTATTCATGTAAAAATGTCATTATAGGTATGGCTATTAGGGAATTTGCTTCTATTATGGCACAATGCTTGTGCTAAGAGGGCTTGTTGCAGTTGGGAAGACATATGAAAATAGTGAAGCAATTCGTAGAGCTATAAGTTTTTTGTTGTCAACACAAAATGAAGAGGGTGGTTGGGGAGAAAGCCACAAATCATGCCTAAGAATGGGAACTAGGAATTTTCTTTTTGTTTTCAACTAACAATAGAACTGGAAACCATCCAAAAGAGATGAATGATATACATTTTTTGAGCATTTGAAGCAGTAGTTGAAGTTACTATAGTTCATTAAAATAAACAAATAATGCATAAGAGGAAAAATTGTATGTCTATTTACATTAAACTAATGCTCTTACTATGTATCTGTAACAAGAAATACATGCCACTAGAAGGTAATCGAACAAACTTAGTTCAAACATCATGGGCAATGCTAGGTTTGATGTTTGGTGGGCAGGTTAGTATTGTTTCTTATCTTGACTTTCTCTTTACGTGTAGTAACCTCAAATGTCTTTATATTATTAAGAAACAAAATGATGTCTAGCTATATTGTAACAAACTTTTACATTTATAATAACCAAGTGCTCACTTTTTCCTCCCTTGTTATCTAGGTTGAGAGGGATCCAACTCCTTTGCATAGAGCAGCAAAACTATTGATCAATGCTCAAATGGATGATGGTGATTTCCCTCAACTGGTTGCTTGTAATTGTTTTTGGTTTTTATTTGATCAAGACATTGAGTTCTACCATTCAACAGACTATAATTTTTTGATCATAGGAAATTGCTGGTGTCTTCGTGAAGAGTTGTATGTTGCACTACGCGCAATACAAGAACATATTCCCATTTTGGGCACTCTCCGGATATCGTAAACGTGTCTGGCAATCTTCAAGCTGATGAAGAATTTAATTCTTTGTAATATAAGCACCTTTGGCTAGTCTATTCCATTTATGAACAATACTACATGTTGGACTCTTGACTGCCATTGATGTATCACCTTTGGCTAGTCTTTTCCATTTCAGTAGATTAGAGTAATGAAAATGAAGTGACTCTCAAGAGAAAATCTAAGCTACTGAGGAAGATTCGCAGCAATTCTTCAATCCTAATGAAGTAGTCTGGAATCCAATGAACAACACCAATTGCTTAGAATGAGCTCGTGAATTTATGGCACCATAGTAGAATCATGACCGGTGTGCTGTGTGCCCAAGTGAAAAAAGAAGTGGTAGCTTTGTTATGCCAGAACCTAAATGTTATGTTAGCAACACTTCCTAATGATCCTTTTTCTGTAACTTCCATCCTTACTTTAACCTTCTTTTTTGTTTGAAAAAGGTAAAGTGCATTCTATAATTGAAAACATTGATCACACCAATGCCTAATATAAAATTTGTTCCGATCATGTGCCAATATTTTGGCATTTGCATGTTAATTTCAAATAGACTAGTTGCAAAAGTCAAGCTCTCAAAGAATGATTTCGTTGTCAACCAAATGAGAAGTGAATGGAGAATTCAAAATTAATGCACAAAACACACACAAGGTATACATCTATTTTTCTTCCCAACCATCTTAAGATGTGACTCCATTTTCTAGTATTGTATAACTTGCCTGAAAATTATGTTATTGGAATTTCTTATGTCTTTTTAAGGCTATCTTTTACTTGTATTTATTCTACTACTTTTTGAGTTTAAAAAGTGCGCCTATTCTATACTGAGTTCATATAGGCTTTATTTAATGTTCCATTTTTGTGCCTAAATGGATTTTCATAATATTGTATATTGTGTGTATATATGTGGCATTCTATAATGGAACTTTGTATTGTATATCAAAATCAATACCCATTTACATATTTGTATTCTCCCTAAATTTGCAAATTCAATGTTCTAATCCCGTGCAATTTGGACAAGAACTATATAACAGAGAAAATTAATTCAAGGGGGAGTGAATTGGATGTATAGCATAAATATCACATAAACACTCTATTATATAGTATAAATTTCTTCTGTTTGCGACTCAAAGAGGCATGCCACATTTGCTCCTATTTGTTTGGCAACTCAGCTTAAATTATGTTATTAATATTACAAGTATCTCTCTATGCATACTTTTGTTAGAATAGTTTTTGTACTCAGAAAACTTTGAGCAATACACTTGCTTCAGGCATTTTGCAAAAAAGGTATAGTATCTTTTTGATTCGTTAAGTCTACAGATTTGGAGTACTCCTATTTGTAGAAGTAAAATGTTATAGCTTGAGAGACTTTCATGAGAGACCATCATCACCTTAGCAGGATGAATAAGTTCTAAGAAAATTAATTTAATTTTAAGCATCATTTCTGTCATTTATTGTGCATATTAATCTCTTCATTCTTAATTTCTTCTGATCCAAGTGTTTCACAATTTAATTCTAACTAGTGCTTTTATACCTCGTGTTTTGCATGGGTTTATTTAGGTTCTGTGTATTTTTTTGTATTTTAAAATATTTATATATGTGATTTTTTATTGTTTTTAGGTTTTCGTGTGTGTTTTTTTATTGTTCTTAAATATCTATAAAAATTAATTCTAGTGCTTTTTTTATTCTTATTTTTATGTTTTATTCTTATTTTTATTTTTTAAATTAGGATATGATGCATAAATTAATTAAATTAATGAGTTTTTTGGACTTTATTACTTTAAACTTATTAAAAAGAAATATATAGGTGATGCATAAGTATAATTATCTTGTAACTCGATTGCAATGATGAAATTAGGAAGTGGTGCATAAATATAATTAAACATTATGATATATAGATATATAATAATGTAATTATATTAAAAATAAAATTTTTGATGACTTGGCAAGATAAGTGCTGATGTGGCATCTTTCTTTGAGTTTCTTTGGGTTTAACTTATACACACACACACACACACATATATATATATATATATATATATATTATAAATTTAATAAGATGTTAACCCTCTCCAAAAATTTGTAACGTACATTTCCTTCTCTCTCCACTACACACAAAGCCCCCATAGTCAATTAAATTCCGATCTCTCTATATTTTCTGCATATGTCTATTTATGTTTAATGTATTATTTGGTCACTGCATCTTATAAAAAATATAAAAATAAAAAGAATTTAGATCACTAAGTTGTGAAAGAAAGATAAAACATGCCAATTCTTTTTTCAGTTCTTAATTCCTATTTTTTGACAAATTTGTAGGATTATGAGGCTTTGACACCAAATGTCTTCACGAGAACAATTGTCGGAGGTGGTGGAGCGATTGTCTTACTACTTCATTCTTTGTCCTCATTGACTAGTTTATACACCATGGTTATGGTATGAGTAAATTTATAGACAAGCATTTAAGGATCGTTGCAATTTTAAGAAATTATAGATGCTGACCTGCATTTTCTTTCTAAGTAATTAATTTTCAAATGCTTGAAGTTCCTATATTTCAATGTAATGTCTTGATACATTAAAGTTGTAATGTGATCCGAATCTTTGGGTTTTTCCAGTTCAGCATGATTTTGTAGAAGACATTAAGATCAATAAACGACATTTTACTCGACATAAACTATATTCGACTGAGCATTTTTCTCAAAGGAAATTAGATTCAACTGAGTTATGACTACCATAGATATGCTTTTGCATTTGCATTTGCATAAAGAAGCTTAATGTTGGTTGCAAAAATAGTTAGCAAGAGATAGTTTTTTCCAAAAGTAGGTTCTTCGACCTTGTCATCTTTCAAGTTTTTCGCTAGCTTGCTCTGCTTTCTCGGAGCCTTTATTCGCAAAAGAAATAATGCTGCAATCTATGAGGTGACTTATACATCAGCCACCCGGAGTACGTGAAAAAATAACATCAGCCTATTAGTCTTTCGTCGCGAATGAGGCCCAATAGGTTATTACAAGACACCATCACTGGTATAGATGAATTCTCTCCTGTGGTGTTCAATTTTTCTGTGTCATCTAAAATGCTTTAATAAGTTAATATAGCCAAATACTGCATATATCATCGTGCAACATAATGTTTGTCTTATAATTCTTATTTGCATTTGTGTATTGATAGAGCTAGAGGAGTAAGAAGTAAATGGCTCATCTAAGTCAAAAGCAGAGTTTTTTTTTGGCTTAATTGTGGGCTGTGGCTCACTGTTTGTCACAAATATTATGTCTAAAAGTGCTTAGTTAAGAAACTGGACTCGAGGTTGAGCTTCTTACGAATCTCTACTGCAATCAAACAGTTGCAACCTTTTTCACAAAGAATCCAGTTCTCGAAGACATTGAGATCGATACACATTTTACTTGAGAGGAATTAGAATCAGCTCAGCATTTTACTCAAAAGAAATTAGATTTAGCTGAGTTATGAGAATTTGCTTAATAATTTAAGGAATTATGCTATGCTCTGGAACATGAGGTATTAAACAGCAAGAAAATTTAATCCACTCAGAAAGTTTAAATGCTTTCACCTATTTGCAGGCTCAAAATTCTATACCATTTGCAAATGGTCATCATGGTCCAAAAGCTAATTCAAATTAGCTGATAAATGTATTAGTGTACTTTCCTTTTTCTGAATTTCCTGCCTCGATAACTTTTCTTTTGCATTTCAATTTGCAGCTCATAATACTGTATCTCAACACTTATGCAAGACCAGGAAGATTTACGGAGGCTTGTGCTTAGAGGTAAGATTTCAATGGTTGGTTCACATCGAGAGATTATTGGAATCATCTTGAAGAGCATGTATACAAAACATTGTCTTACATATTGTTTGGAACAAATGAATTTTGTGGAATTCATTCGCTAATTTAAGTTTTTTTATGTTTGGTAGTAATTTATTAAGATATGGAATTCATTTGGAGTTTCAAGTTTTGCAAATCCAGTATTTGTTCTAGTTATACCCTAGCCCAAGAGGTGGAATTTGTAATTCTACAAAAAGCAAATCCATAAAAAAATCTTATGAAGACAAAAATATCTTCTAATTATTAACATAATAAAATTGTGTCTAAGTAAAATATAAATATCTAATTCTGATTTCACATGTATTCCAAAAATAATTCGGATTTACAAATGATAAAATTGACTTGAAATTGTTTTACATATCCAAATAATAGAATTCATTTGCAAATACAATTCCATATGAAATTCATTTACAAATGAAATGAATTTCATATTACAAGAACTTCCAAACACTATGTTACAAATTGCCAGTTGAAGAGATGCTATCCAACACCAACTTGCACTATTGGTCAAAAAGGTAAGCAAATGATAGTTTTGATTCTGTCAAAGCCCTAAAAGAAGTATATGGTCTTAAGTTGTCTTTCAACATACTCCATATTTTTAGAGATGTTAATTGCCCTAGAAATTAAGGAGCACAACCTAAACATAGCAACAAAGAGAAGAAAAATGTATGAGAAAATGTATAAGGATAGAATCCCAATAGAAAAGAGCATCATTTATAATGCCAACACAAGGAGAAGATATTTCTAAATATAGGAATGACAGCGAGACGGGTACCTTATCCATGAAGAAATTCTAAACCCGCTACCGGATAGCATTCCAATTCTCATTTCCATCCCAAACCTGGATAAAAATTAAATGGGAATCCGGCGGGTATCCGGAACGTCCCAAACCGCGGGTACCCAGAACATCCCAAACCCGATTAAAAAAATTTAAAATTTAAATAAAAAATTTTAACAAGAAATGTCCCGAACTCTAATTTAAGACTTGTTCTCAACCCTGGAAACCGAATTAAATCACTAAATTTTAAAAAACTAACCAATCAAATAATTTTTTCCAAAAAATCTAAACAATATCCCTAAAATATGTTAAAATAATAAAATTTTAAAGAGTAAAAGGTTAAAACCTTACTACCACTAGAAAGTAAAAAATTTTTCTCAATTTTTAGTATATAATATTTACGTATGCACTTAAAACTATAATTAATTAATAAATGTAAAACACCTATATATACACACACATACACACAGATATATCTGTACATATATGTATATATATAACTGGGTTCGAAAATGCGGGTACTCGGGGGGTCAATCCCAGTTCCGTCCCAAATCCTAACAGGTATTTTTAATCGTTCTGAATCCGTTCCGGGTTCTTAACGGGATGGATTTTATCGGATTGGTCGATGCGAGGTACTTTAAGTCACTCGTCCAATTACTATCCCTATCTAAATACTCTTTATTGCAAATCATCAAAACCATGACACGAATATTATAGTTATATCCTCAAACATTTCTAAATAATCTTAGATGCAAATCATTTAAGGCATACATAAATTTTATAGTTGCAACCACCAATCAAAGTATTAAAGGAAAATTACTATTGATAATAATTTATATAATGCATATTAATGCTTATAAATAATAGAAAACGTAAAGTGAACTTAAGTATCTGATTAGAGGAAAGATGTTTATACATAAACATCTCAGAGAAAGAAAAAGAAAAAAAACATAGAGTTCACAAAAGTTAGACCAAAAAAAGAAAAGAGTTTCACCATCTACTACAAAAGTTAAATCAACTCTTTCCTAACAGAGTTAAACAATCACGTAGATTTAGCAAAATTAGCAAGAATTAGGCGGAAGTGTATTTTGCATAAGCAAAGATTACAATCCGTGAATGAAAAATCAGTTGTCATTGAGAAAAGGAACTGATATCAGATTGCTTGGATAAGAAAGAGAACTTTGTTAGATCAAAAAATGAAAAAGAAAGAAGAACTAATGTGCACAAGTTTTGACACTCCAACAAGTAAACTCTTCACCATTTGTCTGTGGATTTTTCTTTTTTTCTTTTTTCCTTTTTTGGGATATTCAACTACAAAATATGGTCATTGACAACTACATTGCTTTTTCCAAGTCAACAAATGAGTTTTCTTGCAAAACGTTTGAAATCATGATTGCGATGCCACTTGAAAGCAGTGTAACAAATGGATGTAGCACAAAAAGCAACATCTACAGTGGACAAATTTTGGAATGAAAATATAATTTAATACTTAAAGAATGAATGGTTTTGCTTATTTCTAAACCTATTAATTTTCATCCGAGCATTCAATTGTATAAGCTATGAGAATAGGTATGCTACAATTGTTGGAGGCACGATTGTTAAAGATGTGAATATAGGGTAGGCATGATAAGATGTTGTATTTAAGACCCTAACAAAAATAATCTTTCAGTTTGATGAAAATGTCAGTCTTGGCCAAGCTTAAAGACTTATAGAATCAACTAGTAGTATAATATATTACTACGTCAGGAAAATGACCAATCATTTGAATTTAAATTCATTATTTATTAGAGCAACAATATGTGTAATAACTAATTTGGACCTATAACATAAAGATAATGTTTACTCAATTAAAAGAGATATAAACCCGTGTGAAACACGGGCTTCGATGATGCTAGTTTCGTTCAAGTTCCAGAAACAATCTATGACAAATGACAATAAAGCCGTGATTAATTATCAACCAAACAATATAAAATAAGGAGATAAGAGAAGAGAAATTTAACCTTAAGGTGGTTCAAAAACCCCTTAGGTCTAGTCCACCACCTAAAGCCTCCTTAGAATTTCTGAAGCTTCATCATGAGCCCGTTACTTGCTTTATGCGTTGGAGAAGTGTAGACCAACGATTTTACAACCGTTGTTCACCACCAAGACCTTAAATATTCACTCGACTTTTAAGGAGTTTTACCCTTCACTCACTTAGCTCACAAGGTTGATCACTTAACCTATTCTACCTAATAAGAATTGGGTTACGCCCTACCCTGACTCAATCCGACTTGACTAGAATTGCCTAGATACAGTCGCGCACGAAGTTGTATTAACCCCAGATGTTATCCTCAACTCCCAGGCATCATTTTGAAGAAGTGTCGTCTTGAATAGGAGGATGTCGCATCCCAATCACAGGAAGACGTCGCATCCCAATCACAGGATGACATCCCATCCCAACCATGAGCTGTCCTCTCGACCATAAGCTGGCTTCTTGACTATGAGGTGTTTATCCGACCATGAGGTGGCTACCAGACCATGAGGTGTCATCCTGTCGCTTGAGACCCGTTGAACTCTCTTCCTATGACCTTTGTCCACGTGCCAGCTGTAAAGATATTTCTTAGGTCCACATGTCCCAAAGTATGTTCTATAAATAGCCCCAGAGCACAACAAAGAGGGGCAAACCATTCTATTTGAAAAAGAGACTCAAAAATAGAGAAGCCCTTTGGTCTTTCTTCTCTCTCTTTAATATCTATCTAATAAATACTTACTGACTTGATCGTTGAAGGGGCTAACACCGGGCCCCCACCAGCGTGTAGTCTTATCTTGCCGATCTCTCATTGCCGAAGCTGTCGTGTCACCGGAGAAGAAGATCCAACAACATCTGATTCTTCGCAGGATTAGATTGAAGTCGTCTAATGAATCCGATTATTAATTCCCATTGAGTTCCACCATGGCAATCTCAAAATGTCATGGGCAAGCAACCTTGACGCAAAGATCTGGCCAACAGTTTGATTTATGTTAGTTTTAAAGAAAATTAATAACTTGCATGCGTTATCGGTGTTTAGATGCAAGATATGTGCATTCGTATAAGCACATGTATATCTGAATACATAAATGTTACTATGTGAATATCTTATATAAACATAGCCATCGTTTTGATGGGATTGAGCTTGCACGTGATGATTATATGCACTGCAACACATTTTGTCACATTCTGCCTTATATAATATTGGCTAATTAATGTAGCCATAAATGACCATACTACGAAGTGGATAATGCAACGATGCATGGATTTATCATTCTATTGCGTGTCTAAACTGAGCATTCAAAAAAAATGCGAGAAACACGCATATGTATATACAGCATGACGCGAGTCTCGCGACATTGTATCATTCGTGCTTCTTCAATACATACTTGATAATTGGTGTTTGACAACTGAAGGCTCTAAGACCCCATTTGAAGTCTGATCATGGCACCACAAGATGACACCACGTAACTTATCTCCTTGCCATTCTGCTAGGTACATTCGGAGGGGGTGGTGGAGGAGCTCATGTTCTATAAATGAAACAACATGGGCATATCTTAACTTCGGAAAGGTACCCATGGTTTTCCGGTAAAGAGCTTACCTTTATGCTCGAAGAAGTCATTGGGAGCTAGCACTTCACTCCGAGTTCGACACCATCGAAAGTTGAGTGTCATGAATCCAACAGAAGCTACGAGCCCAACAGACCATCAATTGTACAGCCCAAAGGATTTCAATCACTTAGCAGCTGACCCAATTAGAGGAGGACCTAGAAGGAGCACTCGTGCCAAACACGTGCCTAAGTATCTAGAAGAATATGACGTAGCCTAGAGTGAGCAAAGCGTGAATTGAAAATTGGTTACAACAGAATGAGAGAAGAAGAACTTGAAGGAGTATATATATGAGAGGAGAGAGAGGGAGAGAGGGGGAAGAATACTGAAGTTGTTAATTTCTTTCATTTTGCTTTGATTTACAAAATATCACTTTTGGCTATCAATCAAAAAAGTTCTGGTTCTGCAATTATTGTTAAGTACTTTACATTTGGTGCTCTCGTTGATCATGGCCTAGGGTACTCAGTGTAAGAATATAAATTTAAAGACATAATCGATAGCGGAAGTGCGTACCTGTTTGAGTCATTATTGTTAAAAGTTGTTGAAGAAATAACTGTCACCCAGTCTAAGCGTAGATCTTCCTCTTCTTGCTCTAATTAATATTAACAGATGCTTATGGGAGCAACTGCTAGGGTTAAGAGTAGGAGAGGGGATCTAGCCTTATTTATAATAAATTCTGACAGTCTTACCCATAATAGGATTTATCAGAATATATGGATCTACGCACAAAAACCTGTATAACATTATGAGGTGGGCTAAAACCAATATGATCACAAAGCCCAATCTTGTGAACCAGATATTCAGCCTATTTATATAAAACCAAAATAATTAACGATAGCCCACTTTAAAGAGAAATATTCCAACAGTCTCTCACTTGGGCAACGTTAATTGTTTTATTTATTTTCAAAAAAACTTTTAAAGGTATTTATTAGGCTGAATAGAAAATAGAATGTGGCCACAATTTTTTTAAAAATAAAAACGAACTGATTTACAAGATTACACCTCGAACATAGATCCGGACCAGCAGGATTGTTAAACATTGAATCATGGCAGTCATAGTGTTTTATATTGACACTAGACTTTCCATGGTCACAAATGTCATCCAACCCTATTGTCATGGACCAAATATACGGCAGTGTAACAAGAAACTAGCACCAATATGTGATCAAAATGTACTATTTCTTTGTTAGTCCTCGACGTGATTTCTCCAATATTAGCGCTTAACGCAAGAGAAATCTATTATTCTTAGCCTCACAAAATAGCATTCAACATGCTAGAGGAAAGAATACATATCCTCACAAAACGGCATTCAACAGGCCAGAGGAAAGGTTATTCTTAACTTCACAAAATGGCGATCAACATGCCAGAGATAAGAATAAATATCTCCAACCAAAAATGGTGTCCTTATGGAGATATTAAACTCAATTGGGATCTTATCGCAATGAACACTAAACATAAGATCCATGACAAAACATAAATATGAGCAATTTCAGAATATCAAATTATGTCATAAAACATAGAACAACATACTATTGTATCAATGCACCAAAGTGCAAAGCAAAACAAAAAAAAAATGGGAGTATCCAACAATACACGATAACATAAAACTCCCACTAGACAATAGCATCAAAAGACTATGAAATGCCCATATTCTCAACATGTTTCGTAAAGACTATAGGTTTAAGACCTTTAGTCAAAGGGTCAGCTAACATGTCATCAGTAGCAATCTGCTCTATAAGAATATCACCATTTTTGACAAAATCTCTGACTACCAAGAATTTGATATCTATATGCTTGCAAGCTCCAGTACTCTTACTATTCTTTGAGAACAAAATAGCAGCTTTATTATCACAATAGATCTTAATAGATCTAGTAATAGAATTTATAATTCTCAAACCAGATATCATGTTCTTGAGTCACATAGCGTGGGATGAGGCTTCATAACAAGCCACAAACTCTGCCTGCATAGTTAAAAAGGCAGTAAGTTTTGCTTAGCGCTTTTCCAAGACACAGTCCCTCCGGCTAACATGAATATGTACCCAAAAGTAGATTTTCGATCATCTAAACAACTAGCATAGTCAGAGTCAGAATACCCAATCAACTCCAAATGATCTACTTTACAATAAACAAGCATATAATTCTTGGTCATCTGTAGGTATCTCATTACTTTCTTCGCAGCAACCCAATGTTCCCTATCAGGATTTATCTGATATCGATCAAGAACTTCTACTGCAAAAGCAATATCGGGTCTAGTGCATACTTGAGCATACATTAAGCTCTCAACAGTACTAGCATATTGCACATCTTTCATGAAATTTCTTTCTACATCATTTTGAGGACATTGCTTCAAGCTGAGCTGATCACCTTTTACAACAGGGACATCACCAGGCTTACAATTCTCCATGTTAAATCGCTTGAGAACTCGATCCATATAAGCTTTTTGTGAAAGACCCAAAATCCCACGAGACCTATCTCGACAAATCTGAATACCAAGGACAAAAGAAGCCTCCCCAAGATCTTTCATATCGAAAGTCTTAGACAAATATTGCTTAGTCTCATGGAGCACACCCAAGTCATTTGTAGCTAGCAGAATATCATCAACGTACAATATCAGAAAGATAAATTTACTCTCACTGATCTTGAGGTATATGCATTGGTCAACTTTATTTTCCTCAAAACCATAAGAAGTTACCTTTTCATGAAATTTCAAATACCACTGTCTTGAGGCCTGCTTCAAACCATAAATGGATTTTCGAAGTTTACATACCATGTTCTCTTTATCAGCCACAGTAAACCCTTCAGGCTGTTTCATATAGACTTCTTCGTATAAATCCCCATTGAGGAAAGTTGTTTTTACATCTATTTGATGCAATTCCAAATCAAAATGTGCCACAAGAGCCATTATGACCCTAAAAGAATCTTTCGTAGAAACAGGTGAAAAAGTTTCATTATAATCTATCCCTTCTTTCTGGGTAAAGCCTTTCGCAACTAATCTTGCCTTGAACCTCTCAATCTTTCCTAGAGGATTTCTTTTGATCTTGAAGACCCATTTGCAACCAATAGGCTTATGACCTTTAGGAAGATTAACAAGTTCCCAAACTTTATTATCCATCATAGACTGCATTTCCTCTTTCATAGTATCCATCCACATTTTAGATTGATCCCCATTAATGGCCTCCCTAAATGTAACTAGATCAACTACACTTCCAGGATCATAATCTCCCTCACCGAGATAAATAAGATAATCATTAGAAATGGCAGGTCTTCTTTCTCTAGTAGACCTCCTCAAATATTGTTCCTCATGAAGCTCATCAGGTTGGCAGCTCTCAAGTTGTAGATTCTCACTGGCTGCAACACCTTCATTTGTTGGTAGTGGAAATGAGATAGTTTCTCTATCATTGCTTTCAATAGCTGGCTGAGAGCATACAACATTGCCAACATCCAATTTCAAGAATTTTGCAATTTGAGATTCAATAATTTTAGTACCACATGTAGGAGAATAGAACCTATATCCTTTAGAGTGAGTTGGATACCTAATGAAATAACAACAAGTAGTCTTAGGGTTAGTGGCTTTCTCATTTGGATTGTAAATTCTTACCTCAGCAGGACAACCCCAAACTCGTAAATGGTTCAAACTAGGTTTTCTCCCTACCAAAAGTTCAAATGGTATTTTAGGAACAGACTTGCTGGGAACACGGTTAAGGATATAATAAGCTGTTTTAACAGCTTCACCCCAAAGATACTCTGGCAGGTCAGTAAAACTCATCATGCTCCTCATCATATAATCTCTAGCCCCACCTTGCTTATCATATTTCATTCCTGTAAGCTCACTCATCAAGTCTCCAGTCTCAACTTATTAGATATTTGGTATCTCTCTCCTACAGCAGTTAAAAAATCTTTTGCATTCTCAGTTTCAGGCAAACCACTTATTAAATGTTCAGCTATAGTTCTCTTCATAGTCATCAAAGCAAGACGATTAGATCTTTCCCATTGCTGATAATATTTCTTCTCCTCATCACTACTTTCCTCTGTTAAATCATCCGGTACATCCACACGTAGAGCTAAGTCGAGATCAGCCACACCCAAATAGAACTCAATGTCTGCTTTCCATTTCTTAAAATTTTGTCCATTCAATACCTCAAAGGTAGTAACAGCATTGTTCAAAGCAAAAGAGACTATCCAAGAAAAAAGAATGCATTATTAATAAACATTATCCATACATGTCTTATAACAAAAATAAGCATTATAAACAAAAGAGTCCAAGCACATCATCGTCATATCCACCTTTGGGCAGATAATTTGACATGTAAATAGGCGCTCTTTAACATAAAGTAATACATAAGATCACCCTACTGAAAGAAAAAACAACCACCTTTGGGCAATTGAACTCCCTAACAGTATTGTAATCTTGGTCGATACTTTATGCTTATGCTACCGGGCTAAAACCATATAATGATCTCCTTTGGGAGAGCATTGCGCACTTTACCATGGTAGTTTCCCAAACAAAATGAGAAAAGCCACAAATTTAATTGAGCAAATCACTTTGCTGAATTTGTCAATTTAAATTTATGCTGTCAACTCATTGGGAAAAATTAATGTTTAATATAATCACAAAAGACTATGTATGCACTTGATCACACAATATGATAAATTTTGTATAATACGTCTCAATGATTAATTTAAAATTGCATTCCTCAAAATAATTTAATCAACATTATATAATAGTCAACATGACATACAGGAACAATCTAGAAAGAAAAATAAAATTCTAAAATAAAGAAAATAAATATTTTCTTTAAATGTAGAGACCAATAATAAAAGATATAAAATAAGCTAAATTTTCAAACAAGTTGTTGCAAAGGCAACCAATTTTATTGCCAACTCAAAAATATTGGCTATGAAATAATCATATCAAAACGTAGGTCGCTAGTTTAGTAGTTAAGGAACGAATGATAAAACTTATAGCTTAAGAATGGCTAAAGTTCAAAAATTTTCTTGCTAGCAAATGCCCTTTTTTTTTTTTAATTATATTCTATATCTCACAATATATTATGCAACCAGAATATAAAACAAAATAGGACTCTAGTGTAGTCTCTAGAGTTTTGTTTCACCAAGAAGATGAGGTTCAACTCTTGCCTTTAGCATTTTTATTTAACAGTTATCACGCTAACATATATAGTGTAAAAACACAATTAAATCACAATTGATGAGATGGTCGAGTTGGTCTAAGGCGCCAGATTAAGGTTTTGCTCTGAAAGAGGCATGGGTTTGAATCCTGCTGCCTTCAGTTCTTTTTTTTTAGTTTTATTTCAATTGTAGAACAAACAAGTAAAATTAAAGAGTATTAAAACAAACAACAAGCGCCTGTGGCCTAATGGATAAGGCGTCTGACTCCAGATTAGAAGGTTGCGTGTTTGATTCAAGCTACCTTCAAGTTAATTTTTTTTTTTTGGTGTCAGAATACTACAGCGTCCTTGAGAAACAAAATTCTTTTTTTTTTGGTGTCAGAATACTACAGCGTCCTTGAGAAACAAAATTCTCAACAAGGACAAATATTATTTTGATAACATTGCAGTGGACAGGTGCATACCAAACACATGAATTAGGCCAGTTCCCTATGGTATCTAATATATTTCATGAGATAAGTACAATTCGTATGTAACTTTGCACACAACTATATGATTTAGGTTGTTGACAAAAACAATTACATCGAAGGAAAGGATTCTATAAAAGCCCTCAATTAATTTTATGAAATAAAAATTCAATAATCATATAATCATAAAATAAATTAAGAACTTCTATAGTTTACTCGCTCAAACAAGTATATATTTTTATCATAATATGTAAATCCATGTATAAGTTGCTCTGATACCACATGTAAGCGCAAAAATAATTATACTTGAACTTACAATATAAATTTAAAGACATAATCGATAGCGGAAGCGCGTACCTGTTTGAGTCATTATTGTTAAAAGTTGTTGAAGAAATAACTGTCACCTAGTCTAGGCATAGATTTTCCTCTCCTTGCTCTACTCAATATTAACAGATGCTTATGGGAGCAACTGCTAGGGTTAAAAGTAGAAGAGGGGACCTAGCCCTATTTATATTAAATTCTGATAGTCCTACCCATAATAGAATTTATCAGAATATATGGGCCTACGCACAAAAACCCGCATAACATTATGAGGTGGGCTAAAACCAATATGATCACAAAGCCCAATCTTGTGAACCAGATATTCAGCCTATTTATATAAAACCAAAATAATTAACAGTAGCCCACTTTAAAGAGAAATATTCCAACACTAGATTCAAAGTAGTGGATGAATAACTTTGCAAGCTCTAGGAGACGACGGTGGACCAATCCCAAAAGCTTGAACAATATCAACAGATGATGGAGGATTTGACTTCCAAAGTTGATCAAACACTTCGTGTACTTACCACCAAAACTAACATTGAAGGTACATCTTCTAACACCACTTCTTACATCACCTCTACCACCTCACCTATCATGACGGCACCGATTGGTAGAAACATTTCTCTACCACCACTGCTGTCATCATCTCCTTCCTATGTCTTTGCCGGTTTCAATCCCCAACCCATGTCTCCACCTCCTTTCTTCTCACATAACCCACTTGCCCTAGCCACATCACATTCCCCTTTTCCTCTATTTTCTTCACCCACCCACATATCTTCTTCATATAACTTTTCTTCACTCCCGCCTAACTTCAACCCACTGCTGTCTTTCTCTCCCGAATTTCTTGAGGTCACCAGAGGTCGAATCAAACTGAAGCTTCCTTGCTTTGATGGCACCGACCATATTGATTGATTCTGCAAAGCTGATCAATATTTCGCCTTCAATCACATTGCTGATGACCAGAAATTGGATCTTGCTTATTACCAAATGGACGGGCGAGCTTTGCATTGGTTCCAAGGTATGTTTCGAGCTTGACAATTTATCAATTGGGAACAATTTATACGCGCTTTGGAAATGCGTTTTGGGCCATCGGAATTTGATGATCACCAAGGAGCACTAGCAAAATTGGTGCAAACAACCACCGTCGACGACTATCAAACACAGTTCAAATCACTCATGAATCGCACTATAGGACTTATCCCTTCCTTTTTATTGAGTTGTTTTGTTGCAGGGTTACAGGCTGATATTCGAGTAGAAGTTCAGTCACTTCGGCCTACATCGCTTAATCAGGCAATGGGCCTCGCTAAACTACAAGAAACTAAGTTGATAGAGCAGCAGCGTTTGGACCAAAAATCTGATTGTTCCCGCAATCATTTATGATGCAGCTGTGGCCCAATCCTTTTTCCCCATCTTCCAGCCCAAACACTAACCTAAATACAACCTCAAATAATTACCCGTCCAATACATCTTATCCCACTTCCAGAACCTTCAATAACAATAACCCAAAATTCGTTGCCACACCATTACCCATCACCAGTCAACCACCATCCCGTTTCACTAGCTTGCCTTACACCATCATAAAACTTACCCCTCAGCAGATGCAATAAAGCCGTGATTTGGGTCTGTGCTATAACTATGACGAACGATATGTTGGGGGTCACCGCTGCCAGACGAAACCTCAACTTTTTCTTCTTGAATTTGACTAGATTGACAACGATGCTCACCGAGAGGATGAGCACTTTGTCTCCAACTTACCAATTGAGGAATTGTAGGCTCAACCTGAGATCTCATCGAATACATTGGCAGGAAGTCAGTCACCGACCACTTTGCATTTCCTTGGACAATTAGCTGGCATTTTTGTTCAAGTGTTGGTGGATAAAGGGAGTACCTATAGCTTTATTCAATCACGGGTCGCCAAACATTTGAATCTCCCTGTTGAACATACTCCAAATTTATAGTTTGTAGTCGGCAATGGTAAAAAACTGATGAGTGAAGGATTGGTGCGAGCTGCACAATTACACATTCAAGGGCATAGTGTGGAAACAAACTTGTATGTTCTCCTTTGGAGGGGTCTAACATCATTTTGGAAGTCTCTTGGTTATCTATGTTAGGCGCCATTATCCATGACAATGCCAAATCAACCATGCAGTTCCAACGAGCAGGAGAAGATGTTCTGTTACAAGCAAATAAATCAGTATCAATCTCACAAGTTCCTTTGGCTGCCTTACGTTGCATGTTGGCAACAGCGGTTGTCGCGGCGTTTTGTAGTCTCATGCTTGTGACTGATTTCCCTCATTCAGAGTCTGCCCAGGACCACACCTTGTAGAACTTACTACAACAGTTTGACAGAGTTTTCCAGTTACCGTAAGGTCTTCCACTAGCCAGACCACAAGCTCACGGCATTCATTTAAAATTAGATGTAGTGCCAATTAACATCAAGCCATACCGATACCTATATGTTCATAAAGCTGAAATTGAACGATTGGTATGGGAAATGTTGAACGATGGCATCATCAAAAAAAGCATTGGTGCATTCTCTGCTTCGGTCATCCTAGTCCATAAGAAAGATGGCACTTGGAGATTTTGCACGGACTATAGAGCATTGAATGCAGTCACGATTCCAGACAGATTTCCTATTCCAACAATGGAGGAGTTACAAGATGAGTTACATAATGCTCGAATATTTTCCAAATTAGACCTCAGAGCAGGTTACCATCAAATTCGTGTACATCCAGATGATATTCACAAAATGACTTTTCGTACCCACGAAGGCCACTATGAATATCTCGTCATGCCCTTTGGCCTCACAAATGCTCTAGCTACTTTCCAGGCCGTTATGAATGATCTGTTTTGACTGCTTTTGCATAAATGTTTCCTTGTATTTTTTGATGACATTCTGGTTTACAGTGTTGATATTTTGCAACATATGGAGCATTTGCATCAAGTACTCCATATTTTTCTAACAAACAATTTTTTTGCTAAGTAGTTTAAGTGTACGTTCACCCTAACACAAATCGAGTACTTAGGGCAGATTATTTCTAATGGCATAGTTGCTATGGATCCAGAAAAAGTCAAGCCTGTGCTTGAATGGTCTATACCAATCTCTGTCAAACAATTGCATGTATTCCTAGGATTAGCCTGCTCCTATCGGCTTTTTATAAAAAAATTTGCTTCTATTACATATCCATTTACTGAATTGTTAAAAAAGGATGCTTTTGTATGGTTTGATGCCGCAACTATTGCGTTCAAACAATTGCAAAAATCATTGACTAAGAGGCCTTGTCTTCGCTTTGCCCAACTTTGATGTCCCCTTTGTGGTCAAGACTGATGCCTCAGGAACTAGAATCAGGGCTACCTTGCTTCAAAACAATTATCCTATTGCCTATTTTAGGAAGAAATTATCGGCTTAGCTGCAACGACTATCAGTTTATCAGCGAGAAATGCATGCTATCACTATCGCGGTCACTAAGTGGAGGCAGTATTTGTTGGGGCGGAACTTTAAAATTAAGACAGATCACCAAAGTCTATGGGCCATGATGGCGTAGACCATTCAAACGCCGGATCAACAAAAAATGGATTTCCAAGCTTTTGGGGTATGATTTCGAGATTATCTATAAGCCAGGCAAGGAAAACATTAGTGCTGACGTACTCTCTAGAGCTCCCTTCGATGCTTCTTTCTCCATTATTTCAATTGTTACTACACAACTAGAGAGTGATCTCCAACATGCCATTGATAACAATGTTCAGCAGTTTGAGCTGAGGGAAAACATCCAGTCAACCCCTGATGACTACCCTCAATATATGGTCTGTAATGGGTTGATCTTTTATAAATAGAGGCTTCTCATTCCTAAACTTTGCAGCAGACTTTTCTTTAGGAATTTCATGCTTTACCAACAGGGGGTCGAGCTGGCATTTTGAAGACATATAGACGTCTTCTTCAGGTTTGTCACTGGCCATCCATGAAAAAGGATATGCAAGTTTATATTGCTAGTTGTCCAGTATGTTAATAGGCCAAGACGAGCCAATTGCATCCTGCTGGCTTCTTACAACCGTTACCCATTCCTTCTCATATTTCGGAAGATCTTTCCATGGGCTTCATTCAAGGTCTACCACCTTCCAAAAATTATAGAGAGATCCTTGTGGTAGTAGATCATTTGTCCAAGTACGCTCATTTCATTGCTTTGCAGAGTCATGTAACGAGAACTAAACTAGCTTAAATATTTGTCCAAGAGATTGTTCGGCTCCACGGAATTCCGAAATCAATTGTGACTGATTAGGATAGACTGTTCATGAGTATGTTTTGGAAAGAGCTATTTAAGTTGCAAGGAACCATTCTAAAATTTAGTACAGCATACCATCCCCAAACTGATGGTAGATAGAGCGTGTCAACCGCACACTTGAAATGTATCTGTGGTGCTTTGTTATGGATTCACTTTCTTCTTGGGCGAAATTTCTACCATGGGCAGAATTTTGGTACAATACCTCCTATCACACTTCAGTTGCCATGTCTCCATTTTTGGTTGTTTATGGTCAAGATCCACCGTCAATCATTCATTATTTACCGTGGACTA
This sequence comes from Cordia subcordata, assembly GCA_028554755.1. Lineage (NCBI taxonomy): Eukaryota > Viridiplantae > Streptophyta > Magnoliopsida > Boraginales > Cordiaceae > Cordia > Cordia subcordata. The sequence goes on from JAPTOF010000016.1 coordinate 11,944,611, forward strand.
CAAAAAATGCTTCAGTAGATCAAGATCTCTAACAAAGGGATCACTTTCTTAAACTTTTAAAGACCAATTTGATTCGAGCTCAGCAACAAATGAAAGAACAGGCGAATAAACATCGCACTGAACGTTCCTTTGAAGTGGGTGACTGGGTTCTGTTGAGGCTTCAACCATATAGGCAAGTTTCTCTTCGGACCCTTCGATCCCAAAAGCTTAGTCGCAAGTTTTTTTGGACCATTTCAGGTCTTGGAACGTATAGGCTAGGTTGCACATTGCTTGCAGCTTCCTCCTTCTAAATTCCATCTGGTATTCCATGTTCCTTTGTTAAAGAAGGCTGAAGGTGTCAAAAAGTTCTTTTTACCAGCTCCCATTATGCAAGTTGATCCTCACATGCTTGAACTCACTCCATTAGCCAGTTTATATATAATAGATTTTATTGACAAAATAGCTTTGATATATGGCAAAACCACACAACATAATAGATTTTATCAAATGGCATTATACATCTACAAGCCATGCGATAATTAACTAGTGGCCACAATGCGAAATTTATTCAGTTATACGTTACGTATCGCCCATGAGTGGTATTGTGGTGCTATTGTACATGGCCTACCACAAAAGGCTAAAACCATGCATTATGGTGTAATAACACTACCTGGGCATTACTTGAAGCATTTGAATGTTAACCCGACATTAGCTATTGTTGTGTTTTCTCTTGATGCTTTAAATGCGAGGTAACACGACATCCCCGGTGAATGCGGTATTCGACCTTGGAATTCAATCAACACTTTACGGCATACAAGTTGCACATAATGAGAGGAGTTCGGCAAGGTCCAAAACCACATGATGCTCACCTGCTATTGCACATCACGGGAGGAGTTTAGCAAGTTGTCATATCTTCCAAAGGTCTAAATGATTAAGCAAACAAGCTCATGAAGATTAGCAATGCAAAACTAAGGAGACAAACTTGCTGAACATATCAGAAGATAACTTAATGACAGCGAATCGGTCATCCCACCTTAGTCTCTGACCGGGGATTCGACAACAAACCGGTCATGCCACCTTAGCCTCTAACTGGGGATTCGACAAAAAACTGGTCATGCCATTTTAGCCTTTGACTGAGGATTTGACAACAAATTAGTCATGCCACCTTAGCCTCTAACTGAGAATTTGACGATAACGGGGATTCGACAACAAACCGGTTACGCCATCCTAGCCTTTGATCGCAGACTTGACAACAATTTGGTTATGCCACCTTAGCCTAAAAAAGGTGAAGAGCTTTCAATGATCTAAAAGCTCAAAAATATCAAAAGGCGACAAGACTCTAAAGAGCTAAAAAGCTCAAAAATATTAAAAGGCCAAGAGCCTTCAAAGAGCTAAAAGCTCAAAAATATCAAAAGGGAATAACCCTCCAAAGAGCTAAAGCCTGAACACATCAAAGGCCACAAGCCTAAAAAAGAGTCACAGCTTGAACTTATCTAAGGCTACAACCCTCGACACGCAACAACTTAAATCATTTGAAGACAATAAGCCTCTACGAGCTATAATTCTAATCATTCGGAGGATATAAGCCCCAACAATCTTGCGAATCGACAATCTTATTATACTACGACATGATCAAACCAAAGTTTTGGTAAGTTAAGCCATAGAGAAATGATAAGGAAAAAGAAAAAAGCAAAGTTATGACTTAACATTCTCCGAGGAACCTTAACCTCAAAAAATAATGAATCAAAACAAGGGGCTAGGCTACAAGCGCGTGGCCTAAACTTGATAAACAAAGAAAATATAGTTACGAGTGAAAGAAACAAAGGGTTGGGTCCTTAAGAGCAAGTAAAAGGTTGAAAAGAAGTTAAGAGTCATCTTAGCTCTTGGGGGAAGTCATAATTTCGAGCTACCATTGGCTCAAAGTTTTACACTCACTGGTTAGTTCTACCCGACCCATTACATGGTTTAGATAGAACTAAAGGGGCTATTGACTCGGTAAATCAACCAGGTTAAATCACGGAGTCTAAACTACATAGCTCAAGATAGTCAACATTGAACTTAAGATGTGAAGATCGCCAGAAAAGAATAACTCCCGCTTGAATCGAACTTGAGAGTTCTAAATATAAATATATCATAAGACTAGTCAACATAAATCAAGAACTCCTAATTGGATCATTTCGAAGTTTCTTAATCCCATACCATTCTTAGCACGATCATAATTTATAGAGACTATAAGGGACGAAGGCCCAAAGTTATGAAACTAGGTAAACTCTAGCAAAGCCCTTAACGGGTAATTTCTAAGAGAAATATGGATTGGACGCCTATAGTTAAGAGTAAAATTGAGGAGGATGATCGTGTAAAGGATCAGGCAATCGAGCAAAGTAGTTTAGCCTTGCTCAACCTGGCTAAGCTTCACGTACGATTGCAACTAAAGGGGCTAATGATAAGATTCAGGCTACGCCCTACCCTGGCTCGATCCAACTTGACCAGAATTGCCTAAATAGAATTACGCATGAAGTTGTCCTAGCCTTAGATGTCATCCTGATCTCCCAGGCATCATCTTGAAGGAGAAGCATCGTCTTGAATAGTAGGACATCACATCCCAACCATGAGGTGTCCTCCTGACTATGAGGTGGCTTCCCGACCACGAGGTGTCTACCCGACCATAAGGTTGCATCTCGACGATGAGGTGTCATCCCGTCGCCTGAGAACCATTAAATTCTCTCCCTGTGAGCTCTCTCAGCGTGCCAACTGTAAAGATATTTCTTAGGTCCATATGTCCAAAAGTATTTCCTATAAATAGCCTGAGAGGATAAGAAAGAGGACTAAGCCATTCTATCTGAGAAAGATGCTAAAAAATAGAGAAGCCCTTTCCTCTTTCTTCTCTCTCTTTAATATCTACTCAATAAATACTTAGTGACTTGATCGTTGGAAGGGCTAACACTAGACCCCCACTAGCATGTAGCCTTATCTTGTAGGTCTCTCATTGCTAAAGCTGTCGTGTCACTAGACAAGAAGATCAGACAACACTTTATCTGATTCTTTATAGGATTACTACCCAAGAATGCAGAAAGAGTAATAGAATAGTGCTTGGTTTGTCTTTACGAAAAGGCTTCTTCAAGAGCAAGTAGATTACAAGATATAAATACATTCCTATATTGTGCAACATGGATAGACAATTTATAGCTCAGTAATTTGATCAAAAATAATATATGAGAGTATTAGATGCAAGAATAAATGCTTTGAATGGTTGTATAAACACTCACAAAGCTTAAAATCAAGTTGAGAGGAAGTATGGTGGAAAAAGGTATACATAGGAGTGAGAAAGTCACACTTAATGGCTATAATTTAAAATTAATGTGCGTGGTTAGTCAACCATCAACTAGGAACACCTACTTGTATTCTGGACTAGCTAGTTGATCAACCTTCAACAGGGAAAGGGAAAAAGGCAATCTGGACAAGCTGGTCAACCCTTGCTATCCAATTGACCTGGAGGCACCCACCTTGACTAGGAAGACTTGTTCGGCTGTATTAGGGCAATTTATAACCTTTTTGACTAGAAACAACTTTTCAGCCACTATTCATGCACAACCACTACATATAAAAACTTGAGGCAATTCTTTTGGTCTAGAAAATAGGCTTGTTCCACAAAATCACATCTCATTTAATGCAAAGCCAACAAAAGCATTTTATAAAGAGATTATTCCATACTCCGTCTAAATTTTGTATTAACATATTTCGACCACTAAAAACTTATTTTTTCAGTCCATAAGCATTTTCTAAAATTCTACCCTTTGAGGAAATTGAGAGATTGTATTTTGATAAGCCATCAATGTAAGTAAGCATTTTTCTGAATAATTTATTTTCTTGTTGTCTCAAAATTTTATCAATTTCTACCTAATATTATCATTCTTCTGCTATTGTTATCTATTACTATTGTTATTTTAACTATTCTGAATTCTATCATCTTATAGAGTTGTGTTCGGATGAGCCCTTTAGGGCACCCATTTATCTATAGGGCTACTAGATAAGGATTTATAACCCTTAGTTGGGAGAGGCATCTGGCTCACCAGAACGATCAAGACCTCACTTGGACCAATACCATTAGGAAGAAATCTTATCCAAAAACTAGCCATTTTTTGCATATCCACCTAACTTAATCCACTCCAAAACATTCAAATTTGATTTTAGGCCTTCCCCAAATACATGTAATAGCTATATTTTGCAAGAGAATATATACAGACACACACACATACACATATATTCAAAAGCAAAAAGCAAATTTTGCATATTTTGAAAGGCAATCCTAGGATCTAAAGTTGTATCTTTGTGCTACTAGTGGTGAGCTTCAATATTTGAGCAAAAAACACTTTCAAATCTTTGTAATATTCATCAAAGATTTGGTTGTGGGATAGATTAGCTTCAGGTTATCTACGAATTGCTGTGAAAAATACTTTGAAACACTTAGGTTACTTGATTTTGGTAGAATCAAGGGTTGTGAGTTGGTTTGTGCTAAACCAACTTGTGAAAAGCATGGGTTTTAGTAAAGTTCGTTGAAATTCTTGAGTGGGAGGTTCGAGGAGTGGATGGAGGCTAGACACCGAACCACTATAAATCTTGTGCATGCTTTACTTTTTTTGTTTTTACTTGCTTTGCTTAAATCCAACAACAAGTGAGATTTTATGGATTTCGATCATCATGCAAAGAGTGTGATTAGAGCCCGCTCATTTTATCCAACCCCTTAGAGCGAATTTGCCACCAATGTAAATTTTTTCAGAGTTTTAGATTTTTTTTAAAGTCAAGCATGTTAAGAATTACTAAAGTTCCATCACAAAAACTAATCGATCAATATAAGGAGTGGCCCAAGACTTGATAAGCTGGTCTTAGATTTTATGATTCTTTTATCTCGCAGGGATTTATTTTGTGAGTGGTAAGCTAGCTTTATGAGGGTGAATCAAGCTTTAGAAAGTTGATATCTTGAAATCTTAGAATCTTCTTCAATTAGCAAAAAGCGTGTTACATGAGACATTAAATTGAAACAAAAAGCACAAATCAAAATCGAGAACAAAAACACACGATTTAGAGTGTTTTGGCCACCAAGCCTACATTCACTATCTGACGCTTCCCACCCTAGGATTTCAAATGAACTCCACTAAAACTTTTTGCTTTCCAAAAGTTGGCTAAGCTCAAACGAACATACCACTCTTGATTTCTCCCAAATCAAAAAACCTACTTAGAATTCTTTTGATTTTGTTCTCACAAAAGCTGTTCTACCTAAACCCAACTCTCATAATGTTTAATATATGATTTTACAAGAGAAATGTCAAAGAAAATTGTAGCACAAGTTGATATATGGGATTACAATACAATACCTATGATTGCCTCTTTTGAGAAAGATGAAAGCTCTTTTTCTTTTGTATCTTGTATTGTGTTTTTGTTTTGAAAAGCTTGAAGAATGAGATATATATATATATATATATATATATATATATGCCTAATTGAAAAATATAGCTATCAGAAACAAATATTTTTTTTTTAACACAAATGACTTTAAATGTTATTGGTTAAGCTAGAAAAGAGATCGTATGAATAATGGCTAGTTTTGGATAAGATTTTTGAAAATTTGTATGATCGGATCAAACTCTGTGCGTACCGATCGCTTGGCAAACTTCACCCTTACCTTTTAGTTCAAAAACTTAAAACTCAATGTAGGGTGAAAAGAAGCTCATCCGGTACCCTGAAAAACTTCACCCGTCAGTCCCCATTTTGCTATAGTAAAAAAAACTTTTTAAGTCAATAATCTATTTTCTTCACAAATTGGTTCGAAAATGCTTTTCAATGATCAAAACATTTTTAAAGACATGTATTATTTTGAGAAAACCTTTTCTAGGGCATTTAATATCATAATCACATGCTAAACAAGACAAGAAGTACACAAGGAAGGCAATCTTACAAAAGCAATTTTACATCCACGCCCCTTATGACTTCTGTCTCCATCCTTATGTCACCATGCCATGTCAAGTCTTCAATGATCAAACAAAAACCAGGTCAACTTCATGCATTCGGTGGCACATGATCATCTTGCATGGCATAACATATCTCCAATTGCTCAAAAACTCATAGACGACATTAGTAACAATAATAGCTCCTAAGAATTCAACAAGCAACATTGATCTTTACACAATATGCCATACCAATACTTATGATAAACCAATACCAATTAACATATCAATCATTCATCACAAGATTCATATTAAGCTTCTTAATCACATATATCTCATAACTTTCAAACTTCAACATCAAAATATAAGCCATTAAGACAATAATGAAAGAAAAATCCTCCCAATAAGAGTGCTTTCCCATGTGATGAAAGAAAATTTCTCCTATTAAGTACATTTCTCCAGAGACAAATTTGTGTTCTTTTTCTTACTAGGTACATTGGAAAACTTGTTAGTTGTAGTGAAAGTATTACCATAAAAGGAAAGAACAAATTTTAATGTCCTTTTTCCAGTTTCTGGATTAAGCCTGGGGTACTAGCCAGTGAAAATATTACCAAAAAGGAAAGGAACCTAAGAAAAGTTTGCCCTTTTTGGCCAGGCAAAGCCATGATCATTTTACAATTTTTGAAGGAAAAATTGTAAGTATTTACTATATTTCATCGCTTTTTTCTTTTATTTTTCCTTTATATAAGAAAATTTTACTACAAAAACAAAAAATTTATTGTTAAAAGAATGAAGAATGCATAAAGGGTGATATTTGATACAACATGATGTGATAAGGTCAAATATGTGAAGATTAGTCTTCAAAAAATCTCTACTAACAATCATCTAAATCCTAATTTTGTGCATGCATATACTACTGGAGTTGATGTAAATATTGTATTTTAAAATTCTGTATTTATAATCCAACATATGATGAATGGAGTCAAGCCTTTCACACACTTTATTGTGGTAATTTTCTTCAATATTAACTTCACCATTAATAGCAAAAGTAAGCACTTTTCAAGCAATAATGAAGATCTCATTTCGAATTTCTTATGACTAAATTGATGGATATGATGAATGTGCACGCATGATGCATCTTACAACTTGTCAAGGAAAGTAGGCTAGATGTATCGAGTATACCACCAGTTAGAAAAAAGTTGTAAGTTTTTACTATCTATCATCTCTTTTCTCTTTTATTTTTTATAAGAAAATTTTATTTATTATACTAATTCATATTCATATTATAGAAAAGAAGGAAGAATGTATAAAGGATCATATAAAATATTAACTTTAGGGTTAATAGAACATAAATGGTTCTGGTTAAAGATCACTTTTCAAATTTCTTACAATTAATAATATGAGAGGATCTTATTTGACCGATATGAATGTGCATGCATCTATATCCCACAGCTTACAAAGGAAATTGGGCTTGATTTAATCGAGTATACTACCAATTAGACTAGGAGAAGAAAAAGAAAAAGAAGAAGTGGCATATGAAGTAGCTACTACTGCTGTCAGGCAAACTCTTTGATTACATTGAGCTATCCAGGCTAGTGATGGACATTGGCCTGGTGAAAACTCAAGCTCTATGTTCTTCACTCTTCCCTTAGTATTTCATTTTGTGATGTAGTAGTGATCATAACTTTTACCTCCGTGCATATGCTTCTATTGAAGGGATAGTTCTTTACGACAATGAATACACATGCAATTTGTTATATCTATTGCCTGTTGTGAGTCTATCTCATTCCTTCTACCAAACATCATCAAATAAGATTCTGGACTGGTACCTTTCCTGGATGCTAGTTGATCGTCTTTAAGTAAGCACAAGCCTAAAGACCCACAAGCGTACGAGTCGATTATAGTGTAGTGTGTACGAGTGTAGGTGTTGAATCCATAGGGAGGCAAATTGTGGAGTGAATCCTATGAAGTGTGTCGACAAGTGCCTAAAAAGAAACCAAAACTAGTAATCTTTTTGTGTTTTTGGATGGAATAGAGCTCTATGGGAAATAGAAATCTAAACTAAGATTACACTAAGGGAATGGCGAGTGGAAAGTGGGGAAACAAGCCAAACTAAAGGGAAACTAACAAATGGAATGGATTAGGGTAACTATCGCTTGATTATAACTGACTTGATATCTTCATGCTGTGGGATTTGGGTGATGGTTTAACTATAAAGGTAGCTCTATACTAGGTTTTTAATTGGCTTCCTAATTTATCCCTAGGACTTGATACAGGTCTATCCCTACGTTGATCACCCTTAGAGTAATGCCATGGTCCTTATGACCTAGGGCCTTAGGGTTGACTAATTAGCTACCTTAGTGACTTAGATTGAACCTACCATAGTGCCTAAACCATTGATGTGATTTAAAGCCAAGACCTAGTACCGCTACGGTCAATTAAACCTACCCAGAAACCTATTGGCTGGGTTTAAAACCAAAGGAGACTCGATCTAGACTAGTCCTAAGTTAAGTGTCGTCGATTTAAGGTCACACTAGTAGAATTTGGTCATTTAAGCGCATTCATACATGTTCCACGCTAAGGCATTTGCGAATATATAGACATATTGGACTACCAAACATCGTCATGCTTGAATTACACCATATCATGTGTTAAGACCAAACATGTATGCATTTGAGGTCATATTTACTACTTAGGCATGCAAACCTGCACATAGACATGATATAAACATTACCCACTTCATACAATCTATATACAAACACATAGACATGCTTATATAATGGAGTAAAAGTGTTTAGTAGCAAGTAGACATCAATTTATATAAACAATTATATATATATAAATTGATGCCTCAAAATGCAGAAAAATTGGGCCTATTTATAGTTGTATGCGCACTGCAAGTCGACTTAGCCGGTCAACGGCTACTAGGGGTACTCAACTGGCTGCTAGGCTAAAATCTCTAGACCTGCCGGTCGACCGACTCTATAGGGACCTCGACCAGAAATTTTCTGGTGCTCTTTGGAGTGGCTGGTAGACCTAGCCAATTGACTGGTTCCTCTTCAAGGTCAACCGGTTAAGATTTTGTCCTCCAATCTTCATCCTTTTGGTCTTTGGTTTTCACCCCACGACCCATACACTTCATTTCTTCATCGCCCATCGTTGTTTAAGCTCAATCATCATCCTAAGACTCACTTAAATTATCAAAATAAGCAATTAATATAGTATTTATCTATAAAACTCAATTATATACAATTATCTTCGCTTAAGCATAACTTTACCATAAGTACTACACTAATGCAACTATACAAGCATAAAGCACCTAAAAAACATAGAAAAATGCAATGCAAACACACACAAAATTAAGGCACATGACTAATCCCGTAAAATGTCCCAAAATTTCTTTCTCCTTCTCCGAACCTTGTAGGGTTTCCACTCTTACGGTCTCAATGAATTGCATGTGGCTTCGATTCTGCTCCTTAACTGGTTAACTTATGATGGGCTCCACCTTTTCCTTTCCCTTTGAAGTTTCGCATCTGGATGGGGCCTGCAGGTCATTCTATTGATCCTGCTGCCTATCCAAGCCAGAACTTTGTGACTAGCTTTGCTGTAAATCTATTGTTACGGCGTGTACCCCCGTCTTATAAGGGAAAGGGTTTTATCCACCTTCATTATCTTAGGGAATTTGATCTTCCCTTCCTCAATTGCTTTCTGGATTCATTCCTTAGAGACCACGCAATTTCTGGTGTTGTCACGAATCTCCTCTAACACTGGGATTTTGTGTTCTATTGTGAGACGTAACTGTTTATCCTTCAACAAACGGTCAAAGATTACCTTTGCTTTGGTTATGTTTGAGGAGTATTCCTTGCTGGCTTCCATATGATCCCTCCATGATGGCGGACCATCGGTTGCTGTGTTGTGAAAAGCGGCAGTGGGTTTGGCCAATGCCTGGCAGCCTGGCATAGGTAACCATTCCCATCATTGATCTCAGCAAGCAAGACCTCGTTTTCATTGAAGGCCTTGTGATCATATGTTTCAATTTGCCTTACTACCAGTTCTATCATATGTACGCCAGCAAATGTTGGTCTAAATTTCTCTCTTTCTTTGCAAAGTAGCCGCTTGTACTTAACTGCATGTGTTACCAGTTGAAATAGATCAATGAACAACTGCCCTTCGAATCTCTTCCTCAGTTCAAAATTTAAACCTCCTAAGGAAAACTTTATATATTTGGGTTTCTCGAGCCGCATGTGACATCTATTATGCCGCTGTTAAACCATGCAGTGAATTGCTCTGTTGATTCCCTAAGCAATTCTATCGTCTTGGCTAAGTCTGTGACGGTTACATCTAGCTCAGACCTACAGAAGTCCTTTCGGAACAACCTTTCCATATTGGTCCATAACTGCATCGAGTTTAGCCATAACTTTGCATACCACTAGAATGCTGAACCAGTTAAAGCTACCAAATAGGATTAATTTCAAATAAGCATTGCTCATGACCTATCTGCATTGAGTCTTAAATCTCACGATATGCTCTAGAATTGATTGATTATCCTCTTCAGAGAACAGCGTGAACGTAGGAGCCATGAGAGCTTTTGGAAATTCCATGACACGATCAACCTACTCGAGTACGGCCTTAGGTTGGGCGTTGATTGGCACGTGCCCCGGGCCCAAGTTACTCTTGTAGCATTTCCGCCACCGTGTCATGGACTACTATAGGGTCAATGTGCAGGGCCGCCTATTGCTACTGCTGCTAGTCACCAATTGGATTCCAAGGGGCGTGTTATAGAGCATGTTGCCTCCCAGCACCTAAGCTGCAGAATTGTACCCATACTGTTTTGCCTTCTGCAGCACATATGCCTCATCATCCCCGGGTGCTCCAGAGCTTGAAGCGCTCTTACGGCTAGTTGGGCTGGAAGGTCTCCTGGCCAGGCTTGAGGTTGTTGAATGTTTTCAGGTTCAAGAATCCATCAGTGCCTACTAGAGGATATCCGGCTTGCAATCTAGGGTTATGTTCTGGTTATAGTCCAGCATCCAGTATTGGAGGTTGTTAAAGGATGTGAATCTACCCAAACTCCATTAGCCTCCCTACTTGAGGCACATTATCCCCGTGGCATGGCCGCGCCAGGTCTGGTAGATGTGCTGTAGCCTGAGAGTTAAGATTAACTTGTTGATCTCTATCTGTTCCTCTAATGGTGTAGGTCCCGCCAAATGTCCTCTACTTAATGTCTTGCCTCAGCTGGGTCATCAATGTGGGAATCACATCCGTGACCTGTTGGCCAATAGCATGGATAATCTCAGAGAAATAGGCCTCATTATTGAGCTGGGTTGCCCTACTGAGATTTTCCATTTAAGTGGCAATATGTTTAGCCTACTCAACTGTCTCGTGTGCCTCATGCACTGTCAGTTGGATGTTGGGAATGCTGGTTGTTTAAGGGCTAAGGCTAGTTGTTCAAGCACCATCACCTAGTTGGCCACGAGACATTGATGAGTATTTCATTTGACTTTGTGGCCACCCTGACAAATGTTTTATCTCTGGTCTCTACCATAGCACTAGCAATAGCATCCTGTACATGGGTCCAAATCCTCCTTGGAGTCATGCCATTACCCGTTCCACTAACGCTGGCCTCGATAACTCTACACCAGGCAGTTGCATTTCTTGTCATCGACTGGATGGCAAAGGTGTGATGGTGATCTGTTTTGCATCAACAAGTTTTGATGTCGGTGCATCTTGATTTAAAATGGAAGGGACTGTTGTTAGATCTTCATCCCCTTCCGTCTCTTGCCGAACCTTTGCTTACAATGTTCAAAGCCATATCTAAAGTGGATCCCACATAGTGTACCGAAAATTGTTTACTTGGAAAAGAGTTCACTAGGCCGCAAGTCTTAGGCCATAGTCTCGGCCAGGTCCTTTTCTTTCATAGAAACTTAATTCTTTTGCGACGCCTAAGCAGCCGTCTTGTCTCCTCACATAATTTTACAAAAATGGTTCTTTCCTTGCCCCAAACTTGACCGAAGGACTTGTATTAATATGGTTCACAGACTTCCCTATTGTAATAAAATTGAAATCTTAATAAGATTAATAAAAATAACAAGATAATTTCCTAAAAACACCGAATCTTATTTCAATAAATAAAAAAGTTACAAAAAGTCTACTGGTTTCAATATCGCCATGAAGCTAATTATAGCAAAATTGATCCAATCGTAAAGTGAATTACAACAGGATTAATAAAAGGGGCCTAGGCTGTAAAGTGAATTACTGCTTAAGCTAAGAGGCCATTAACTTAATTACAGTGAAAAGCCATGAAGTTGATTTTAGCATAAAAGCTATCTAAGCCATAAAGTGAATTGCAGCGATGGGTTTTGCTAGCTACAGCTAAACTACTACTAAGCTATAACATGATTGAGATAGGACTAAGCTATAAAGAGCTAGATAAAAATAGGATAAAGATTTGGTGGTTTTGGGACCCCTTCCTACCAAGCATTGACTTGCTTTTATACTTGGTTAGCCCCTGAAATTTCTCAACGATCAATTTGACTCTGAATATCTTAGGTTGTTGAGTTTGACTTGGTTTTAGTTGATCTTCTCTCCTATTCTTGCTTAGCAATTGACATCACACATGCTTATTCTAACTTGGTCTCTTTATTTTGAAATGGTCATGCACACATGTTGTTTATTTATTTTCTGGCCAGAAGTCGGCCGCTGTGCGCTTTCTAGGTTGCGCACTTAGCCTTTAACTTCTTGGCTTCTTCCAACCATTAGGCTGCTAGATTGCAGAATTCAGGTATAAATAGTAAGGCTCAAGAACCTTCAATATAATCTCCCTTTATTCGAATGATATATGTAGTGCCGTTCCCTCATTGAGTAATATAATGGCATGCTTTGAGAAGGTAACAATACGTTGAGCCTTGACGAGCACCAATATGTAATGAATTTAGTATCTATTAAAAACATATTGCTCATTGTAAATTAAACAAATACTCAATAATGGTCATGCTCATTCAGCTTCGATAGTGAATGTCTTGATATAGTGATTTTATGTCACTCATTCATAATGATAAGAAAATTTATGTGTAATACTTTAATTGCCTTTATATTGGTATAAAACCAAGTCTTGCTAATAAATTAAGATAATAGTGCCAACACAAGTAGTTTAGTATATTTTAATATATCAATTGCATTGAGGTATGACACTTTAGGACTAATAATTTTTCATTATCATACACAAATCAAAATGGCCCATCAAGAATCAAAATATTGAAACACTCAAAGTATGAGCGATTTAGCTTCTAAAATGCTGAATGGATAATTCTTCATCTGAAAAATACTCGATCTTCATGCCTAGACAAAATTTTGTCTCAAAATTTCATATGAATACATAATTGGGAGCTCTTCAGAAGTCCCTCTAATACATGTTTCTTCATAGAAACATATGGGCTATTAAAACTTTTCTTCAAAATATTTGCACTAGAACAAATGTATTTCAATCTTTTACATATTTTAAACTATACAAAGATCTCTATTATTCAACTAAATATATTTATCCAAAGATTTATGATTCAAACATTTATAGTCCTTCAGGGACTTGCAGATAAATATCACAATTTTGAGACATATATGTATAAAGATGCATATAAAGTCCTTTAAAAATTATCAAGCATAATTGCTTCCACTGCATGAGAATATAATTCTCTTTATAATTGATGCCAAGTATTAATAGCTTGGTACGTAAAAAAGTAGGGTTAAAACCTTTACATATGCATAACCATATAACACACTTGCCCATTCGATAACTAGTATTTAGCAGTTTAAGAGTTAGGCAACTGTATGGGATGTATCTTTGAAGTTTTCAAATAATATAAGAGTGGCTTATATAACACACCCTCTCAATCACATATGTAGTATGTATTGATTAATAAGGATAAAAAAGATTTAGATATTCCTAGATTGCCTTCTCTTACAATTTTCCAAATATATTTGTGTCGACATCTTTTTATTGACTTCAATTCATGATCCTTGTTTTTCTCATTATAATAGTAGCTACTGCATATACAAAAAACCTGATCAGGAACATTTTCTCCTTTCATCTCTACTCTTTTCAACTTTCAATAGTAATATAACTAAGTGAGATTCTTGTTATTTTCAATAATTTCAATCATATAATATTTAGGTACTTGAGACCCTCTTAGAATAAAATAATATTTCTCAACCATATATTTTACTTGTATGAATGGGTTGATATATTTTAGGATGAATTTTGCAAAAATGGCAACTTGCTTATTTTGCTCTTTTATTTTGGAATCGATCAGTATACTACGTTTCTAACATCCAGTAGATATATTTTGTAATATATTTGTCTATTAAGACATTAATTCAAATAGGAGCACCTGGAGCTGGTATATGCACTTGATCGCTTTCTTTTTGTCAATAAATGCATCTTTGCAACTTATTGCAAATAAATCATTTTCTAACTTGTAATTCATATTGATTTACGTGAGGAACAAATGCATTCAATAAAACTTTTATATTTCTAGCCTTTGTTTTTCTCCTCTTCATGTTGTGAACCTTATTTCAATAATTAGCGAAATATGTTATATCAATATCTTTAGTCAATAATACTAATTATTGAACAATTGACTGAGATCAGATTTAACATAAATTCCCAACTCTTTTGCATAAACCCATCCTAATGTCTTGTGGTGGAGAAATAAAAATATGTTTTGTGCAATAAAAATATTTAGATGGGACTTGCTTTCTTGACTAATGAAGTAGTTGGTCTTCTTTCATAAGTGTTGCAATAAGTTACACAATACTTTGTAGGACTAGGTAACTTTATTCTCATAAATGGTGGTCTAGGATACACTCTTAGACATTTAACGCTAGAGCAAAATATATCCCTTGAATTTGTTATAAACATTTAGACGATTCAACGCCTTTATTTAGGGATAGCCTATTAAGTATTTTTTTTTCTTGCATATGTATGGCAGCATGGGTGCCTATTTGAATTTTCAAAATTCTTCTCATTATTGTTATACCCATATAACATAAGAAGTTACCCAAAGAATGAAAATTCTTTGGACCAAATAACTTCTGGTTATCCAAATAATAATATAAATCTAGAAGATAATGTTGGTGATTTTCATTGTATGCCTTTTTGCTAGAGATAAGCAAAAGAGATATTATTAGTTCTAATCATATATGGTTTTACTATAGGATCATTAGTACATATTTTTCTCTGAAGTTTAGTAGATTCTTATGATCTACTTGAAAATAAATATCACTTATCAACAATTTTTTGAGGAAATAGAATATGGATTCTTCAAGACCCTTCATTTATTTAATTAATAAGGATTAATAGGTATGCTCACAATTTAAGAAAAGTTAAACAAAATATAAGGATGTAGATAACTCATAACTTGATAATTTAAAGTGTAAAGATCACTAATATATTCAGTGAAATAAAATTCTTCAAATACTTTGACAAGTATTAAAGTATGTTGTCATGACTACTTATTATAGGTTTCGTATTGTGAGGCAACTGCTATCATGTAATTAATTAATTTTTTTCAAGTGAGTTCTGATATATATTAGATTAGTTTCAAGTATTTGATGGACAAAATAAATAATTAAGTAAAACAACATAATAATATATAAGGAAGAGACGTAATATTTTGTAAAGTTATATCTATGTTAAAAAAACAAAGAAAAGGTATTGGCGCGTAAATAATTTTCATAACAATACCAATTATTAGTGAAACAATCAGAATTGACAATTTATTTCTTATAGTATGATATATAAGTTAGCCAAACTATTATTTTTCTAATTCAATAGGTATTGTCAGATTGATATGTGCAACATTTAGTTAGTCACATAAATTTTTTTTCTTCTACTAAAAGTAATAATATAGCTTATAATAGTAAATTTCAAAATGTCAAATTAATGACTATATAAAAGATTCAGATTAGTATTTGTAGCCACCATATAATTGCTAAGGAAACATAAATATATAGTTATGTGTAAAGAAGGGTATACAACTATCATAATAGAAGATATTATCTCTCACTAAAATTTAATTATGACATTCATCTTTCATACATAACTGCACATCCAAGACAATTAAGATTTGATATGTTAATACATAACTTGTAATACATATGAAGTAACAAAGATTATATGATTTTTGTTTTACATTTAAGCAAAATTTGATAAAAGGCAAAATTACAGTTATATGTATGACTAGTAAATGTATAATATCCTTTGAACATATTAGTAACTAAGAGGAATTCTTTGATGATTCCTCTTTATATTTTTCTCATTGCCTTGAAGCATTTTAAAATTTGTTGACTATCATAACAACTGAATAACTATTATAATTGTCAGCCAAAGTAATATCCTAGTCTTTAGCATTTTGTTGTATGTGTAATGTAGTATCATTTTTGAATAGCTTTATGTATCAGCTAGATGGAGTTCTTATAAACTTTGAACTCTCATATTTCTTGTATCTATATGTATTGTACCTATAATTTGGCATTCAAGTGAAACTCTTCAAACTCAAACTTGGTATAAGAGCCAGGTACAATGAGCTCTACATGTATCCCTACTTCATCTAAGACCTCAGAAATTTCTTCTTTCATTAAACTCACTCAAGCTCAACACTCATTTTCTATAGAACTTACCTATACAAATTATCTAATTTGGAAAACACAATTTACACCAATTATCCGTTGTTATCAATTGCATAATCACATTGATGGAACAAAACAACCATCAACAGAAACTTTTCTAAATCCAGACACTAAAATGAAGAAACCAATCTTGAATGGCTTATTTGGTTTCATCATGACCTACTTTTATTAAGTTGGATGTTATCCTCTCTCGCTGAAGAGAACTTTCCTTATGTGGTAGTATTCAACACAACCAAGGAGGTTTGGCATGCTCTGGTAAGAGCTTTTAGATATGTTTCAAGTGGTAAGAAGGTTCAACTTCTAATGGATTCGAGGATCTGAAAAAGGATGATAAATCCATTCAACGGCTTCTCAAGAAGGCCAAAATGCTAGCTAATGAACTTGCTATAGCTGGTAAGCCTTTAACAAATAAGGAGTTTAATGCTAATATTTATTGGATTTTAGAAATAAATTACGTTCTAGTGGTGACTTCACTTAACACCAGACTTGAAGTAGTTGACTTTCATGATTTATGTGGCCATTTAATGGCTCATGAGGCATTTTTCAACAACACAAAAGTATTGGTTCAACCTATGGCAAATTTTTCAAGACAATAAATGTCCTCTGGGCCATTAGATAGGCAACAATTGTCCTTTCACAACAAAAGTAATGCCCACTCTCAGCAAGGACAAAAAGGCTCCAAACCAAAGTGTCAAATTTATGGATACAACAATCACTCTGCTATTACCTGCAAAACAATATTTGATAAGTCATTAACTGGTCTTAAAGCAAATCAAGCACAAAATTAGTGGCAAGTCAAATTCCAACAGCTATTATTGGTTTGTCAACACTGGTGCTATGCACAATATGACCACAGACCTTGCAAATTTGAGTTTGTTTGAGGAATATACAGGCAATGATCAGGTTGTAGTTGGCAATGGTAAAGGTAGTCCCACTACTCTTATTGGTAAAGTACTCATTTCTTTTAGATCTAAACAGTTTTTACTATCTGAAATTCTTTTTGTGCCTTACTTACAAAATCAATTACTCTTTATCCAAAAATTTGCTCAAGATAATTCTTGCTTTTTTGAGTTTCATGGTGATTATTTTCTTGTTAAGGACAAGATAACACATTAGATTTTACTTCAAGGGCCAATTGAAGGAGGCATGTACTGGATTTCTAAGGCTAGAATTCAAAAACTTCAATAAAAGTTTTAGGCTCAGAATTCAAGATTGCTTTCTCTTCAAGACTGGCATGATCTTTAAGTCATCTAGCCTATGACTCTATTTCAGAGCCTATTTGGGATTGTAGTTTGCTTTGCTCATCTCTAATAAAAACACCATTGAATAAGTGTGGTGCATGTTACATAGGAAAACTCAGTAAACTCACTTTACCAAGCATTAATTCTTTTTGTTCTATTTGTTGATGAATATAGTAAATTCACTTGGCTTTATCCTATCAAACACAAAAGTGACATTTTAATTGTTTTTACTTATTTTCACAAAATGGTTAAGAGACAATTCCAATCGCCACTAAAACAATTGCAATTTGATTACGGGAAAATATAAACCGTTCATACATATCTTCAACAACATGGCATCACTGATGTTAGGATTAGTATGCCCTAAAGCTCACTTGTATATAATATTTTGGATGTTAAATAATGTATAATCATTTTGTTAAATGGCATTATGAGTTTCTTACATATTATCTCTGGTTTGTTTTATTGATGTATGTATAAAGGTCCCTTGACTTGAACTAGTGAGTTGGGTGCGTAGTGAGACTGGACACATAGTAGGTCCAAGTCTAGATTTAGTCACATCATAAATTGAGTCCGTAACCGAATAGTAGTGTTGGGCACTCTACCAGGATAAGCTTATATTGAGCAAGTTTCCTCGTTGAGGGTGATCTGCCTTGGTCATTGGAGGACTTTTCGGATTTGTCTCAATAATACGTGCGCCACGTATTGGACAGGACCATTGTGAGTATGTTTTCTAGAGACATACTATCAAAGAAAGAAAACAAGATACTCACAGCTACTAAATGATAATTGCTCTTAATCTTGAGCATATGTGGATGAACTAATGAAGTTAAAGTTTGGTGCTTTGATTTACTATGGGTGACATCCTACTTTATTAGAATTAACAACCTTGTAAGTTGAGTGCTAAGTTCTAATTAATTGGAACATGCATTTGCAATACGGAATCTATTTGCCTCCTTTAGGATTGTCCAAATTTATCATCCAAATCTAGATCTAGTGATACTACCTTTATCGGTGTATTGGCACATGGCTTAAGGGTCATTTCCAAGATTAAGAGATTCCATGATGAAGGATGGTTGGCAATAGGACAAGAGACCCAAAAGAAAAGATGTAGCTAAGGAGGTGATAGTACACAGGCCAAAGGACCGGCCTTAACTATGGGTATACATAGAGGGGCATTAAGATCGGTTATATAGTAGGTCAAAGACAAAGTTCACATTCTTTTATGATAAGCTTCTGGGTAACAACAATTATTCTTGGAGTGCAACTTTGACCATATGATGGAATAGATCAGAGCTAAAAATAATTATTATGTCGCCTACATCGGGCAAGGATATTTTTTATTATTTTTTAAAAGCCAAGGTTAATTGTGTCTTCGTGGTCCCTTCGCTAATTGAAATGACTTTGAGAGAGTAATCTTGAAAGAGCAAATTTCATATTGTGGTAGTAGCCTTACTGGGCCAAAGCTTAGAATTGGGTTTGGGCTTTCTTTAGAGTCCAAGATAACCTAATTGGGTTTAGATGGTTTTTTATTGGGCTTAGGCCTCCAAATGGATTATAGACTATGTGTTGGGTTTGGATTCTGGGCTTGGCCCAATCATCCATGACATGTGCTAGAAATTTACTGCAAGAAGAATTCAAATTGTACAAGTAACTTCCATAATATGTGGCAAACATTTATTACAAGGAAAAAGTTTCCCACATGGAAAGTTTACAAGGTTTTGGAGCCAAACTTTTCCTATAAATAGGCAAGACCGTAAACCATTTCTAGCATCCAAAAATTTTGTAGTTGATCTTTTCCATTTTGGCAAGAGAATACCATAACACATAGTACACACTTATTGTGTGGTTTTTGCTCTAGATTTTCAAAAGCATATTACTTTGCTTCTTCCCACACAACAGGTGATTCTCTCAAGATAAGTCTCTTTAATTATAGGGAAGAAAACTAGGAGGTTGTCTATTGCGACACCCTTAAAATAAAATTTTTTTGTGGCCTTGTTCGTGAGCAAGAATGAAGCTCGTGATAGTTATTGCTTCATCAAAGGCCCCAAACTTCAAGAGGTTAGTTTTACATATTTTTGCAAATACTAGTTATATTCTATATGTTCTTAAGCATGTTCTTGTGTGTGTTATACGGTTATTTTATTTTCCTAGCATGTTTTCTTGGTAGAATTTTTGAAAATATGGATTAAGATAGACCACGTGTAATATTATCAATCCTACAATTGGTATCAGCGCTTAGGCTCACACACAACATGCTTAGACTATGCAAGAATATTGTATTTGCATAAATATGTTAGTCATCTTGTGGGTGGCGAGATTAGGAAATCTTGTATTGCATATACTTATGGTTTTATGCTTGTATGTATAGGTGATATAAAATCCCCTTGATGGTTTGTATGTATGCATGATAGAGTTTCGTATATGTCAACAAAGCTTGGCCATAGGCAATATCATGTATAGACTTTATGGTTATTGCTTGTAGCTTCATTTAAAAGAACCATAGGATGTTTTGATATACTTATAATGTCTCTTTTATGATTGTAAGCTTGTATTAGCAATAGCAAAATATATTATTGTTGCAATCTTTAAAGACCAAGGAGAGAAGCAAGGAAAAATAGCATACAAGAGCAAATCTGTCTCAGCTGGTCGAGCTTGCAGGTCGACCAGCTTCTCCTTTGCTGTGGACCGACTCTGGTAGAAATTGCAACAAAGATTTCAATTTTGTGCTTTTGGATTGAAGATTCCAGGGAGCCATCAAAGAGGGATTCTAACATATTTTGGTGGATGTTTAAAATGCATTGATATATGTTTTAACATATTTGCATAAGCATAAATATGATTACCACCTAGAAATATGTCCACTCATTAGGATTTAAAAATTGGTCAATCCTATGTGTTGATCCTCAAAGATAGTTAAGTTTATTTAAAGGAGACTAGCTTAGACAGCATAATTATAAGCAATTATGTCTAAAGATGTCATGCAATCTCATGACAAAATAAAAAACTTTACTTGAGATTTCGAAAATGACAACCTAAAGGTCTATACACCAAGATTTAGGTAAATAATCTTTTATGGTATTGCAATATTTTAGTAACACAAAGTGGATTCGCAAAAACCAAAATATTTTGCAAATCCAAAACGTGTTTAGGTCTAAAACAAAAAAAAAAAAACCAAAAATAGATAAAACCCTTATGTTAAAATATTGAGTGGGAGAGTGTTAGGATTAGTATGCCCTAGAGCTCACTTGTATATGACTTTTGGATGTTAAATAATGCATAATCATTTTGTTAAATGACATTATGAGTTTCTTACATATTATATTTGGTATGTTTTATTAACGTATGTATAAAGGTCCCTTGACTTGAACTAATGACTTAGGTGCGTAGTGAGGCTGGACGCATAGTTGGTCCAATTCTAGATTTAGTCATGTCATAAATTGATTCTGTAACTAAATCATAGTGTTGGGCATTCTATCAGGATAAAGTTATATTGAGCAAGTCTCCTTGTTAAGGGTGATCTACCTAGGTCATTGGAGGACTTTTCGAATTTGTTTTAATAGTACGCGTGTCACGTATTGGAAAGAATCATTGTGAGTATGTTTTCTAGAGATGTACTGTCAAAGAAAGAAAACAAAATATTCACTGCTACTAAATGATCATTGCTTGTAATCTTGAGCATATGTTGATGAACTAATGACATTAAGGTTTGGTACTTTGATTCACTGTGGGTGAGATCTTACTTTATTAGGATCAATAGCCTTGTGTATTGAGTGCTAAGTTCTAATTAATTGGAACATGCATATGCAATATGGGATCTATGTGCCCTCAATGGGATTGTCCAAATTTATCATTCGAATCTAGATCTAGTGATGCTACCTTTATAGGTGTATTGGTCATATGGCTTGAGGGTCACTCCCTAGTTCAAGAGAATTCATGACCAAGGATGGTTGGCAATAGGACAAGAAACCAACGAAAAAAGATACAGCTGAGAAGGTGATAGTACACAAGCCAAAGGACCGGCCTTAGTTGTGGGTATCCATAGAGGGGCATTATGGTCGATTATTTAGTAGGTCAAAGACAAAGTTCACATTCTTTTGTGATAAGCTTGTGGGAAATAGCAATTATTCTTGGAGTGCGATTGTGATCTTATAGTGGAATAGATCGGAGTTAAAAAATAATTATTATGTCGGCTAGATTAGGCAAAGACATTTTTTATTATTTTTTAAAGCCAAGATTAATTGTGTCTTCTTGGTCCCTTCCCTAGTTGAAATAACTTTTAGAGAGTAATCTTGAAAGAGCAAATTCCAAATTATGGTAGTAGCTTTATTGAGCCAAAGCTTGGAAATAGGTTTGGGCTTTCTTTAGAGTCCAAGGTAACCTAATTGGGCTTAGATGGTTTCTTATTTGGCTTGGGCCTCCACATAGATTATGGACTACGTACTGGGCTTGGATTGTGGGCTTGGCCGAATCTTGCAAGAAATGTGCTAGAAAGTTACTACAGGAAGAATTTAAATTATACAAGTAACTTCCATGACATTTGGCAAACATTTACTATTAGGAAAAAGTTTCCTACATGGAAAGTTTATGAGGTTTAGCTGCCAAACTTTTCCTACAAATAGGCAAGACCTTAAACCATTTTTAGCATTCAAAATTTTGTAGTTGATCTCCTCCATTTTGGCGAGGGAATACTACAACACATAGTATACACTTATTGGGTGGTTTTTGCTCTAGATTTTCAAGAGCACATTACTTTGCTTCTTTCTACACAAGAGACTACTCTCTCAAGATAAGTCTTTTTCATCATAGGGAAGAAGATTAGGGAGTTTCCTATTGCGACACCCTTATAGTAAAATTTTTTTTGCGGCCTTGTCCATGAGCAGGAACAAAGCTCATGACGGTTGTAGCTTCGTCAAAGGCCCCACACTTCAAGAGGTTAGTTTTACATATTTTTGCTAATACTAGTTATGTTCTATATATTCTTAAACATATTCTTGTGTGTGTTATGTGGTTATTTTATTTTTCTAGCATGTTTTCTTGGTAGAATATTTTGAAAATATGGACTAAGATAGACCACATGTAATATTATCAATCTATAATTGGAATAAGAGCTTAGGCTTATACACAACATGCTTAGACTATGCAAGAATATTGTATTTGCATAAATATGTTTGTCATCTTGTGAATGGCAAGATTAGAAAATCTTGCGTTGCATATACTTGTGGTTTTATGCTTGTATGTGCAGTTGATATAAAATCCCTTTGATGGTTCGTACGTATGCATGATAGAGTTTCGTGTACAATCAACAAAGCTTGGCCATAGGCAATTTCATGTATAGATCTTTATGGTTATTGCTTGTAGCTTCATTTAAAAGAAGCATAAGATGTTTTGATATCCTTGTAATGTTTCTTTTATGATTGTTAGCTTGTACAAGCAATAGCAAATTTATTATTGTTGTAATCTTTAAAGACCAAGAAGAGAAGAAAGGAAAAGTAGCAAACAAGAGTAAATCTGTCTCAGCTGGTTGAGCTTGCCGGTCTACCGGCTCCTTCTTTGCGGTCGACTAGCTCTGGCAGAAATTGCAACAAAGATTTCTATTTTTTGCTTTTGGATTGAAGATTGCAGGGAGCCATCAAAGAGGGATTCTAACGTATTTTGGTAGATATTTATAATGCATTGATATATGTTTTAACATATTTGTATAAGTATAAACATGATTACCAACTAGAAATATGTCCACTCATTAGGATTTAAAAATTGGGCAATCCTATATGTTAAAGCTCAAAGATAGTTAAGTTCATTTATATAAGATTGGCATAGACAGAAGATAATTGTAAGCAATTATGTTTACAGATGTCATGCAATCTCTTGACAAAAATGAAAAACTTAACTTGAGATTTACAATATGACAACTTAAAGGTCTATATACCCAGATTTAGGTAAATAATCTATTATGGTATTGCAATGTTTTAGTAACACAAGGGGGATTCATAAAAACCAATGTGTCCAAAGTGTGTTTAGATCTTAAACAAAGGGCAAAATATACCAAAAATAGAGAAAACCCTTATGTTAAAATATTGAGTGGGAGAAGGGACTAGAAATACCCCATGGTTTTCCATATCCGATTCACGCTAATGGTAAATGTCATTAACTTCTCCATCGGAGGGTGACACTTTATCAAGATTTAGCAAGGTGAATTTAAAATATTTATTCAAAAGGTTGTTAGTGAGTTTTTGCCATCCTATCGGTGGAATTCTTCACTAAAGATCGCCTCACACAACATTGATTAAAGTCATTACCCATTGCAGGGCCTAAATCAAGAATGTTATAGGAAATGAACATAAGGAATGGGTATACAGTCAACTTAAATGGCAGGTTTGGCTATCCCATCGGTAGAGTTGGCTACTGGATTTAAGAAGCCAAACAAAGTTAGTGATTGAATTATTCGATCACATCCAGATAATTATCAATTCAAATAAGTGGTGGTGCTTAACTTAACATTCATAAGTTCGACCATCCCATCAGTGGAGATCTTGTGAGGATGTTAAGACACTATTACATCAAGTAGTTTAAGGGTTAATCTACTCAAAGGCAAATGATGTAAAAGTTCCAAAGATAGTAGACATATTATACATGCATCAATTCCATACTCACAAAATAATTATGATTATATTGTTGTATATCCAGAAAAATGTCTTCGTTTAGTTTATAAGCTACAATTCTCAAAGAGCACAAGCTTACTAGACCAAATTTTGTGGACTGGGAATGAAACTTGAACATAGTACTCACCACAAAAGAGTTCAAGTATGTCCTAACAACTCCTT
This sequence comes from Cordia subcordata, assembly GCA_028554755.1. Taxonomy (NCBI): domain Eukaryota; kingdom Viridiplantae; phylum Streptophyta; class Magnoliopsida; order Boraginales; family Cordiaceae; genus Cordia; species Cordia subcordata. The sequence continues at coordinate 11,969,277 of JAPTOF010000016.1, forward strand.
GTCCTGTTGTGTGGGCAAACTCTTTTGAAGCCTAGAAAGATGTTGAGGTGAAATGGTAGCAGACCAATAGTATGGCCAAGTGCTATATGATAGCTTCTATGTCAAATACTTTTTGCAAAGCAAGCATCATCATATAGAAACTGCAAAAGAAATCATGACTTCACTGGCTCGTATGTTTGCCGATAAGAGCAAGCCTACAAGGCAAGGTGCTCTTAGAGAAATTATGAATTAAAGGATGGCAAAAGGAGCACCTATCGTGTCCTATCGTGGAGCATGTGCTCAAAATAATGGATTACTTCAAAACTACTAAGATCCTAGGAGTAAACATAGATGAACAGTTAAAGTTAGACATGATTTTGGAGACTTTACCACCATTTTACACATAGTTCAAGCTTAATTATAATATGGGCAAGATAAACATGGATATGACAGAATTAATGAAAGAGCTCCTAGCTGTAGAAGCGATAATGAAAAATAAGGGCCACTTAAATATAGTTCAAGCATCCACTTCTGGACTTAACTTGAAAAGGAGAAAGTTCAAAGGAAAATGGAAGCAAAAACGTGGTCAAGGGAAAAAGAAGAGAAATGGTAAACAGCCCAAACAGTTAACAAATGAAAAGTCCAAGGGAAAATATTTTAAGTGTGGCCAAAAAGGGCACTAGAAAAAAGATTGCTTGAAATACTTGGCATGAGGCCAGATGGGTACACATCTTTTGTTCTACATTGAAACCTATTTAGTGGTTAATTCTACTGATTCTTGGATTGTAGACGCTAGAGCCACTAACCACATTTGTAATTCTTTACATTAGTTTCAAGAAATGAAGGAAATAGCTAAAGGCCAATTTGCTCTGAATATAGGTAACAGAGCAAAAGTATGGGCTGCTGTAATGGGAGGAATGTGCTTAAATTTTCCATGTAATAGGAAGTTATTTTTGAACAATTTTATTATGTTCCGGATGTATGTAAAAACCTTATTTATGTTTCGCAATTAATATTAGATGGTTTTTGCATTAATTTCCATTATGGTGTTGATATCAGTAGAGATGGAAATATTATCTGTTCCAATAGCATGCATGATAACTTGTTCTATATGAAACCTATTACAAATTTACTACATAATATAGAACGAACTAATTCCCAATAAAGAAAGGTTTCTTCAATCAATGATACTTATCTTTGGCACCTACGTTTATGACATATTAGTCTAAAGTGAATTCGGAGATTAGTCGAGGATGGGCATCTTAGCTCATTAAATCTTGAAGATTTACCTTCGTGTGAATCTTGCCTCAAAGGGAACATGACCAAATGGTCATTTTCTTCTCAAGGAGAAAGGTCCAAGGAAGTATTAGAATTGGTTCATACCGATGTATATGGTCTTATGAGCAAACCAGCACGAGAAAGTTATGAGTATTTCATTACTTTCACTGATGATTACTCTAGATATGGATATCTATATCTGATGCAAGGCAAGTCTGAATCCTTTAAGAAATTTAAGGAGTTCAAGGCTGAGGTGGAGTGGAAATTAGATAAACATATCAAAGCACTTTGGTTTGATCGAGATGGCGAATACCTCTCGGCTGAGTTTGGGGAGTACCTTACACAAGAAAGGATTGTGTCTTAGTTGATTGCACCAGGGACTTCCCAGCAAAATGGTGTAGCAGAGAGAAGAAATCATACTCTACTAGATATGGTTAGGTCAATGATGAGTCATGCATCATTACCTTTATCTTTTTAGGGGCATGCCCTTAAGACAGCAGCATACATCTTGAACTTGGTACCATCTAAATCAATACCTAGGACACCACAAGAAATGTCGACCGATCGTAAATGTGGTTTAAATCGTCTCCACATTTGAGGTTGTTCAGCTTATGTACTTAATAGTAATGCTTCAAAGTTGGAACCAAGATCTGAGTTGTGCTATTTTATTAGGTATCCTAAGGGACCAGAGGTGGAATCTTTTATAATCTTAAGGAGCAAAAGGTGTTTATAAGTACCCATGCTAGATACTTATAGAATAATGAAATGATCTAGAAAACACTAAATTTTGAAGTTGTTCTAGAAGAGATTTCACAAGAATCTCCAGTAACACTTGGGGTAACTGTGAATGAAAAAGAATAGCGTATTACACCTAATATATCAGAGCCTCGTCGTCGTGGGAGGATATCCAGGCGATACTCTGGAGAGTTCTTTTAGACTTCTTCATAGGATCAGGTGGTGGATCTCACAAGTTACAATGAAGCAGTTTCTAACATAGATGCTGACCAATGGCATAAGACAATGGATTCAGAGTTAGAATCTATGTATTCTAGCAAAGTTTAGGATCTTGTAGTTGCACTTGAAGAGGTAAAACCTATAGGGTGTAAATGGGTCTACAAGAGGAAAAGAGGAGTTGATGGAAAAGTTGAAACCCTTAAAGTAAGGTTGGTGGCAAAAGGTTATGCTCAAAATGAAAGGATCGATTATGAGGAAACTTTCTTACCGATAGTTATGCTTAAATCCATCAAGATACTTCTTTCCATCGCATGTCATTACAACTATGAGATATGGCAAATAGATGTGAAGACAACTTTTCTTAATGGAGAGCTTGACAAGACCATTTACATGACACAACTAGATAGATATGTTGCTAAAGGCCAGGAGCATATGGTTTGTAAGCTAAAGAAGTCCATTAATGGATTAAAGTAGGCATATAGAGCTTGGAACATCAAATTTGGTCGGGAAATTAAATCTCATGGTTTTGATCAAAATAGTGATGAACCTTGCGTGTATAAGATACGTAATGGAAATACTAGAGCTTTTTCGGTTCTGTATATGGATGATATCCTACTAATTGGAATGATGTGGGGATGTTATCATCCATCAAGGTTTGGCTTTCTACTCAATTTCAAATAAAGGATTTAGGAGAAGCTAGTTATGTTCTAAACATCAAGCTTGTATGACATCGTAAGAACAGAAGGTTAGCTGACCATAAACCTTTAAGAGTGTTACCTACAAGCACACGGGTCGCGGTAGAATAGCTTGTGCGATTGCAGGGTCGTATCTATGGGGAGGCTATCTAAGTGCAGTTCTAATGTAAAAGTGTGTCCTACAATAGCTACGTGTTGTCCTACCTGCTCTTTTTAGGGTTTTTTGGATTGGTTGGAGCTCTAACTTAAATCTAAACTAAGGGAAAATAAACCTAACTAATGGGAATAATGAAATAAACAAGCTATAGAAGTGAGGATCTACAAGGGTTTGGGAGAACTTAGGGGTGATTGCCCCTTTAGAATGGATTTGGGTCCCTAACCTTGTTTTAAGGCTATTGATGGTTTGATTACTCTAATAGCGGGCTTAGATTACTAAACGTACCATCTTTAACTACCGGTGCAACCCTATCTCTAACCGAGCTCAATTAGAAGTATAGGTTTGTCCTAGTAAGCTACGGCTTTTGGATCTAGTTCTATGTCTCTTAGGTGTTGATTAATGTCTTAATAGAGATTCTAACCTTTTAGTTATGTTTCAAATTAGAGATTAAGTCCCCTAGGTCAAGCAAGTGATAGTAGTACCCTCATAGCCATGTTTCATGCTAGAGGTAATTACCTACTATATTAAAGGCATTAAGAACACAATTAATCAACACAATATAGTTGCAAGTAGGGCTCATGCTATTAGCATGATTTAAGGCTAAGATGAGGCCACTACTATTAGCATCTAAGCACAAATAACACATGCAAACTCATAGAGGCAATTCATCAAACACCTTGACATGTTCAATTTCAAGTCATAGAAATGTAAGAATAAAGCATGTATACATGGCTATCAAAATCTCAAAACAAGTGTTAAAATACTTAACCCATTACAAATATAGCAATCATCCCTAATCTAGAGCTATTCTAACCTAATATAGACAAAAATAAATAGAAGAATGTAAAGCTCCCTCATTATCCTTGCTTGCTCTTTACAAATCTTGCTTCAAAACCCTCCAAATCCTTGTTTGATCTTCAAATCCAAGCTTGTTTATGGATGAAATTGATGTGGGATTGAGTGTGTACAGTGGTTTTTAAGTGGATTTGGGGTTTAGGCAAATGGATGCGTGAAAAGATTGGTTTTCTCCTTCAAAGGTTGCTCAAAGATGGCTTAAATAGAGCTGAAATTGTGTCCAGTCAGAGGCCCAGCCAGTCAACCGACTTTGGGGCTAAGTCATTCGGCCAAAATTGGCCCAAATTTTGATATGGTCAGTTGACCAGCCAGATCGACCGGCCTGACAGAAGCTGAACCAGTCTTGATAGTAAAATGTTCATATCTTGCTCATTTTAGCTCCGATTTGTGCACCGTTTTTTTCTATGGCTTTGTATCATAGTCGGGGATATCCCAAGCCATCTTTTGCACCCTAAAACATGTCCAAATTTTTTCCATGTCCTTTTTTGGTTGCAAGCTTCGAATTTGGCTCCTGTTATGCTCGGTTTTGCCTCGGTCGCTCTTTCCTTTGCCCGACCACTTCCAAATGCATCTTTCAAGCATTGTTTAAGTCCCAAACACCTTTCACTTTAATCCACATCCCAAATTCCACCAATCAAATTCTAATCATCTTTTTGAATCTCACCTAGAACAAGCAACAAATGCGTATTAGTGTAGCATTTAAGTTCTAACTGCAACTATGAACATGTAAACCCTAATATGCATAAGTATGACCTAAATGATATACTAATATACTAAATGGAGCTCAAAACACCTCAAAACAAGTATATATATGCAATGCATAAGCATACACAAAACTAACACATCAACACCCCCAAACCTTCTGCTTGCTTGTCCCTAAGAAGGCCTAAACCTAAGTCTATCTCAAGGTAGGTGGAGAGGGTTGCCTAGAGGATTGGTTTGCTATCAAGGAGAGTCTAAAGAGTATGAAGGGGTCGTTCCTTTTATAAAAGGGTTCCCAAGCCTCTTTGGATCCCCCCTTTACTCATAAAGTGTCTCACACCTCTGAGAAATTCCCAAGTAGCCTTAACCTTCGCAAGCTTAGGACTCTTACGCATGCACACGAGGTGTTAATACTTTGTGCCCGTCAACTAACATGACTTCCTTAATATACACAAAGCCTCAAAGACAAGGAAAGAAAGAATGTACAAATACAATGGCTCATAAAATGACGTAAAGAGCCTTATTCACGCAACATCAAAGGACAATAAAATAAACTTGTGCCAAGTTGACATTGTGTCACTTGAGTACTTGTTCAAGCAACTTTTGGTGCCTTTGGCTTTTTCATATTTTCCAATCTTTTTTTCCATTTTTCAATCTTTTTCATCTTTTTGCACCTTTTTTCCTTTTTCTATAATTTTTTGGATTTTTCGCATTTTGCATTCCATAACAAAAAGAAAAGAAAAAAAAAGGCTAAGGCACATAAACAGAACCAATCAAGGAAGGGGCACTCATATCAAAAACCCTTTTTCAAACTCTTCTTCCAACCAAGCCATGCAATAGCTACAAGGTGCATTTTTAAAGGTGCACACTCCCCACAGCTTTCAAAAGACATCTCCTCTAAGTCTCGGATCTCCTTCCACTTCAATTACTCTCCACAATACAAACTTAACTTCACCACTTAATTAAATCAATCACAAGAGCCAACACTCTAATCACCCAAGAGATAAACAACTCTATGTGCATCAAAATTGAAAAATTTTCACCATTTTTAAGAATATAATGCACATGTAACTTAATCAAAGCATAAAATAATAAAACCAAACTCCTACACCCCCAAACCCAAACTTTGCTTACCTCAAACAAATAAAATAAGGCCACATAACAAGCAATTAGGCATCATAAGGCACGTAAACGTGGTGGGGATGAGGTAGATAAGATGGGACAAGTAAAGGGTGGATAGATACAACCTTGTGTAGCATTAATTCCATGTTTTGATGATTGTGTCCCATTAACTTCCTTTGCACCTACTTTTTACTCAACACAAAAGATCTACAAAAGAAATCAACAAACATAATATTAAAAGCTCACAATGGCAAGTGTTAATGACAAGGCTTTATGTATGGAAAGGAATGGACATAAGAGAAATGAAAATGAAAAGGAAAGAAATGGAAAACAAAATGTGCTAAGAAAAGCAAAAGTAAAGAACTTATAAATCAAACTCTAACTATAAAAATTTCTAAGGTGCCTCCTAGTAGCGCTAGATTTTACGCCCCTAGCCGGGCGGTAATATTAGGGCTAGCGGTGCTTAAAATTTTGGGCACGTATTGCCAGATAAGCAAATTAGCACAGAAAAAAGCAAATGGATGCAACAAATGAAAAATGCAATCAACACCACACATCTAACGCCTCAAAGATTTGAACTCATGCCTTAAAAATGTGTATACAGGATCATGCTAGCCATCCTCAGATAAAAGAAATGGATAAAAAAATGTGCATCTTATGGGGTAGGCTATAACAAATGACGCAACAACACACTCTTCTATACCTGGGTTGAATACTTGAATCTCTTCTCTCAAACTCAACTCTCTAGTAGCTAACCCAAACTCTAGAGGAATCTAGGGCGAAAATAAAGCATTATCCTCTATATGATCGGGATCAATGAGCACAGATGAGGACTCCAAAAAAGTAGGAAGCACACTTGGTGGAAGCTGGGGACTACTCTCGACTCGGAAGGATCTATAGCAATAGTCTCACTAGATCTACGAGTAGATGAGAGAATGGAAGAGGTGTTCAATTAAGAAAGAGAGATGCCAGAGTTAATCAGAGCAATGATCTCATCAAGCTCACTAATATCGCTCAGGGCTAAGAGTAAATCAAAGGACTCTTCGACACAAGAATCAGGAGTATCTACTAAGGAAAACACATCACTCTCTAAGTAAGTCTCACTAAAAGCCTCCAAATTCAACTGCTCGATGATCGTGTCAAGCATAACTCTATCTTCTAAGGACAAGAAAGAATCATAGGAATCATCATCACTAGAAACAACAGACTCTATGAAGAAACAATTTTCCTCATCACCCATGGTAGACTCAGCACCCCTAACCTTTTTATCTTCAAATTTCCAAATGTGAACTCAATAATCTTTGTCCTTCAATGGATCACTATATCGACAGTTGCTAAAAATGGTCTCCCCAAAAGGACAAGTGTCATATTCCTAGTGTTATGACTTGGATGCATGTCTAGAATAATAAAATCCATAGGATAGTAAAATTCTATAACTTTAACCGTGACATCTTCAACTATCCCTCGAGGTTTTCTCTCACTCCTATCAGCCAACTATAAAACCACATCCAAACCTAAATGTTTATACACCAAAAAAGGAATAAGATTGACACTAGAACCTAAATCAAGTAAGGCATGGGAATAAGTTTGACACTAGAACCTAAATCAAGTAAGGCATGGGCTACTAGGTGATCATTAATAGCACAAGAGATGGTAAATGCTCCAGGATTGCTAAGCTTAGGTGGAACACCTAGGTGCAAACGCTACTAACCCTCTTTGTAAGCTTTAGCTTCTTACGTAGGCCGGTGGTTTACCTCTTACTAATGCATAGATCTCTAAAGAATTTGGCATAAGCCGATATCTTCTTAATGGCCTCAACTAAAGGTAGAGTGACATTAATATCCTTAAGAGGCTCTAAAATCCTCTATTCTTTGTCGTCCTTAACTTGCTTGGACCTCTCTAATGCTAAGGGAAAAAAACTCTTGGAGTAACATCATGAGATTTAACAACCTGTTCCCTTCTCTATACAGTGGATCAACACTCATCTTAATGTGATTTCTCTCTTTCTCTTCAGACTCTTTATTCTTCTCCTTAGGTACACTAGTCTCTCCATCAACACACGTTTCAGGCCTAGCTCTACTTACAAATTCTCTCACCTGATTATCTATAACCCTACCACTTCTCAAGGTTGTGATGGCCTTAGCCTATGCGTAATCACTTGGAGAAAGGTCAGAAGTGCGACATAGATCTCTAGGACTTGGCTCAGGATAAATAGGTAGCTTCCCTGGGTCTCTATAGAAAACTTGTTCAGCAAGACGTCCTATTTGATTCTTAGATCTCTTATTATTCTCTGAAACATCTGCTATTGGGCTTGTCTCATCTCAGCAAGTAAGTCTATCCTACGGTCAACTATAAGCTGGACAAGTGAAGTAAGACTGATGGAAGTAGATTAGAATGACTGCTATGACAAACTAGGATACTTAGGCTCAGAAACTGCCTTATGAAACCCTGGAGAACTAGGAAGTGATGGACTAGGATGATTCTGGAATGAATAAGAAGAACACATGTTGTTGTGAGACTACACTATCTTAGAATGATCACGCCATCCTAGTTCAAGTGGGTGACAAAGAGTGGATGAGCGACCTTGATTAGCAAGCGCGTGTTCTTATATAAACTCAGGGAACTGTGGGGCGAGAGGGCATGCTATGGTGGTATGGCTAGACTCGGAGCATAAAGCACACACATCTATTACGACTAGGAGGATTAGGAAAAGATGCATTAGAAGTAGACCTATGAGTGAATACAATACCTAAAGACATAAACTGGTCAAACTTCCTAGTGAGAGCTTTTACTTTAGTAGCTAAATCATAATTTGAGTCAACCTCGAACACACTACTAAGAGTGGTATTCCTAGTTCCCTTCCCTACTCTCTCAAAATTAGCATTGTGGAACGAGTCCTCTACCATAACCTCTAGTTTTGACCAAGCCTCCTTGGGTGTCAAATCTAAGAACCCCCCACCACTCAAAGCATTAACCATTAGCCTATAAGGTGAAGTCAAGCTAAGTAGAAAAATTGGAGCAATTCATGTAAATCATACCCATGATGTGGGCATTGACGACAAAGCTCATTGACTCTCTCCCAAGTCTCATGGAAGAGCTCTAATTCTTGTTGTGCAAATATCATGATCTCTGTCCTAAGAGTAGCTGTCCTAGCTATTGGGAAAAATCTATGAAGAAACTTAACTTGAAGCTCATCCCAGCTAGTGATAGACTTATGGGGTAAGGACTTGAACCATTGCCTTGCTTTATCTTTTAAAGAAAAAGGGAACAATCTAAGCCTAACGTTCTCAGAAGAGACATCCTTAAAATGAATGGTAGAGCATATCTCAAGAAATGCACCTATATGTGCATGGGGATTCTCATTATTACGACCATAGAATGATGGAAATATTTGCAAGGTCTTGGGCCTAATTTTAAAGGTCGCATCTCTTAGGGACGGTAGTTGAATAGGCATACAAGGTTGACTATGCAAGGTTAACAAGTGTCGAACTCAAGATATTGCCTTATGGTCTTGGCTCTAAGAAGAGGATTGGATTAGGATTAGCCATCTATTCAAGAATGGAAAATAACCTAATTCTCCTTCACATTTCAACCCCCATAACTTCAATTCAACAAGCAATTACCTACCACAAACACCTAAATCCTAAGAAAAACACAAAACAAAGCACAAATGCAAAATATAAACTAAACTAGCAATATCAAAAATAAGTAAAGCAACAAATAATGAAAAAAAGTATGTACATGATAAACAAACAAGAAATGTATATACAACACGTGACTAATGAAAAACACACAAAAATAAAGAAACCAACAACCGTGCCTCCCCGGCAATGGCGCAAAAAACTTGATCGTAAACCTTTAAGAGTGTTTCCCACAAGTGCACGAGTCGCAATAGTATATCGTGTGTGAATGCGGGGTCGTATCCATAGGGAGGCTATCTAAGTGCAGTTCTAATGTAAAAGTGTGTCCTACAATAGCTACGTGTGGTCCGACTTACACTTTTAGGGTTTTCTGGATTGATTTGCTCATTGGAAATAGATTTGGGTTCCTAATCTTGTATTGAGGCTATTGATGGTTCGATTACTCTAATGGCAAGCTTAGATTACTAGACTTATCATCTCTAACTATCGGTGCAACCTATCCCTAACTGGGCCCAATTAGAAGTATAGGTTTATTCTAGCTAGCTATGGCTTTTGGACCTAGTTCTAAGTCCCTTGGGTGTTGATTAATGTCCTAATAGGGATTCTCACCTTTAGTTATGTTTCAAACTAGAGATTAAGTCCCCTAAGTCAAGCAAGTGATAGTGGTACCCTTTAGCCGTGTTTCATGCTAGAGGTGATCACCTGCTATATTAATGGCATTAAGAACACAACTAATCAATACAAATATAGTTGCAAGTAGGGCTCATACCATTAGCATGGATTAAGGCTAAGGTGAGGCCACTACTATTCGCATCTAAGCACAAATTACACATGCAAACTCATAGAGGCAATTCATCGAACACCTTGACATGTTCAATTTCAAGTCATAGAAATATAAGAACAAAGCATGTATATACAACCATCAAAATCTCAAAAGAAGTGTTAAAATACTTAACCCATTACAAATATAGCAATCATCCCTAATCTAGAGCTATTCTAACATGGTATAAACAAGAATAAAGAGAAGAATGTAAAGTTCCTTCATTATCCTTGCTTGCTCTTTACAAATCTTGCTTTAAAACCCCCCAAATCCTTGTTTGATCTTTAAATCCAAGCTTGTTTGTGGATGGAATTGAGGTAGGATTGAGTGTGTAAGGTGGTTTTTAAGTGGATTTGGGGTTTAGGCAAATGGGTGTGTGAAAAAGTTGGTGTTCTCTTTCAAAAGTCGCTCAAAGATGGCATAAATAGAGCTGAAATTGCTTCCAGCCGAGGGCCCAGCCAGTTGACCAGATTTGGGGCTAAGTCATCCTGCCAAAATTGGGCCAAATTTTGATATAGTGATCGACCGGCCTTGGCAGAAGCTCAACTGGTCTTGATAGTAAAATGTTCATATCTCGCTCATTTTGGATCCGATTAGCATACTGATTTTTCTATGGCTTCGTATTGCAATCGAGGATATCCCAAGCCATCTTTTGCACCCTAAAACATGTCCAAAATTTTTCCATGTCTTTTTTTGGTTGCAAGCTTCAAATTTGGCTCTCGTTGCGCTCGGTTTCGCCTCAATTGCTCCTTCCTTTGCCTGGCTCTTGTCTTCTAAATGTATCTTTCAAGTCTTGTTTAAGTCCCAAACACCTTTCACTTTAATCCACATCCCAAATGCCACCAATCAAAGTCCAATCATCTCTCCGAAACTCACCTAAAACAAGCAACAAATGCGCATTAGTGTAGCATTTAAGTTCTAACCGCAACTATAAACATGTAAACCCTAATATGCACAAATATAACCTAAATGCTATACTAATACACTAAATGAAGCTTAAAGCACCTTAAAACAAGTATATATATGCAATGCATAAGCATACAGAAAACTAACACATCACTAGCCCTATCTCAGGCTTCATTTATTGAGAAGATATTGGTTAGATTTAACATGCAAAACTCTAAGAAGGCCTCATTACCTTATAGACATAGAGTTTATCTATCTCGGGATCAATGTTTTAAAACACCTGAGGAGATAGAGAGCATGAAGCTATTTCCTTATGCTTATGCGGTTAGAAGCCTTATGTATGCCATGTTATATACTAGATCAGATATCTGCTTTGCTGTTGGCATGGTTAGTAGATACCAGTCAAACCCTGGACTGGCACATTGGGTCACGGTTAAGCATATATTCAAGTTCCTGCAAGGGACTAAGAATTAGGTACCGGAATACCGTATGGATGATCTAACACCATTAGCTTAGACAAACTTAGATTTCTAGTCCAACAGAGATTCTAGGAAGTCTACTTCTGGATATGTTTTCACTCTGTCAGGAAGAGCTATTTCATGGAAAATTGTGAAGCAAAATTGTAGGAAAAGTGTGAAGCAAAATTGTATTGCTAACTCTACCATAGAGGCCGAGTATGTAGCAGCATCTGAGGCTACAAAAGTGGCAATATGGCTAAGAAAATTCCTTTTAGACCTAGAGGTTGTGCCAGCAGCTCACAGACCAATAACATCGTATTACAACAACGATGCTATTTCATAGTGCAAAGAGCTCATGAATCACAAAAAGGGTAAACACATTGAATGAAAATATCATTTGATCTGTGAGTTTATCCAGAGAAGAGATGTAGTAGTTAAAAAGATAGCTTTAGCGAAAAACCTGGCAGACCCATTTACAAAGACTCTTCTAGAGAAAATGTTTACCAAACATTTGGAGTCTATGGGTATTAGGTTATGCAGAAGTGATCTTTAGTGCAAGTGAGAGATTTTTAGGATTAGTATGCCCTAAAGCTCACTTATGTATGACATTTTGGATGTTAAACAATGTATAATCATTTTGTTAAATGGAATTATAAGTTTCTTACATATTATCTCTGGTATGTTTTATTGATGTATGTATAAAGGCCCCTTGACTTGAACTAATAACTTGGTTGTGCAGTGAGGCTGGATGCATAGTAGGTCCAAGTCTAGATTTAGTCAAGTCACAAATTAAGTCCGTAACTGAATCGTAATGTTGGGTATTCTACTAGGATAAGGTTATATTGAGCAAGTCTCTTCGTGGAGGGTGATCTACCTAGGTCATTAGAGGATTTTTTGAATTTTTCTCGATAGTACGTGTGTCACGTATTAGACAAGACCATTGTAAATATGTTTTCTGGAGATGTACTATCAAAGAAAGAAAACAAGATACTCACTACTACTAAATGATCATCGCTCATAATCTTGAGCATATGTGGATGAACTAATGAAGTTAAGGTTTGGTACTTTGATTCACTGTGGGTGAGATCTTACTTTATTAGGATCAACAGCCTTGTGCATTGAGTGCTAATTTCTAAAATTGGAACATGCATAAGCAATATAGAATCTGTATGCCCCCTTTGGGATTGTACAAATTTATCATCTGAATCTAGATCTAGTGATACTACCCTTATAGGTGTATCGGTCATATGGCTTGAGGGTCACTCCCTAGATCAAAAGAATCCATGGCCAAGGATGGTTGGCAATAGGACAAGAAATCTAACAAAAAACGATGCAGCTAAGGAGGTAATAGTACATAAGCCAAAGGATTGGCCTTAGTTGTAAGTATACATAGAAGGGCATTATGGTCGATTATTTTATAGGTCAAAGACAAAGTTCACATTCTTTTGTGATAAGCTTTTAAGAGATAGCAATTATTTTGGAATGCAACTTTGATCTCATAGTAGAGTAGATTGGAGTTCAAAATAATTATTATGTCGTCTAGATCGGGCAAGGACATTTTTGATTATTTTTGGAAGCCAAGGTTAATTATGTCTTCTTAGTCCCTTCCTTAATTGAAATGACTTTGAGAACGTAATCTTGAAAGAGCAAATTCCATATTATGGTAGTAGCCTTATTGGGCCAAAGCTTGAAATTAGGTTTGAGCTTTCTTTAGAGTCCAAGATAACCTAATTGGGCTTGGATGGTTTCTTAATGGGCTTAGGCCTCCACATGGATTATGGACAATATACTAGGCTTGGATTATGGGCTTGGGCCAATCTTCCAGTACATGTGCTAGAAAGTTACTACAAGAAGAATTCAAATTATACAAGTAACTTCCATGACATGTGGCAAACATTTACTACTAGGAAAAAGTTTCCCATATGAAAAGTTTACAAAGTTTAGCTGCCAAACATTTCCTATAAATAGGCAAGACCTTAAACCATTTCTAGCATCTAAAATTTTGTAGTTGATCTTTTTCATTTTGGCAAGAGAATACTATAACACATAGTACACACTTAATGTATGGTTTTTACTTTAGATTTTCAAGAGCACATTACTTTGCTTCTTCCTACGTGAAAGGTTATTCTCTCAAGATAAGTCTCTTTAATCATAGGAAAGAAGACTAGGGAGTTGCCTATTGCAACACCCTTATAGTAAATTTTTTTTGCAGCCTTGTCCATGAGCGGGAATAAAGCTCGTGATGGTTATAGCTTCATCAAAGGCCCCACACTTCAAGAGGTTATCTTTACATATTTTTGCAAATACTAGTTATGTTCTATATATTCTTAAGCATGTTCTTGTGTGTGTTTTATGGTTATTTTATTTTCCTAGCATGTTTTCTAGGTAGAATTTTTTGAAAATATGGACTAGGATAGGCCACATGTAATATTATCAATCCTACAAAGAGGGGACTGGAATACCCTACCGGTTTCCATATCTGATTCACACTAATGGTAAATGTCATTAACTTCCCTATCGGAGGATGACACTTTATCAAGGTATAGCAGGGTGAATTTAGAATGTTTATTCAAAATGGTGCTAGTGAGTTTGGCCATCCTATCTATGGAATTCTTTACTAAAGATCGCCTCACGCAACATTGACTAAAGTCACTACACCATCAGCTTAAATCAAGAATGTTACGAGGAATGAACATAAGGGCCAGGTATACACTCAACTTAAATGATAGGTTTGGCTATCTCATCGATAGAGTTTGCTATAGGATTTAAAAAGCCAAATGAAACAATGATTGAATTATTCAATTGGATCATATCGAGATAATTGTTAATTCAAATAAGTAATGGCGCTTAACTTAATGTTCATAACTTCAGCCATCCCATTGGTGAAGTTCTTGTGAGGACGTTGAGACATTGTTACATCGAGTAGTTTAAGGGATAATCTACTCAAAGGCAAATGGTGTAAGAGTACTTGTATGTTTTATTTCTAAAGATAGCATACATATTATACATGCATCAATTCCATACTCATAAAATAATTATGATTATATTGTTGTATATCCAGAAAAATCTCTTCATTCAGTCCACTAGCTATAATTCTCAAAGTGCACATTCTTACTGGACCAAATTTCGTGGACTGGGAATGAAACTTGGACATATTACTCATTGCAGAAGAGTATAAGTATGTCCTAACAACTCCTTGTTCTGTTGTGAGGGCAAACTCTTCTGAAGGTTAGAAAGATGCTGAGCCAAAATGGCAGAAGGCTAATAGTATGGCCAAGTGCTATATTATGGCTTCTATGTTAGATATTTTGCAAAGCAAGCATCATTATATGGAAATTGCAAAAGAAATCATAACCTCACTGTCTCATATGTTTGCCAATAAGAGCACACCCGCAAGGCAATGTGCACTTAGAGAAATTATGAATCAAAGGATGGCAGAAGGAGCATCTATTAGGGAGTATTTGCTCAAAATGATGGATTACTTTAATACTGCTGAGATCCTAGGGGTAAACATAGATGAATAGTCAAAGATAGACATGATTTTGAAAACTCTACCACCATCTTACACCAGTTCAACCTTAATTATAATATGGGCAAGATGAAGATAGATATAATGCAATTGATGAAAGAGCTCCTAGCTACAGAAGCCATAATGAAAAATAAGGGCCATGTAAACATAGTTCAAGCATCAACTTTTGGACTTAACCCAAAAAAGAAGAAAGTTCAAAAGAAAGGGGAAGCAAAAACATGGTCAAGGGAAAATGAAGAGAAATGGTGAATAGCCCAAACAATTAACATGTGAAAAGCCCAAGGACAAATGCTTTAAGTGTGGCCAAAAAAGGCACTGGAAAAAGGATTGCCTGAAGTACTTGGCACAAGGCCAGATAGGTACACCTATTTTGTTCTACATTGAAATCTGTTTAGTGGTTGATTCTACTAATCCTTGGACTGTAGACTCTAGAACCACTAACCATATTTGCAATTCTTTGCATTGGTTTCAGGAAATGAAGGAACTAGTTAAAGTGGAATTTGCTTTAAGGATGGTTAATGGAGGAAATGTATGGGCTACTGCAGTGGGAAGACTGTACTTAAATTTTTCATGTAATAGGAAGTTATTTTTGAACAATGTTTATTATGTTCTGGATGTACGTAAAAACCTTATTTTTGTTTTGCAATTAATATTAGACAGTTTTTGCATTAATTTCCATTCTGGTGTCGATATCAGTAGAGATGGAAATATTATCTATTCTGGTAGCATGCATGATAACATGTTCTTTATAAAACCTACTGTAAATTCACTACAGAATATAGAACAAACTAATTCCCGAAAAAGAAAGGTTTCTTCAACCAACGATACTTATCTTTGGCACCTACGCTTAGGACATATTAGTCTAAAGCAAATTCGGAGATTAGTCAAGGATGGGCATTTTAGCTCATTAGATCTCGAAGATCTACCTCTGTGTGAATCTTGTTTCAAAGGGAAGATGACCAAACAGTCATTTTCTTCTCAAGGAGAAAGGGCCACGAAAGTATTAGAATTGGTTCATACTGATGTTTGTGGTCCTATGAGCAAATCAGCACAAGGAGGTTATGAGTATTTCATTACTTTAACTAATGATTACTCTAGATACGGATATGTATATCTGTCAGTAGGAGCTATTTCATGGAGAAGTGTGAAGCAAAATTGTATTGCTGACTTTACCATGGAGGCTGAGTATGTAGCAATATCTAAGGCTGCGAAAAAGGCAGTGTGGCTAAGAAAGTTCCTTTTAGACCTAGAGGTTATACCGGCAACTCACTGACTGATAACATTGTATTGCGACAACAACTGTGCTGTTTCACAGTGCAAAAATCCCAAGAATCACAAAAAAGGTAAATATCATTTGATCCGTAAGTTTATCTAGAGAGGAGATGAAGTAGTTGAAGAAAGATAGCTTCAGTAAAAACCTAGCGAACCCATTTACAAAGACTCTTCCAGAGAAAATGTTTACCACACATTTGGAGTCTATGGGTATTAGATTGTGCAGAAGTGATCTTTAGTGCAAATGGGAGATTGTTAGGATTAGCATGCCCTAAAGCTCACTTGTATATGACATTTTGGATGTTAAACAATGTATAATCATTTTGTTAAATGGCATTATGAGTTTTTTACATATTATCTTTGGTTTGTTTTATTGATGTTTGTATAAAGGTCCCTTGATTTGAACTAATGATTTGGGTACGCAGTGAGGTTGGACGCACAGCAGATCCATGTCTAGATTTAGTCATGTCATAAATTGAGTCTGTAACCGAATGGTAGTGTTGGACACTCTACCAGGATAAAGTTATATTGAGTAAGTCTTCTCGTTGAGGGTAATCTACCTAGGTCATTGGAGGACTTTCCAGATTTGTCTCAATAATACGTGTGTCACGTATTAGACAGGACCATTATCAGTATGTTTTCTAGAGACGTACTACCAAAGAAAGAAAACAAGATACTCATTGCTACTAAATGATAATTGCTTTTAATCTTGAGCATATGTGGATGAACTAATGAAGTTAAGGTTTGGTACTTTAATTCACTATGGGTGAGATCTTACTTTATTAAGATCAATAGCCTTATGCGTTGAGTGCCAAGTTCTAATTAATTGGACCATGCATATGCAATATAGATCTATGTGCCCCCTTTGGGATTGTCCAAATTTATCATTCGAATCTAGATCTAGTTATACTACCTTTATGGGTGTATCGGTCATATGACTTAAGGTTAGCCCCCCGGATCAAGAGATTTAATGACCAAGGATGGTTGGTAATAGGGCAAGAGACCCAAAAGAAAAGATGCAGCTAAGGAGGTGATAGTACACAGGCCAAAAGACCGGCCTTAGTTGTAGGTGTACATAGAGTAGCATTATGATTAGTTATTTAGTAGGGCAAATACAAAGTTCACATTCTTTTGTGATAAGCTTCTGGGTAATAGCAATTATTCTTGGAGTGCAACTTTTATCTTATGGTGGAATAGATCGGAGTTAAAAATAATTACTATGTCACCTAGATCTACGATCGGAGTTAAAAATAATTACTATGTCACCTAGATCGGGCAAGGACATTTTTTATTATTTTTGGAAGCCAAGGTTAATTGTGTCTTCTTGGTCCCTTCCTTAGTTGAAATGACTTTGAGAGAATAATCTTGAAAGAGCAAATTCCATATTGTGGTAGTAGTCTTTTGAGCTAAAGCTTGGAATTAGGTTTGGGCTTTCTTTATAGTCAAAGATAACCTAATTGGGCTTGGATGGTTTCTTATTGGGCTTGGGCCTCCAAATGGATTATGGACTACGTGTTGGGCTTGGCCCAATCATCCAAGACATGTGCTAGAAAGTTACTACAAGAAGAATTCAAATTGTACAAGTAACTTCTATGACATGTGGCAAACATTTACTACAAGGAAAAAGTTTCTCACATTGAAAGTTTACAAGGTTTTAGTGCCAAACTTTTTCTATAAATAGGCAAGACCCTAAACCATTTCAAGCATCCAAAAATTTTGTAGTTGATCTCTTCCATTTTGGCAAGAGAATACTACAACACATAGTACACACTTATTGTATGGTTTTTGCTCTAGATTTTCAAGAGCATATTACTTTGCTTCTTCCTATGCAGGAGGCTATTCTCTCAAGATAAGTCTCTTTAATCATAGGAAAGAAAACTAAGGAGTTGTCTATTGCGACACCCTTATAGTAAAATTTTTGGTAGCCTTGTTTGTGAGCAGGAACAAAGCTTGTAACGGTTATAGCTTCATCAAAGGCCCCACGCTTCAAGAGGTTAGCTTTAAATATTTTTGCAAATACTAGTTATATTATATATGTTCTTAAGCATGTTCGTGTATGTGTTATGTGGTTATTTTATTTTCCTAGCATGTTTTCTTAGTAGAATTTTTGAAAATATAGACTAGGATATACCACATGAAATATTATTGATCCTACAACTAATATGTCTTGGTTTTTGTTTGTTTTTTCTTGCATTTTCCTATGGTTTTAGAGGTGTTTTGTGCCTTCTAGATAGCATTAGTGTAGTACTTATACAATATTTGTGCATATGCAGTTCTAAGTGTTTATAGTTGAGTTTTATGGTTAAATGCTACACTAAATGCTTGATTTTATACTTTAGATGATTTATGGGATGGAGGGTGAGCTTGAACAAGGATGAAGAACGAAGATGAATAGGTTGTGAAATGAAGATCGAAAGAAGAAGAGTGACAAATAGAGCATCCTGGAGATACTGGTTGAGCACAAGAGAAGAACTGGTCACCAGCTAGGTTGACTGGTAGTGGCAGAACGTAGAGAAAGCAACCAATTAAACAATGTCCCTATGTCGATCAACCTAGCCAGTCAACTGTTAAGACCACAGAGCTCCCATTTTGTGCCAGTCAAACATAAAGATGGTATTGGTTGATTAGCTAGGTTGACCGGCTAAGGCGCTGAAGAGACTATAAAAGCAAAATTTTCGGCCATTTTTTAGCATCTAACTTTTAATCCATCACACCCAATTTATCCGATTAAACCTTAGCCTACCATCTCTGTCACCCATCTTATACACACACTCTCTCTTCCACACACATCTACACATATAATTAAGCATTTTTGGTAGATCAAACACTTGGATTTTAGGATTTGAACAAGTTTGTAAAGAGATTGCTAAGGATGAAATGGAAGACTCTTTATCTCCCTTTTATCTTGGTTTATTCTATGTTTGAGTAAACTATTGTAGGGTGATTAACACTTGTATTATAGATTATTCCCTTTTTGTTATGGGATATTTGATGGATTAATATATGCTTTTTTTATTGGCTTTAATGGCGATTTTCATTCATGTCTAAGTGTTTGATAACATGTCACAATGGTGTAGCAAATATTATCTTAATGCTTACTAGCTATTAATTGCTTCTATAGCCTTATCCAAGCATGTCTATGTGTTTATGTAAAGGATCTATGAAGTTTGGCCATATCTACTCAAGTCTATGCATTTGTGTATATGCCTTAATAGTGAAGCATGCTCCATTTATATACATGTTAGGTCTTTATTGCTTATATGGCATAAATGAAGCATGTCTATATGTTTGGTAGTTGAATAGATCAATGTGTTCACAAATGCCATAGTTAAGAACTTGACCGCTATTGTGATGTGTGATTAATGGTGTGTAACTTAAGATTAGGTGTAATTGTGTTCCTTAGCTTTAAATCTAGCTAATAGGTGATGTGTCTTGGTTTTCGTGTATTTGTTCTTGCTTTTTATTATGTTTTTTGAGATATTATGTGCTTATTTGATGACATTAGTGTAGTACTTATATAATATTTGTGCATATATGGAGTTGAGTGTTTATAATGAGTTTTAGTGATTAAATGCTACACTAAATGCCTTATTTTAAGTTGTAGGTGAGTTTTGAGATAGGTCGAGCATAAATGAGGAAGAAACGAGCTAAACGTTAAAGACCAAAAGTGAAAAAATGAAGAAATAAACCAAAAATGATGTTTCAAGTTGGTTGTCAAGTCAGAAGGGGCTGACCGGTAGGTCCCTCGGCAGGACAACCGGTACCAGTTGACTGGCAGGTCCCTTGGTAGGGTCGACCAATACGACCAGAGAACTCATTCTTTTTACCAGTCAAGCATGAAGAATTTACCAATAGACTGGTAGTGTCGTTGGAAGAACTATAAAAAACGTGATTTTGAGCTTATTTTACAATCTTGGACCCTCATCTCTTTTACCCATTAGACAAAACCCTAATTTCATCACTCACCCACTTCACACATATAATCCCTCATCAATTCTGTCCCTAAACAAGCTTGGAATTAAGGATCAAATAAGAATTTAGAGGCTTTAGAGCAAGATTTATAAAGAGAAAGCAAGGATAATGAGAGAGTTTTTCATTCTTCTCTTTATTCTTGTTTATATTATGTTAGATTATCTTTAAATTAGGGTTTGCTATTTTTGTAATGGGTTAAGGATCTTAACACTTGTTTTGAGATTTTGATAGTTATATAACATGTTTTGTTCTTATATTGCTATGGTTGGGATTTAAACATGTCAATGTGTTTGATGAAATGCCTCTATGAGTTTGCATGTGTATATTATGCTTAGATGCTAACATTAGTGGCCTCACCTTAGCCTTAATCTATGCTAATGGAATGAGCCCTACTTGCAACTACATTTGTGTTGATTAATTGTGCTCTTAATGCCTTTAGTGTAGTAAGTAATGACCTCTAGCATGAAACATGGCTAAAAGGACACCCACTATCATTTTTTGACCTAGGGGACCTAATCTCTAGTTTAAAACAAAGCTAAAAGGTTAGACTCCCTATTAGGAAATTAATCAATGCCTTAAGGACTTAGTAACTAGACCTTAAAGCTCTAGCTTGTTTGGACATACCTATACTTCTAATTGCACGCGATTAGGGATAGGGTTATACCATTAGGTAGAGGCAATAAGGCTAGTAAACTAAGCCCGCAAGCAGAGTATTTAGACAATCACTAGTCTCAAAATAAGGATAGGAAACTAAACCCATTCCAAAAGAGCAATCACCCTTAACATCTCCCAAAACCTAGTTGATTCCCCATTTTCATAACTTGTTTTCCTTTTTCCATTCTCCTATTTTCTTTTTAGCTTTAGAATCTTTTAGTTTAGGTTTAAATTCGAGCTACACTCAATCTAGAAACCCCAAAAAGAGTAGGTAGAATTACATATAGCTATTGTTGCATGCACTTTCACATAAGAATCACACTTAGGTAGCCTCCCTGAGAAAGACGATCCTCGTACTTAAACTTTAGACTACGAAGTCCCGTGTGCTTGTGGGTGTTTTAACTTGGAAAGCACATCAATAGGTGTTCGGCTTAATCTAATCCACCCTAATTAGATTAGGTCTTAGCTTTAAATCCAATTAACGGTTTACACATTAGGGTAAGATCAATCAACGTCACGTAGAAAGCCTAAGTAACTAGCCCGAAAACCCTAAGCAATAACGACCGCACTATACTCTAAGGACGATCAACCTAGGGATAGACTTGCACCAAGGCCTAGAGGATAATAAGGTGGTTAATTAGGAATTCTAGCGAGAGCAACTTAAAGTCCATCAAATAGCCTCTAAATAAGAGTGTAATATCACCCAATAATCAAGTGTAGGTTACTCTTATCCCCATTTCTAGTGCTTGTTTCCCTTAGTTTGTTTCCACCATCTTCCCACACTCTTTCCTTTAGTTTCCTTGTCTTTAGTTTAGATTTACCTTTCCTTGGACTTTATTCAATCCAAAAACACCAAAAAGATTTAGTTTAGGTCTCATGTAGCTTCCTTAGAGCACACACTTCTTATGAACTGAGCCTAGATTGCCTCCTTGAGAAGACAATACCCCTAACTCATGCCCCTATACTCTAGGATCTGTGTGCTTGTGGGGTTTTATAACATCAATCACTCATAGGTTAGCTTGTTGTTACACCTATGAGCAAAATGAGGTAGCAGAAAGAAAAATTCATCATATAATGGACATGAGTCTCACCTTATTGGCTCACTCTTCAGTCCCTGAGGAATTTTGGAACTATGCCTTTTCTACCTCCTTTTATGAAACTCCATTTTTTGGACTCTTTCGCCACAAACTAAACTATCTTTCTCTTCGAAATTTGGATGTGCAGTTTATCCCTTGCTCTTACCTTAAACCATTTTCAAATTTGATTTTTGAACAAAACAATGTGTGTTTTTGGGTTATTCAACCAACCATTTGGGCTATTATTATTTGATCACAAAACTAACTGAGTTTATGTTGCAAGGCATGTCTGATTTGACGAGTCGTTATTTCCTTTCCAAAAATTGTGTTTTGAATCTTCATTACCAGCTTTGTCTTCTTCAAACTCGTGGCTTACTATCAACATTCAAGCTCCTAGTCTCACTTTGAATCCTACTGCATCCTCTTTAGGTAACTCTTAACTCTTTCCTTTATCTTTTTCTTCTCACAAGCCATTTGTTTCTATTTTTTCTTATGATAATTCATCTCACCATCCATTTGTTTATGATCTAAATGGAATTTCTCTTTATGTTGATTGCCAATTATTAGTCCCTCCAATTGTCGATCCTTTTAATGCTCTTAACAAAGTTCATCCTATGACATTGAGACCTATAACTTTGGCCAAAATAAAAGAACTTAATCTTGCCTTTCTACAGGTCAGTCCTCTCAAGTTGAACCAACTTGTTATTCACAAGCATCTAAGTTCAAGGAATGGTGTGAAGCTGTAGATAGTGAGTTTAATGCTTTACTTAAACATGGCACCTGGGTATTAGTTCCCAAACCAGCTAATGTCAATGTGGTTTGAAATAAGTGGGTGTATCAAATTAAAAGAAATCTAGATGGCACAGTCGAACGCTTTAAGGCGAGGTTAGTCACTAAGGGTTTACACAGCAAGAGAATGTTGATTACTCTGCTACTTTTAGTCTGATCATTAAAGCCACCACTATTCAAATCATCCTTTGTTTAGCAGTTTCAAAAGATTGGACTTTGCAACAACTTGACGTATCCAAGGCTTTTCTTAATGGCACTTTAGAGAAGCAGGTTTATATGACTCAGCGTTAAGGCTATATTGATCACAAACGACCAGACTATATCTATAAACTACAAAATCATTATATGGGCCTTAAGCAAGTACCACGAGCTTGGTTTATGAGGTTGAGCAATTTTCTTCATGTGTTAGGGTTTATTGGGTCACATACTGATTCCTCTCTTTTTATTTACAAGAAAGACAAGGATGTTCTTTATATACTTGTTTATGTTAATGATTTAATCATTACCAGTAATAGGGATTGCTTGATTTTTCTCAGCACTAAAGGGTCGTCGTTTTTGTCAGATCGACTTAGAGGCGAGGTCGATGTTCAGACGATACTCGATGACTTTTGGATCAATCCTTGTCATATCAGCTGGATCCCAAGCAAATATATCAAAATTTAAAGTCAACAATTGAGAAATACCTTGTCGAATTTCCTTAGCCTGTTTAGCTCCGACACAGGATTTTCTATCAGGTTGTCAATAACTCTATGAAATACAGTTATTTTGTGGTCACTTTGCATAGGATTTTGGCGTTTCCTGTACAAATTTTGATCTTTATGTGTTTGCCTAGGCGACAGAATGTTTGCCTAGCCAAAACCTCTGCCGGTTGGGCTTAAAAATAGGCTTTAAAGGTAGCCCAAAAGCTATGAAAACCTAGTTTTTAACTCCTTTTTCATAAGGAGCAGCTCGTAGAAGTTGGAGAACACCTAGGAGAGCAAAAACCCCATATGTTTTTTTTTCTTTTAACACTTTTTACATTAGATTTGTCATGGATTTGAGATTGTTTGAATGTTTTATGCTCTTTTCTTATTCTAGCATGAACTAAACTACTTTTTCTAGGATTGCAATAGAACTTTTCTAATTATGTATTTGAGTAGCTTCCCTTTATTTATTCCAATTAATTCTTTTGGGGTTTATTCAATCCTGTACTTGATTTTATCATATTGCTTGGCCACCAATATGTATGATAAATCCTAATTGAATTTGGAAAGAAGATTAGGGAGAGATCTAGATTGAATATCTTAATAACAAATTAACTTAAGTGGTTTAAGTTGATTTGCTCTATGATTGAGGCAAAAATGACCTCGTTGCCCCAGGTAGTCCAAAGGAATCCATTTTTCACCAACCTAAATTAATAATCTAGCGTAGGAATATAGATAGAGGTTTAAGAAAGGTTGGGCATGTTTGTACTTGGGAGGAACATCTAGAAACATTAGAATTCCGGATTAGCACCAAAGATTAAATTGGGTAAATACAAGAGTTGCTAGACAATAAATCAATCAGTTCAGGGAAGTTGTAATCCTAGGTCTTTCATTGCTAGAATCTTTGTTTTTTCCTTTCTTTGCTTTGTTTATTTACTTTTAATTCTGTTATTTTTAATTTCACAAAATCCCCATATTCTTGATTATTTGAATTGAATAGAGTAAACGAATTGGTAGTTAGCGGACTCAAAAATTGGTCCTCGTGGGAACGATCTCTTATTCACTCTATATTACTTGTATGTAACCACGTGCACTTGCATGTTGTTACAAAATCTGTCAACATTGTCTGAGCTCAATTGCCTCAAGCTCTTCGGGTGGGCTTCCTCTCCTGGGACCGTCTTTAAGTAACTTTACCATCATGTTTTCAGGCTTTTTTTTTTGTCATCCTTTGATTTCAGTGCTGCAGCATAACATGCTCTAGCATTGAGCTAATTTCTTTTAATTGTAATCACCCCATCTCTGGTCGAGAACTTCATCATCTGGTGGTAAGTAGATACTATGGCTCCCAACTTATTTAGAGTCACCTATCTAATGATTCTGTTACTTATGCTTGGGCAATTTACCACCACGAACTCTTCTTGTAGATCGGCATATCTATCGCTGTCCTTAATGTTAAGAGGGAGGTTGACCACCCCTTCAGCCCAAACTTTGTTGTCGGAGAATCCGCAGCTCCTGCTTTAATGGGGTGAGGGTAACCTAATCCAATTTTAGTTGTTCAAACGCCTCGTAATTCAGCACATCAGCAACATTACCAATATCCACAAACATCCTGTACACTTCATAATTAGCTAAAATAATTGTAATCACAAGTGGATCGTCATGGTTTATTGGGATTCCGACGAGGTTTTTGTTGAAGAAGACGACATCTTTGTTCTTCTCATTTTGTTCGAGGGCAACTTACAGGGATCTGACATACATCTTCCTTTTGGTGGCCGAATCTCCTCCTACTGCTTGGCCTTCCTAGATCATATCAACTGTGCTGAGCACCTTCTTTCCTTTCCTTGGACTACGAGGGCGTTCTCTTAGAGCCTCACCCTACCGTCTAACAAACTGTGTCATTTTCTCCTTCCTAATCAAGGATTCGATCTCATCCTTCAAATTTTGGCATTCATCAGTGGTATGGCCATGGTCTTTGTGGAAATAACAATATTTGCTATTGTCCCTCTTATTAGGACTGCTCTTCATCTTAGCAGGCCACTTCATGAACCACTTTCGCTTTATTGCTACCAATATGTCAGTTCTAGATACATTTAGGGGCCCGTAGGTGTCATAAAATCTCTTAAACACTTCTGGATTCTCTCTCCTCCTCTTTGGGTCATCCCAATCCTAGTAGGATTCCAGCTACTTTTGCTTCTATTTTCCTTTACTTTTTTCAGTCTCGTACTCTTTCTCCACTCTCTCGGATAAGATCACATCCTCGACCAAAATGTGCTTCTCAATCTGAGCCATAAGGCCGATTAGAGAAGTAGGCTTCTTCTTTGTTAAGGAACTAGACAACTTGTCATCTCTGACTTTATGATTGAAGGCCTCTATGGCTACCGAGTAGGCCAGGTCAGGCACTTGCAAGGTTGTTTCATTGAATCTCTTGGCGAACTCCCGCAGAGTCTCGTCACTCCACTGTCTCATTTCGATAACCGAACTTGATGATTTAAGGGGCACATTTCCATTAGAGAATATGTTCATTAAAGCTACTGCTAGCCATGTGAAGGAATAGATCGATTGCGGTGGCTGCTCATCATACCACATTTGGGCGGATCCCATCAGGGTAGTAGAAAACGCCTTGGATCGGGTAGTATCAGTAGCATTAAGAAACAACATTTTATGATTGAATGCTGACATGTGGTCAGTAGGGTCACCTGAACCATCGTAATATGGTAGTTTTGGGATGAAAAAATCTCTCGATACTGGCTCCTTAATGATTTCCTTCGATAACAGACTGTTAGCAAACTCTTCTACATTTATGGCTTGGATAGGCCACAAGATTGTAATCATTTGTTTCGAAGTCGTGGCTGCTGCCGAGGGTTTAGTAGATGTATCATTGTAGCATAGTGATTCTTCTTGCATGTCCAGACGGGTTTAGTGGGCAGGGTGTTGCATGTGAGCGGGGTTTCGACATTTGTTGGTGGAATTGGATTCAGAAAAGGGAAGGTGTATGGTTGAGTGAATGATTGGGTCTGTGGAATGAAGATTTGGCTCATGTAATTCTAGTATTGGTAAACATATTGGCTATAGCCGCCATTTGAGCTAGTAAGCAAGGTGACATTACCATGTTTGTCAATTGTGCTGGAATTGAGAAAGACGGGTTGAAGGCGAAAGGCTCGGTGGTTGGCTTCAGTTGATGATTTGATGGCTGAGAATGGTTTCCAAAAGGTTGTAATCGTGGCCTAGTTGGTTTTGCTCGTTGAGTGTGCTGCTATTGCTATTTTCATCTCTTTCTCCAACATTAGATTCATTGGGGATGTGGCTTCGCGTAATAGCCATGTGAACTCAATGGGAATACCAAATCAATATTCTTATCGACCGCGCCAATCTGATCCTGTAATAAATTAGATGGAATCTTCCAAAGACTGCTTTGGTGGATTCATCTTGCAAAATAGTATAAACTAAGCACCAGTGCGATACCACTTGGAGAGCCTCCAATGCCTAAGTCAGTACTTTTTTTTAAAGGGTAAATTTAATGTGATACCCAATAATAATAATAATAATAATAAACTCATCAAATACATGCTAAGATAATAGTATCAAATTAACATAATATAAGTTCTATATTATTCCATAGGTACACTTAATGGAGTGGCGTCCAATATTTATAAAGTTACCTCAGACTAAGATATAAACCATGAAAGAAATAATAAGCAGTAATAACTAACTCGATTAATTCATTTCATATAAATATATTTGATTAATCCAAATCAATTTCCATAAAGATATTAATCTTGTTTTAACTTCCCTGATTCTTCTTTATTCTTCTTCTTATTATCTTTTCACTATTGTCAATTATCACTTGAATAGAAAAACCCATAAGCCAAGCCTTCATAATTCTTTCAATAAGCTAGAACCATAAAATCAACTTTACATACTCCGAAACATATAGATACAAATTCACAAGCTTACACAAAAGGCCCGATTATTTATATTGATCCATTCATAATTTCCATCAATTACTTTAAATAACAAGAGGGGTGAAATCTTTCCCTAACATGTCACTTTTTTTTTTTTTTTGCATTTTTAACCCTCCTAAAGTTACATTCAGCTCATGAACAAACCCCAACAAAATTTAAAATAACACTTTGTCTACATAAAATGTATTTACTAACACAAGCACACATTATTATTATTATTATTATTATTATTATTATTATTATTATTATTATTATTATTATTATTATTATTTACTTTGAATTCTCTTCTACTATCCTGTTATTAGAAAGTTTGATCTTGATTATAGATTCATAAGTATAAGGTTGTGTTAATTGTGACTGGCTATACATGTTAGGAAGAAAAGTCTTTGAGTTGATTGTGAAGCTAGACCAGGTAAGTTGGACTCCCATCTGTGCTTTGGTGTCTCGTCTTCTTTTTGCTTGGCTTGGGTCTTTTGTGCATCCATCATCATTCTCTTTCGGGTTGTCCATGTGTACTCAGAATTTTGGGCTCGTAACTACTATATTTCTCATATCCATGGAATTTTTTGATTTTGGAATTATTCAGGGTGTTCCCTGTGATTGAATGTGTTCCCTTAGATCTATGATACCCAGTCAACAGGTGAGACTGTCGATATAAATATCTGTCCTGTTCTGTGCCCGTTAGTAATAGTTCGTTCACTAGACGGAGGTATAATTTCTGTGCCCTCATTGGTGAGAGGTTCACTGTGAGAGGCAGAGGCAAACAAATGTCTATCAGTGGTGTAAAAGGGAATTTAGTATTAATATCACAGCTCTGAGATGCATTCTGACTCTAACCTAACTTCATGTACCTGTCTATCTAAAACTAACTCCAATCTGTCTTGATCCTATTATTTCTTATTGTCTTTTATCCCAATCTGGTGTCTTTGGTTAGGACCACTTGTAGGTCTCATCTCAGGTGTCCACTTACTGAGTTTTGTTTCGCTCATTATATTATTTATATGTTTTGCAAGGGTGATGGTTTGGGTATAAAAGAGAAGACCCTTGTGGGCGATTGTTAATGTAATTGGCTAGCTTTATTCTCTTTATAGAATGTAAATAGATTATTTAATTTGAACTTTGTAAATAATTGGCCTTGATGGTATTGATGCTCTAATGGAAATATTGGTAAGTCAGTTTTCCTTTTACCTATTTTAGAGCCTTGAGGGTTTAGAAGAAGCGACCTTCTTAGGCTCATAATAATCAGGGCCCTGAGTTCAAGTGGGTGGATTTGGGAGCGTGACATTTAAGGAAGTGGGTAGGTGAGAATGAATAAGTTACCTTACTTGGACCAAGGGGCCCTATTTATATTTTCTGGGGAAGGACATGTGTTGCCTTTGCTATGCTTGTATAGCTAGTTATTGGGCATTGCGAGCCTGGTCGGGTGATGCCGTGGATGATCGGTCAGTCATTATTCTGAAGCGACCTTTCTTGGAAGATGCTCGACAAGATTGTGGATATGACTCGATCCCATATCAGTTCTTGCAAATTATAACTTTATTCACGGATCGTATAACAAAAGTCACAAAGCTTTTTGTCTCATTAATCAGTTTAGTATTCTTCACTTTTATTTTATCTTTTAATTAGTTTTCTATGAATCGCTTGTACTTATATGCATATTTTTGAGATTTTATTTAGTACATAGAATTAATTAATTTGATTTTTTCATTCTTGTCATTTTTTAAGAAGGGCTTTTCTTATTCTTTATTATTATTATAGTTATTTTCTTTTTGTTATCAATTTGGCATACTGGGTGTGCAAATTAACTTAACATTGAAGCATAAAAGTCTACATTATCATAGGGAAATCTTGTCACTTTTTAAAATAATACTTTTCTTAATATTGGAAATATTTCACGATCATGAAATATCTTCAATATCACAAAATATCTTCAATACTTAATTCTTATTATTGATGTGTGTATATATATATATATATATATATATATATATATATATTTGGCTATTGATATAAACATCTAGTGCATATTATTTGCTTTTATACCTTATATTTCAAAAAAGCAAATTAGTGATTAGGTTTAACTAAATATAGAAAAGTTATTTTGTACTAGTTTCTATTTTAAGTATAGTTCTTTCTTAAAAAACAATAAGTTATTTTTTACATGACTTGGGGCTTGCTTGGATTAACTCCCCCCCCCCCCCTAGAAAAGACACTTTTTTTTTTTTGAAAAAGAGTACATTATTTTTTAACTAATTATTTGATTTCAAATTTAAACTGAGATTTTAAAAAAAAACTCAAATATAGCTTTTTTTTAGAAGCCAAATTTTGTTTTTAAAAAAAATACTTTTCTCAAAAGTTGTTAAAAAAATATTTTTAAAAAAGTTAGTCTAAACGATCCTTTATTATGATTAACTTGGGGTGAATATTCTTTTGCCACCTGTCACTAAAAATCTTGGGTTTCAACATCTTCGGCTCTACCAAAGCAAACCTCGACACAAACAAAAACCATCATAGCCAAGAGTCTTAGAAATAAAAACATACGGATGATGCAACACAAGATTTGAGTTTATTTGCAAAGAAAGGAAAAAGGACGAAGAGAGAGAACAAACACAGAAAAAAGAAAATAAAACAAGCCACAGCAGAGCCGAGCCCAAAAAAGGTGCCACAAGTTCTCCCCGAACACGGAAGATCTAAGGGAGAAACCCTACTAAAAGGGTGGAGTGTTCTTTTCTGGGAGAGAGATTGCACCCAGGAGATAACCGTTCTTCTTTTTCTCTACTTGCATACTTAAAAATCTACACATCAACTAGGAATGCAAATTGTAAGAATTACATTTTAGCCACATCAAGCCAATCGTAAACAGATAATTTATAATTATTGAAGCAGTTGGATCAATTATAATTTTATGATAGGGTCTATTCAGATAGTACAGCTACAACTAGTTAAGCTTTCACCCCACATTGCGTACTTCAATATCCGCCCGTCGACTAGGAATGTTCATAAAATCGTAAGGATTACATTTTATCCACATCAATAAACAAACAGTTTTTAATGTAGTTGGATCGATTGTGATTTTGTAATTGGGTCCATTCAAATCGTATAGCTACATATGTCTATTGCTTTTTTCTTTTAATAGTCACCAATTAGTAATACCATTTTCCACATTAAAAACAACTTTTATTGCTTTTTCTTTTTTCCAATATCAGTTCCTTTCTAATTTTACGTTTTTAATTTGAATATTTTATTTAATTACAAAAAAATGTCTATAAAAACATGATAAATACTAAAGACTTACCAAAAATTAAATTTCAAAAAAGATATATTTGTAATTTCTCCTCACGGAGAATCTAAAAATTGGTACATCAGCACCCATTTGATTCTTGGAAATTTTTAGCTAATTCGGCCCTATCAACAAGCTTCTTTTTTCGGTTGGAACCCACCCATTTACTGAAAACCTAATATGAGGACACCTAGCCAGAACATTTCTAATGTCATCCACCAAGACATTAGTTGTCCAATTCCATTAACGAGAGATGAAGAGATGATTCATGTCCAATGCTGCTGCTTCAGGTGCTTTGATGCTTGAAGATGCGATGAAGAGATCCTTGCTTGGGAGATATGCTTCACGGTTTTTATTTTTTATTTTTTAGTCAAGAAATTAAATATATGTTTTTTTTTTTTGATGAGACAATAGTTTTTTTGCAAACTTCGTTGAAAAATGTGGACCCTATTATAAAATGGGGCAAGTGAGTGCTACTCTTTTGAGAAGTCTAAGAGGATAACTAGCTGATTTTAAAACTACATGTAAGTAACGTAGATTTATAATAAACCACAGGGAGATTGGATGTAAGTTACACCAACTTTAATTATGGAAGATTTAAAAAAGCACATTAAATTCATTTCAACATATAAATTCTTTTTTTGATATAACGACACTCCCTCAGAGCATTCAGTAGCTAGATTAGTTTAAGGGCAATAAAGAAGTGTATTGATTTGGAATCCATTACCTTAGTCATGACAAACTGTTCAGTTGTTAGATTAGATATTTTACACAGTTTTAAATTGATCAATTAGCTATTTTAAATATTAAAGGGAGTATTAAAAAATGATGATTATTTTGCACAGTTGTGTAGATGAATCACACGAGACTCTAAATTAGAAGCAATTGAAAAACATTAAAGGCCCATAAGACTCGTGGGCATTTGATCAAACAACGATAACTCTATATGATCGTCGATGAACAGCGATAAACGTGTGGACTTGGAAAATATGAAAATTCACTGCGAGAAATTCAATATTTAGTGACAAATTTCTATGTGAAGAAATAGATATGGTCACTCTGTTTGTAATAATTGTGACATTTCAAATAAATCGTCACTAGCGTCACACTGTTTGTGACATCATAATTATTTGTCAATAAAAATTATTAATAGTGACAATATTTTAGTGCTAAATAAAATTATTAATAGTGACAATATTTTAGTGATAAATATCGTGTAGTCACTAATAATATATCTGTTCTGACGTTTAAATAAATTTATCACTATTTTGACTCATATTCCATCTGCAACAAAGGGTTGTATTACATACATTAATTGTACCTATCCTTTCAGACAAAAAAACAGCTTAGTCTTCACGTCGAAAGAAATCTGGTTAAATGATAACTCATCTCCATTCATCGGCGCCAGAGTGCCTTCTCCTGTTTTATATATATACGTGTGTGTGTGTGGGGTACTTGACTGATGACAAGTACACTCGCATCTATCATACTAAACCAAAATTGGGCGGACTAAATCTTGTTTGCGCTTCTCTTATTCTAGTGATGGAGGAGGGGGAGGAGGGGGAGGAGGGGGAGGAGGTCTTCAAAGTTATTGGAAAGCAGATGCCGAAGCCGAGTTTTGCATCGGGCACGAAAGGTATTTCCGGGATCTAAACACTTCTGATATCTACCTATACTACTATATAAAGCAATAGCCATGGAGATTTTAATTTTAATTTCAATTGCTTACATTCCATTGTTTGTAATGTGTCATATATAGTCTGTTATTTGGTTGTCATGTGTGATACGGGACCATACCTAGGATCTTGTTATGTGTTTTTTGTCTGCCATTATCTATTATACATTACATGATTAAAAACAAAAAGACTATTATGTTACATTAAAAATGTATCAATCTACAACAAAGGCTTGTATTATATGCATTAATTGTTCCTATCCTTTCAACCAAGAAACAGCTTAGTCTTCATGCCAAAAGGAATCAGCTTAGTGCCATCATGAATTCTTCTGTTAAATAATAATACCATATATATGTATATGTTTATATATATATACATATATATAGCACTTGACTCACAGGTACAATTCCACCTATCGTACAAACCAAATCTTGTTTGCGCTTATTCTAGTGATTAGACGAAGGCCAGGATGCCGAAGTTCAAATTTGTATCGGGCCGCGCAGGTACTTTCCAGATCTAAATACTTCTGCTATTTTGCTTATAATTAATGAGCAATTTATTGCTAAGCAGAAAAGAGAAAAAAAAAAAAAACTAATGATCCCTTAATAGAGCAATTAAATCTTTTATTACATCTTGTCTCTCTCTTTCAACTTCACGTGATAAAGTGCATGTTCGACAATAGCTTTTTAAGTAGCGGTCAAAACGCTATTTTACTAAATTATTGATGTTCGATAAACTAGCGTTTCAAGTAGCTTTTTAGGTAGCTATTAGCGTTTCAACTAGCGTTCCTCAAAAGTTAAAAACTTTAGCTTTTCAGGTAACTTTAACCTTTTTATGTTTTTTTTTTACAATTCTACCCTTTTGCATTTTTTATTTTTCTATTCTCTTTCCAATCTCTCTCTATATTTTTTTCTTTTCTTTCACAAATATAAATAAGAAATAATATAAAAATGAATTTCAATTTCGATATAATCAACATTACTAAAAGCATAAGTTTTATTAGTAAATTTTTTTAACAAAATAATTTTGAATCTATTAAAATTAATTTTTGTAATATTGATATAAATGTTTTATCAAAAAATTTAGTTATATTTTAATATTAAAATATGATTATAAAAATAAATATCTAATTATGAAATATATTATCTTATTCCTATAATAGTAAGTGCATGTTCAGCAACAGCTTTTCAAGTAACGTTTACCGTTTTGACTGATCAAAACACTATTTTGTTAAATTATTATTGTTCGGTAAACTAACGTTTCAAGTAGCTTTTTAGGTAGCTTTTAGCGTTTCAACTAGTGTTTCTCAAAAGCTAAAAATTTTAGCATTTCAAGTAGCTTTTAGCTTTTCATGTTTTTTTTGGCAATTCTACCCTTTTTGCATTTTTTGATTTTTCTATTCTTTTTCCAATCTCTCTCTATATTTTTATCTTTTCTTTCAAAAATATAAATAAGAAATAATATAAAAATAAATTTCAATTTCTATATAATCAACATTACTAAAAGAAATAAATTTTATTAGTACATTTTTTTAACAAAATAATTTTGAATATATTAAAATTAATTTTTGTAATATTGACATAAATGTTTTATTAGTTATACTTTAATATTAAAATATGATTATGAAAATAAATATCTAATTGTGAAATATATTATCTTATTTCTATAATAGTAATTGTAATTGCAATTATCATAATAACAATAATAATAATAACATGATATTAATGTCCTTTTACGTCATTTAACATTCATCAGTTAATCTAACAGCTAATTTTACTTAACACATTTTGTTCAATCAGCTAGTTAAACAGCTAAAATACAACAGCTATCAGCTACTCAAACAGCTATTAGCTACTTTAACAGCTAAATTTGCCAAACAGGCCCTAATAGTAATTACAATTATCATAATAATAATAATAATAATAATAATAATAATAACAACAACAACAACAACCTAATATCAATGTCATTTTACATCATTTAACATTCATCAGCTAATCTAACAGCAAATTTTACCGAACACATTTTGTTCAATCAGCTAGTTAAACAGGTATCCGTTAATAGTTAAAATACAACAGCTATCAGCTACTTAAACAGCTATTAGCTACTCTAACAGCTAAATTTGTCAAACAAGCCCAAAATAGTGTCTAAATATCTTCAATTTTATCAATTATAAGCCAAATAATTGAAAAAACAATATTGGCATATCACACGTATGTAGATAGGACGCACACATGTTTATATACCCTGCGCTTTGGCAAAGGCATTTTATTAATTGATTGAACCTACCAAACCATTGGAAATGGAAAATTAAAATTCACAACACAAAACTGGTTAGATTTTGGAAATCATATTTAACATTATTTAAAATAAATAAAGAAATTTAACACTTAAGGAATAATTCACAATGTGCTGGTTTTCTGAATAATGATTTTATGAAACTTGAAAGACATAAATCCTGGAATAAGCAAACTTTTCCTATGTAGGTGCATCTATAAGTGTCTATATATGAAGCAAGTGACATAAATCCTGGAATAAGCAAACTTTTCCTATGTAGGTGCATCTATAAGTGTCTATATATGAAGCAAGTATATGTATCTTTATATATGTATGTATACATATCTATATCTATTTATTTATATATTAAACTTCTTTTTCAACCTATTCTAGATTGCCATGTCAACGTTTCTATACATATATTAATTTTTAAATTTTTTTTAAGTCATTCTAACATTAGTGTTTGCATAGTATATTTCATGTATTAAATAAAAATAAAACTAATAATTAAAAAACCAAAAAATTAAAAGTTAAGACAAAAACTAAAAAACTAATAAGGAATTAAGGGGTAGCTCAAGTAATCGAGATTACCTTTTCAGAAGTGAGATCCTGAGTTCAAATCCCATAAGGAATGGAGGGTTGGATTTGTGTGTTGGGGGGGGGGGGGGAAGGGATTGTTTTAAAAAAAAAACTAAAAAGTTGACAAATTAACAAATTAAAAATTAGAAAATCTAAAAGTTTAAAAATAAAATTAAAAACTAATAAAAGTAAAAAATAAAAAATAAAAAAGATAAAGTGAAAAATCGAAGAATTAAAATATCAAAATATTTAAAATTAAAAGTAAATTAATTAATTAAATAAATAGAACTTTAAGCAAATAATTGTTACTCTCCCTCTCTCTCTCTCTCTCTCTCTCTCTCTCTCTCTCTCTCTCTCTCTCTCTCTCTCATATGCTTGTAAGCGCTTACGATAATGGTTATTCTACTATTAGCTTATATAATAATTTGTTATTTATTTTATTTTATATGATTTCTTATCTTTATGGATATACATTATTAGTTTTAATTTAAAAATTAGATGGTTAGAGTGGTTATATATATATATTAACCATTGTGAGAGTTGCATGTAAGTGCTTATATTTTTTTCCCTAAAGGGTGGGGGCATAAAACTTCCCTCTATTCTACTTTTAAGAAGCACGATTGACAAGCTAAAACATGGCAATGGTTATTCCACTATTAGCTTAACAATAATTTATTATTTATTTTATTTTATATTATTTCTTATCTTTATAGGTATACATTATTAGTTTTAATTGAAAAATTAAATGACCAATCAAAAATACTTAAAATAATGTTCATTTGTAAATTTCAA
Source organism: Cordia subcordata (assembly GCA_028554755.1). Lineage (NCBI taxonomy): Eukaryota > Viridiplantae > Streptophyta > Magnoliopsida > Boraginales > Cordiaceae > Cordia > Cordia subcordata. Next base: position 12,005,385 of record JAPTOF010000016.1, read on the forward strand.
AAGATTTATTTCTTATCTATTGGAATTTAATTGTCAATCAATTAATGCCTAAAATTATATTCATTTGTGAAATCCAAAAGACTAAACCCGACAAATTTAATGTCTACAATTAAAAAGAATTAAACTCAAATAAATTTAACGTCTACTATTAAAAAAACCTGTGTAGAGCACAAGCTCTATGCATATAAATAAAATATTATTGGATCATTTTTATGTGGTGCTTGAGATAGAAAGAAATGGGTAAAATTACATCCAACCCTCTTATGCTTTGTCATAAGTGAATGAAATCATCTTGTAGTTTTAAAATTAGTTAATATCCTTTTTGCATTTTCAAAACTATAGTATGCTCACTCCAGTTTATAACACTATTTGTTTTTTCTAAGGAAAAAAGCAAAATGTTTAATATATCATTCAAAATAGGCATCATGTACTTATGGCAAAGCATAATGGGTATTATGCACTTATAACAAAGCACAAGGAATTTGGTGCAATTTATCATTGTCTTCATATAAGACAAAATGCATTTGCATGATGGCAGTACAATGTGTTGTTACTTTTGACAGAGAGCATGATGGAAGGACTAAATGCACTTATGTTTTGAGAAGCACAAATTGCAATATTAGCTAATTTAGAAACCATAAGGGGTATCATGCACTTATAATAAAGAATAGGAAGGTTGAATGTAATCTTCGCAAATAGAAATGTCACTTGAGAGAAATAGCCAAGTGATTGATTAATTGTGTAAAATATACTTTCTTTGTAAGTGTAAAGTTGTTATTAATGATTTTGAAATAAAAACCTTAAACTTATAATTGGCCTTCGGCCTCTGTTAAAAACGAGACATTTAGGTAGCGTTTGATATGTGGAAAGTGGTCATGTGACTTACCCCATAACCAATTAATGGGGATGGATGGATACCTTTTACAAATATTGAGGATCAAATGGGTTGTTTTTAAAGTAATAGAGATTAAATTAACATTTTGTCAAATATTAAGGACCAAGTGGGTCACTTTTAAAACAATTAGAAATAAAATAACACTTTTGTATAAGAAACAGGAACCATTATATAATTTTCCCTTATACAACTCCTTTTTCATTCGAAACGAAGCTCTATCTTGAATAAGTGTCTTTTGAAGGGACAATTAGAGTGTAATCTATGTGATGCACAGATAGATAAGTATTTTTAATATTTTTGTTTATTGTTGATGGTCAACTTTTATAGTCTATGTGAGGATGAAATATAATTAATATTCTCTAAAAGTTAGTACTTAATCCTTTGTAGGTTTCCAAAATTAATCATGTTTCCTTATGAAAGATTTGCAATAATTAAAATTTATATTAGAAAAGTAAAATAATAAAGAACCTAATTTAGAAAGAAAGGAAAGAAATAGATGACGAATAATATATTTATCAAAATATGGCCCTTTTTTGTTGAAAAAATCAATAGAATTAAAATATATGGCATTAAATAACAAACATGATACTACTCTAATTAATATATAGATATAGATATATAGATTTTTCATAGTATATGTAAGAATAAAGTATAAATAAATTTTGTAAAATTATATTCTTAGTAAGTTCTCAATACTATTTACTATTCCTTTTTATTTAAGCCTTTTTTCACGAACCAAGTGAGCTTTGTACTAATCAAGCATATACAAAAGATACTTACAAATCATGTAACTCCATACAGCGTTAATCTCTAAACCAAAATGTTCATGTCAATTCTCCAGTTCCTACAGATCATTCTATTCAGCCTACTATCATGTACCTCCTTAACTAATTGAGGGCCTATTTGGATTGGCTTTTTTTTTCCAAAAAAAAGTGCTTTTTTTTTTCCTAAAAAAGTTACAATAAATTTGCAATAACTATTTGATTTGATTTCTAAAAAAGCTAAAACTCTAAAAAAAAGCTCAAGTATAGTTTTTTTAGAAGTCAAATTTTTTGGCTTATTAAAAAAAGTTATTTTTCAAAAATTGTTAAAAAAACGCTTTTAAAAAAAAGTCAATCTAAACGGGCCCTAAGTTCACATCTAATAACAAAAGCTACTTGATCAAAAATGCAATCCTCTGTAAGCGCCGCCTCCTAATGGATCCTTAAGTTCCTCTCCTTCCAAAGATAAAAAAATAAGTGCAGAGAAGAAGAAACGAAGAGTGATCGACTAGAGCATGTTTTGCTTGCTAATGCTAAGAAGTTTTTGGTTTAAGCTTTTGATATAAAGGATTTAAGTGCAAACAAAAAAAAAATGATTGAAAAGGCATGAAATTGATACCTTTTTTGAGGGAAAAAATTGATGAAGAAGACATATGACTAGAAACATGTACAAACATGTACTCTTTTTATATAACTAGAGTAAGTTTTCAACACTAACTTTTTTTTTTGGTGAGAGATTTATAAAAATTGAATAAAATATTTTGAAATTATAGGGAATTTTTTACAAATTTCATAAAGTACAAGTGGGATAAAATGCGCTTTACCCAAAAAAGGGACGAAGGGAGGAGGGGGGAGGGGGGCGTAGGATAGGTAGTGAAAAATTTTTATCCCTCAAGTATTGGCAAGAGATGGGTATAAATAGGTAAAAAAAAGTGGGCAACTAGTCATAAACATATGACAATTATATGTTAATTGCCAAGTAGACAATTCAATGCAGGGGCATGTTTGATTTTTTACAAAGCCAAACACATTGACCGTTAGATTTTGCTAATGGATATTAACTCAGAAGACCTCTAAGGAAATATAAAAAAGTTGAGGATATAATTGTCATTAGACATATACTTCAAGAACATATATGTCTTTCTCCCTTATTTTAATTATAAAATTTAAAAAGTATCTTATCTATAATAAGTAGATGGTAAGGGATGAGTAACCAAAATTCATCTTATTTATTATAACTATAAATAAGAAAACTTACTTAAAAAAACTTTTGAAGACAAACACCACTTTCACATAAAAATCACAAATAATATAAATGTCTTATTTTAAACTTATTTCTTACACATTGTTGTTATCATTAGTCATGGAGCACACTTAATGTGAGTATTATGGTCTAATATTTGAAATGATGAAAAAAGTTTAAATTCGGCCTTTTTAACATGTTATTAAATTTTAGCTTCTTAAAAGAGTATTTTTTCAAAAGTTACAATTAAGTATTTTTTCAAAAGTTACAAAAAAATTAAGGCCAATCCAAATGAGCCCGAAATGTATCAACATAATGGATCTTTTTTCTATCTTCATTATTATAATAGATTATGACATATTTGTTACTAAAATTATATTTTCTTATGAAATTTAAATTATATTCATAAAATTAGCATTATAGATTCCATTTTTTTAATTACTCACATTTACTTGTAATTTTCTAAACCAAATAGAATTTTTGTCCAGTTTTTAATTATTATGGGGGAATATGTTATGTTTGTCATTAAAATTATCTTTACTTATTAAATTCAAGTGACATTCATAAAATGGTCACTATTAATTATTTTTGGCAACAAATAATTTGTTGTAAAAAATTATAGAACACCAATGACAAATAACTTAGAATGTCACTACTAATATCATTAACAGTGAAGATACGTAGGTTGTTATTAAAATTGAAGAAATAAAATTTCTAATTTCTTTGCCACTAAAAGTACTTGTACTTATGAAATTCAAGTGACATTTATAAAACTCTCGCTATTAGTTATATTGAGTGATAAATAATTCCGTTGACACAAATAATATAATATCAATGACAAACAACTTAGTATATCACTACTAGTATTACTAATAGTGATGATACCTATGTTGTTACAAAAAATCAAAACACAGAGTGTCTAATTTCTTGCGGTAATGATAGCCAAACTGTTTCTAATATAATATTTATAGTGAATAAAACGAATTATAGAAAGTACAAGTTCAATAGTGAGAAACCAATTTAGACTTAACAAAAGAGTGAACCATTAGTAGTTGTATCATATTTATCACTAAAAAATGTCACAATAAATATATTTAGGGACAAAATTATAGTGAGATTGACAAAATTATCACTATTAATATCTTTTAGTTACAAATTATTGTAATGTCACAAATAATATATCATAGTGTCGGAACTTTTAAATGTCAATGTTTTTATTATTATAGTGACTATATGTACTTTTATCAAAAAAAAAAAAAAAATTGTTACTAAATCTGTGATTTGTTGTAGGAGGTGGAACTCCTCATATGGGTAATATGTACTTGTCAGACGTATAACTACTAATGGTACGTTCTCCAATTTCACTACTTTCCTTCTAGGCACCATATATTTTTGCTAACGCATAGTGTCGATGTATTAAGTTTCATTGTGTCTCAATGGGTACTTTTAGCTGTTAGGGAAATTAACTTTTTTGGATTACCAGTTGGTGGTTAGGCTTCATAGGGTGTGCCGGTGATCGAGTTCCGTTAATTGAATTTTTCTTGTCACAAAAAAAATATAAAAAAATTTCTGAATTGGCAAGTAAAGCAATTTTATTCCACCAAAAATATTACAAATATGGTGAGATCAATTTACAAGCAACTCACTGTAAGGCCCAAGCTATATAACAAAAAGGTATTTTCAACTCTATCATTGCATTTAAGATTCGTACAAAATATAAGCAACTCATGATCTTAGTTCTGATCATTTGTTGAGGCATGCGAACCAGGTGCAGAACCCAAATTTTCGAATTACAACTTTGTTACCCCAAGATGTGCGACTGACTTTTGCATTGATAATTTTTTTTTGCTAGGCAAGTAAGTATTTCATTCCACTTCAAATATAAAGACAACCATCAAACAATCGAAGGCAGTCTAAACTAAATCAAGCCTCCGATGAAAACACAAGAGGCAATTTTCACAGCTATCCCTATATTTACTTTGCTGATTTATCCTATCTCTAATATTCACAAAACAGCTTGAAATACTTGTTCCTCCATGGAGATCTTGTTGGCATAAATTTTGGAGTTTCTTTCCTTCCAAATTTGTTATGTCGCAACACCAAAACACAGCAACAAAAGATCTTTTTTTAGTCCATCTTTAACACAATTTCTCTTAATATCAACCACCAGCTCATCCCAATTAGTGCGGGTCTTAATTCTCAGCCTTCTACAGCATTCTTTCCATATCCCAACAGTGAAGGAGCAACCAAAGAACGAATGCTCTCTTGTCTCAATCCCATTACGACAGAAAACACAAGCAGCATCATTAATAACACCCCATGCAAGAAGTTTAAAAAGGGTGGATAACTTGTCCAGGAAAACCAACCAAAGAATAAATCCATTTTTGGGAGTCACAAGCTTATGCTAGACTAACATATGCCAGGGAGTCTCCGCCTTCTTTTCTCGAATACCTTCCCAAGTCCTCCTAGAGCAAAAGTCTCCCCTATTACCCAGCATCCACCAAATCTTGTCCTTACCTTCTGAGTAGGCTGGAGCGATACCATGCAGAAAGTGTAGCTTCGCTGGCCATCTCCATTGCCCATTAATTACAAATCATTCACTTTGCATCCCCACCATTGGTTTGGGATAATAATGTGATTATCAATAGCATATTTCCGTAGTGGACCAACATCTAACCAATTATCCCACATCAAGAATGTATCACGTCCATCCTTAATTTCATGCTTAATAAAGTCCCCAGCTTTATCCCTAACCTTAAGGATATTGCGCCACGTCCATGAATCATTCTTGTTCATTTTAACTTCCTATATACTTCTTCTTTTCAGGATAACAAGATGACCCCAAGCACCCCATAAAGAATTCCTGTCCACATACAAGTGCCAAAATTGTTTAAGTCTTGCAACAAAGTTAATGTCTTGTACCCTTCTAGTACCCAAGCCTCCCTCTTGTATCGGTCTGCACAACTCTTCCTAAGCAAGTCTCGCTCCACTTTTAGTATCACAGTTGCCCTTCCAAAGGAACTTGGCCAATTTCTTTTCCACTTCTTTAACAACAACTTTTGGGAGCAGGAAAATATTACTCCAATAGTAAGTGAGACTAAGAAGAACACTTTTAATAAGTTGCACCCTCCCTGCATAGGTAAGCCATCTAGTTGTCCAATGCTCTATTCTTCTAGTAATCTTTTCAACCAGGGTATGACAATCACTGCGAGTAAGCCAGCCAGTAATCAATGTGATCCCAAGATATCAGACTAGTAGCCGCCCTTCTTTAATATTCAAACCATTGCAGATTTCCTTCTTTAGTCTATCACAACACCTTGGAAAATAAATCTTACTTTTGGACTTACTAATTTGCAACCTTAACATTCTAGCAAAGATCCTCAATGCTGCTTTAATAACACGAATTGAGCCCAGATCAGCTTTAGTGAAAATGAACAAATCATCTGCAAAGGTAAGGTGATTGAGCTTAGTCTTCTTGCATTTTGGGTGAAAACTGAAATCTTTTTTTTGATTACCAATCTTTAGCAAGCCTGATAAAACCTCCATCACAATCACAAAAGATAAGGAGAAAGTGGGTCACCTTGCCTTAGCCCTTTTTTCCCTTTAAAGAACCCCTCAAGATGCTCATTAATACTTATGGAGAACGATGTAGAAGATATACACTTCCAAACCCAATTAACAAACATCTCTGGAAATTTCAATGCCCTCAAAGTTTTCAGAATAAAAGTCCAGTTCACCATGTCATATGCCTTCATGATATCAAATTTCATTGCACATTGGGCACTAATGTATTTTATTCCATAATTTCGAACAATCTCTTGTGCCACAAGCACATTATCCAGAATTCTTCTTCTTGGCACAAATGTTGTTTGGTTAATAAAAGTAATATCTTTCATCACTCCCCTAAGCCTCTTTGCAATAATTTTCGAAATTCCTTTATACACCACATTACAACAAGAAATTCGTCAGTAGTCATTAATTCTAGAGGGATTTTGTACCTTTGGAACAAGTGTAATTGCTGTAGTATTGAACTCCTTAAGGATGCACCTGTCTCTAAAAGCCGACTGAACAGCTCGACAAATATCATTACCCACAATATTCCACGCAACCTTAAAAAATTTTGAAGTGTAACCATCATGACCCTGGCTCTTATCCTCATCAACGGAGCTGAAAGCTGCTTTGATCTCCTTATCTGTAACTAAAGCAATCAATAGCCTTGCAAAAGATGGCCCAATCTCCTTCTGTAAAATATCTTCAATGTCCCTAACTGAATAATCTTCAAGATGAAGATTATCCTTTCCAAGCATGTTCTGGAAATGCCCAACAATTGAATTGACAATCTCATCATGAGAATCAATCAAACACCCATCTTCATTTACCAAGGTGGAAATCTTGTTTCTAGGTCTTCGCCCCTTTACTACTTTGTGGAAAAAGGCAGTATTCCAGTCACCTTCCTTAATCCGTAGCTCTCTAGACTTTTGGCGCAACATTGCCTCTTCCGTATCAAGTGCTTCTTCCAATTTGGCTCTAAGTCTAGCTTCTTCAACAATTGAGTGACCAGTCTCTGGAGAGCTAAGACCTCTCATCTGCACTTGACTAAGTTCAAACCTAATCTCTTTGATTTTTGCTTCCATATTTTAGAATTCCTTTCTATTGAGTTCCTTTAATTTTCCTTTCAGTATCTTAAGCTTCTTTGCCAGACAATACATTGGAGTACCAGTAATTCTTTCCTTCCACACATCCTCCATAATCTAAAGAAAATTCTCGCTTTTCGTCCATTCATTATAAAACTTAAAAGGAGGTTTCCTTCTAACCCTATGTTGCTACATTTTAAGCACCAATTTACAATGGTCCGACAGTCCCGGTGGCCTAATCTCTAAACCCAACTCTATGAACCCATCCATCCACGCTGCATTAATAAAGGCTTTGTCAATTCTACTGGCTCTTCTATTCAAACCATCCCCTCCATTACTCCAAGCAAACTCTGGGCCAATACTCTGATGTTCCACCAGCTCTGTATCACATATGCAATTCATAAATTCTACTGCACTGTTCGGAACGTAAGAGCAGTTCAGTTTATCTTCCACTCTCAAAATCTCATTAAAATCTCCCATAAGGCACCAAGGTTTATCACTTACCATCCTTTGTCACTGACTAATCTTCTTTCACAATTTCCTTCTGCCCAAGTAATCATTCCTGTCATAAATAGCACAAAAGTAAACATTTGTTCCAGAGCGATCCTTCTTCGCACTAAAGAAAATTGCTTGATCACTTTCCTCAATCTTTTGCACATCAATCATTGCCTTATTCTAGAGAACCCATACTCGACCTCTACGGGAAGAACTATAGTTGTCCAATAAGCCCCAACCCTTAAACATTTTATTCACAATCCCTGCCATCTGTGGTTGTTTGATTTTTGTCTCCAATAGGAATAAAATATTTAAGTTCATAGTTTGAGCAAAAACGTGGGCTTCCAGTTGTTTAACCTTTTTGTTAAGCCCATGCACATTCCACGATCCCACAATCATTTATTAATGTCTGGTGGACTGGGATCCTTCCCAGACAAACCCTGTTCTTACCCATTTTTGAATTCTACCAACATGTCCTTTAAAGACCTTTCTTCTTCCTGCAAAGATTGAAATTTTTTACTGATAATAGTAGACCTTGAACTTGACGGATTCCCTTTGTCCATGTTACTTCCTTTTTTTCTTAGCCTTTTTCCAAATATCCTCTCCATTATCCTTGCATACTTTACTTTTGCCTCCTTCTCCTGCCCTACTTTCTTTAGTGCCAAGAAGCTCATTTTCTACCTCCTGCTCAAGAGTCTCAACAGGTATACCACTGTCCTCCGAAGGTTTAGACATAACTCTCCATTCTTCCTTACGATTTGGGCATTTTTCTTTCTTGTGACCAAGTTTCTTACATAAGTAACAATAGCTGGGATGCCAAGTAAATTCCACCCCAACTTCTGCAATATTCCCATCACTCAATCTGACCTTAATCTTAGACGGGCACTCTTTCGCCAAGTCCACCTCAACACAGACCTTAGCAAAATTCAGTCTCGTCCTTAATTCTGTAGCAGTATCCATCTGAAGTGGATTACCTAACGTGCTTGCCAAGAGACTCAATCCTTTTTGTGTCCACATCTTGCCTGGAACATTATTAAGCTTAATCTATAGTGGTATACTATCTGTTTTAAATTTTTCCCACTTAAGATTTGGTTTCCATCTGCGAAGCAACAGAGGTTTATTTCCTACGTGCCAGAACTGCTCCAACACCTTTCTACATTTTTCCTCATCTTCAAATCGAAAAACATACAGACCATCATACTGTGTTTTAATTTCGACCCTCCCAAATTTCCCTTATTGATGATACACCATATTTCTTAGCATGAAGAAAAGATGGGCACATTCCAAGAACTGTCCTACTAAGCAAGTTTTCCAATATGCAATCCCTTCCTCAATAACAGATTCAGGGGGAGTAAGAAGAATAGTACCTTTCTCAACTTCTTGTACATCTGGTTTTGCAAACGATAGCTTCATAGACTCTTTATAGGAGCCATCAAACAAATTGTTCCATGATTTGAGGGATTCTTTCCTATTAAGCTGTTTATCACCTTTTTCCTCCCCTTTAGTAACATCATAACCTGAGTTTCTTTAGTCACCTTTAGATCTGAATCTTTCCCTCATGAAGACAAACTTGGAAATTCCTCCTCCTGAACAATCATACCTCCTCTGCCAGAGGTGAAAGGGTTAGGACTTTTCTCTATATTTGCAAAAAAAATCATTAGTGACAACCTTCTGAGCAAACTCATTCCCGACCTTGGAGAAGCCATGCCTTTGGCACTTCATTGCCATGCCAAATAGGAAGCAGACTCTAAAGAAAACAGGAAAACATAAGAAAAGAAGTAGAAAGTAGCAAGAAAGAAGAGAAGGTGACCAAGAATATGAGAATCAAAAAGGAAGAAAGAAAAGAGAAGAGAAGAGAAATGTAATTAGAGAGACGAAAGGAGCTGGGGGACAAAGAAGAAACAAATTAGAGAGAAGGGAAAACTTAAGCTGTGAACAAGAATGGAGCAGAGCATCGGAGTCGCTGAGGAATACGATATTCAGCGCACGATAAGTAGTTCTGCGAAGATGATTTGATGAGGTTGTCTTTGCATTGATAACTTTGATGATTCTCCAATAGGAATTTTTTTTATAAATAACACCATTTCTATTATTATTATAAAAAATAGTCTTGTTTTGGAGGATTTTTTTATAAATAACACACTTAAAAAACTTAATTTCAAAAATAGCCTTATTTGGGTAAGAATTTCAAAAGTAGCATTTTTGGAGATTGAATAAACGAAAACGGTGTTTCAAAAAACGAAAATCGGAGTAATAAATACCATACCGTTGCAGAGCAAGTTTCGGCTATTCAATAGCCGACCCTCGTTTTTAACACTTTCAACTATTCAATAGCCGAATTCGAATATTGAATAGCCGAACGTTAATCAAATTTAAACCCTCTCCCCTTTTCTTCTTCCCTACTCGATTTCAAAGTTTTTTTTCTCCCTCCTTGTTTTACCCCACAAATTTTTAGCTTCAAGCACTCAATATCTCACACAATAAGCTTCAAGCCTCGAATTTTGTCTCTTGTTGTAAGTTTTTTCAAGTTTTTACCTATTTAAATTATTGTTTTTCATGTTTCTTCAAGTTGTTTCATGTATATGTATGTTTTATATGTATGTCTAGTTGTATATATCGTATTTATGTATAGATTCATGATGTGTATGTACATATATGTTGTGCATGTTTATATTACATATAAAATGGGTGGTATGACTATTGATATTATTGTTGTGTAGTTTAGTTTTAAATGTTGATATTATAATCACCACGTTGAAATTATTATTATTATTATTGTTGTTATTGTTGTTGTTGTTGTTGTTGTTGTTATTGTTATTGGTTTGCTTATTATTATAATAATTATTATATCAATTAATTTTATTATTATTATGGTTATTATCATTATCATCATCATCATCATCATTATTACTACTACTACTACTACTACTACTACTACTATTACTACTACTATTATTATGATTATTATCAATCTGAATTTATATTAATATATTTATTAATCAATTCATTTATTGTCCGTAGGTGACGCTATGGCCCACAGACCAGTACCAGAGTACGTATCCCTTCTCATTCATTATGCTCAGCATAGGACTTATCTGATGACGACCACCACATATCTTAGGGAGGTTAGAGTGCCCAGATGCGATAAGCATCTATATGACGAGCCTGGGCACCATTGTGTTTACGAGGCGTTAACGACTACAGGGTTTTATGGGTGCTATGCAGCGGGTGGGCAAGAGTTTTATTATTCTATGCTGATTGCCGTAGTTGAGCGATGAAGAGCAGAGACACATACATTCCACCTAACTTATGGAGAGTCCACCATCACATTGCAAGATGTAGCTGTTTTATGGGATTTACCTGTATAGGGTGATCCTATGCCTGATATCGGTAAAGCGCGGCATCCGGTTGACGAGTGGCAGCAGCTATTCCATGATGTATGTAGTGTAGCACTTTCTTAGGACGCCATTAATGCGAGATCTGGCAAGGTAAACTTGCATGAGTTGAGGAATGTATACACGTCGACTCGTCTCGAGAAGTACACCCAGAAGTAGGCTCAGCTTCGTGCCCGTCTGTGGATATTCTCCTTCTTGAATTGCCATATGTTCGCCGACGCCAGCGGTAACCAAGGAGACATGAACTGGTTGTTTGTGCTGCAGGTCTTTGGAAATATTAGATCGTTGAATTGGGGCACTACAGCACTTGCATACATCTACCACTAGTTGGATCTAAGTGCATATGGTGATAGAGTGAACTTATGCGGTGGATTCAGTCTGATGTAGGTATTATATTTATTCTATTATGTATCTGTAAATTTCTATTAATAACAATGTTACTAACTTCTTCGTTTAAGTGCAGTGGTGGCTGTTTAATAGATTCGACATTTTCAGACCAAGACTTTATCTACCGCCAGCACAAAAAACGCGGCAGACACACCCGACAGAGGGTAATTGGGTTGGGTTACTGGGGAAGCCCCGTGGTGCCGTATATCAGTAGTTGAAGGAGTTTCGAGATATTGCTAACAGCGGTTTATTAGTGATTCACGATGCATTGGACAAGATGCAGCCAGATCAGGTTTGATAAGCATATTAAGATGTATAATTGCATATTACATATGCTCTTTAAGTCAGTAGCTATTTAACTCATGTAAGCAACAACAATGGCATCACAGTTTGATTGGGAGTCATATATGAGCACCATTGACCAGCTACCACTATTTTGCACGGAGGGGTCTGATTGGTGGAAAGCATGTGTCCCACTCATCTTAAGAAAAATGGTAGAGTATCATCGACCTGATAGGGTAATGAGGCAATTTGGTTTGCGACAATCGATCTCAGCCCCACTGTTGCCGTCAACGACAGTAAACCACATCCGAGGAAAAGAGAAAATAAAGGATCCTCAGGAGTTAGCTCGGTTGCGTAGTCTTTGGCAAGAACACCGGAGGGTTATCACCGAGGAGAGCCCAGATGTACTCCCACTAGCTCAGTACATGCAGTGGTACCGATATCACTCTATCACAGTCATCAATCAATCACTGTCGGAGCAAATGCATAGGGGCTACCAAGTAGAGTCCCGGGACATGGATTGTTTGGTAAGTAGAGTATCACAATGTCTTCATAACTTTTGTAAAGTCTTTTGTGTACATATTATGTAATGTAATCATCATGTACTCTATGTGAAGGCTAGTACAATGGGTACTGTGTGTCACCACCTGCAGCGCGGGTACCAGTAGCATGCGCAGGGCACTTTCTTAGCTGCGTGCTTCTGGCCAGAGATGCACTTTGTGCTGGCCTAGATGCAGTAAACGTTGACACAGGCACAGTACCAGCATGTGCTCGATACTGCGACATATTATGATGTCCCTGCACTAGCGCAGCCGCATATCCTGAGGGCATTGCAGCAGACGCCGCCACAGCCCCCACTCACATGGCCTTACCTACCGACACAGTAGACTATCCCAGCATATTGGACTGGCCAGCCCACGCAGTTGTCCCCGTTCCTCACACAACCCACTCAGGCCGCACCGAGCCCCACAGCTCATTCAGCGCAGCCGTCTTCGTCTACCCATGGCGTTAGGGGGTCGTCTGGGTCCCACTAGTACGATTTAGGCAGTCAGCCCCTGTTCTCATTCATGACGACCCCATTGGTGTCAATCCGACCTGCGCACCTTGCTAATGGATCTAGTCATCAGGGGATTGGGCAATCCCCTAATGAAGCCATACGAGTGGAGGACTATCTTCATGACGACCTATAGGTTGAGACTCAACCATTACAGCCACTACAAGCCCATCCAAACACTCAGCAGGCCCAGCTCGACACCTAGCAAAGACAGGCCAAGCAAGAAGAACCATCCTAACCTGAGTAGAGATAACGGAAGAGGAAGCACCCGCCTGATCAGGGCCCGAGCAGGCGACAGGCCCCATGAGAGAGGAAGGGACACCCTTCAGATTGTGGCACCAGACATCATAAGGGATAGGTTTTAGTGTTAGGTTTTGATCGTTTCTGTACATTTAACTGGAATTTTTTTGTCATTATTTATTTCTTTTTTACTTATTATTATTAATTTTTGTGTTATACAACATAAAAAGACAAAGTTTCATTCACCAATGAAGATGACATAATTACAAAGGTTTAATCACCAATGAAGATGACATAATAACAAAGGTTCAATCACCGATGAAGATGACATAATAACAAAGGTTCAATCACCGATGAAATTGGAATTACTCTAACTGTCCTACCCTAGATAGTTAGAACAGTTTTGCCCATGCTGATGACAATTTGAACACCTTCTCCGACCTACTTAATCCGACTGGTCCATTTCGTTATAGATACTTCTACCACCTAGTCTACCTCTCTTTCTTTGGCGCAATCGTACTAGATTGGGGCCTAGTTGCCATGTGAGTGTTGGTAGCCAGTAATCCTCATGTCCTAAAGGCTCAAACAACATTGAGTATGTTGCAGTGTACACTGCCACTGTATATTCCTTTGGTATTAACTCATCGATTGGTTTGTTTAGATACCGTGCTAAGGCCTATGCATGCGAACACATCACATGATACGATATCCATTTACCATAAGTACAAATCTTCTCATTGAATTTAACTACTTGTGTTAAAGGTCTTTCAGGGAACGATGTCGGTAAACGCCCGACCTATGCCGTACAAGTTGGGAAGTGAAAATTAAAAACACAGTGATGGTGTGAATGAGACACCTACTTCTCAAAAAGTTCCCTTGTTCTACGTGGGAGTAGCGTTTGTTGTCCAACCAAATCGTTAGCATTTATGGATCGATTTTAGAAGTATTCCACCAACTTCATAAAAGTGTGACTGACTAACGCAGTTATTGGTAAGCATCTTACACCAACAAGAACATCATTAAAGCATTCAACACTGTTTGTTGTCATCATACCCTAACAGGCCCCCCCATCTGAAGAAAGGGTCCAAACTTCCTTGTCAATTTTAGATAAATAGTCATACGCCTTCCTCCCAATCCGGCCTGGTGTGGGGTCAACTTCAAGAATTTTTGCATGATTGCATTATGCTTGCGAACTTGATGTTCTTTTCTAGCTACACAACACAAGTCTTTCACATACTAGTTTCGACAATGCTTCATCATGTTGCTTTTCAGATTTCGAAGGCAAATACAATGTTTTACATATAAATGCCCGTCTGACGAGATATTTTCCACAACAGCAAGTATCCCTGGGTGACGATCAGATATTAAACAAACCTTTTCCATATCATGACGAAAATGATGCTGCATGAGACGTAGAAACCATGGCCAACTATTTGTTGTCTCAGCATCAACAATGGCAAATGCCAATGGCAAAACTTTTCCTGATGCATCTGTCGTCAATGATGTAAGAAGATGACCCTTGTATGGGTATCGTTAAGTGTCATCACGGGTCAACAATGCTTCCATGCTGCGATGCACAGTGCAAAAGCCCAAAAAACATAGTCAAAAATTTTGTACGCTGTCGTCGAACTCGGAAAGAACTTGTAAGTTACGATCGTCCCCGGATTCTTTCTCTTCAAAGCTCTAAAAAACCTTGGAAGGGATTAATATGAGGTGTGCCAATCGACATTTACAAGTTCGATCGCCTTATTTTGCCCACACCATGCCTTCCCATAAGATATATCCACCTAAAGTGCTTCCTTAACGTGAGCTCGAACAAAACCAACCTCGAAATCATGTTTATGTTTTACAAAATGTCTTACCATAAATTTGACCAAATCAGCGGTAAGATTTATGTGCCCACGCTGTTTGTTATGAGCTAAGCATTTGTGTACCCCACAGTACTTTGTAATTTCGAATTGTCAGTGCGTGGATTTTTTTATGGCACACAAGTACCATCTACATGGATTATCGCAGTTGGTACTCTTGCAAGAAGCAACGTACAAGCTCATTGTAGACCAGTCAACCACGTACTCTCTTTGTACACTGACTGTGTACATCTGTACGGCCCTCTGCACATCTTTTTTGGTAGGAAAAACCATGCCCAATGCAAGCTTCTTAGTATCTGGGTCCTAAATGGGCTTGGTTGCTAGTACATCCATTATATCCATGTAGTACTCTTGCGTAGCAATTTGTAACTCAACATGATCCAACTCCTCGACCATAGGTACTCCACCGCTGCTCAGACCACCTTCTATGTTAGAGTTTGCATATTCATCATCATCGTACCATGCATTTTGTTGGTTCAACTCCACATTCTCGTCATCTTCTTTCGGCTCGGATTAAAATGTGTCCATATTCAAGTCGAACATCGCATACGGGCCTTTGGCATGTGATGTCCCAGTAACATTAAACGTGTCCTGAGAAGACACGTTTAAGTTGGAAAACTCCAGGACGGTCGTCGCTATATCGTCGCCTTCATCTCGGTAACTAGTAAAATTTCCATTCAAATCGAGGACACCTTGTCAGAAGGAGTATCACTGACTGTCTGGGGAATATACACATTATCCTTGTCTACGTCCACATAAACATCCGCTATACACATGTAATTGGGACGACAAGCAATCTCATGCATGTCCTGCAACTCTTCATCGAAACTAATTGCACTAACGCTGAAATATAGATATTAGGAGTTGATGAGTGCTGATTGAAAACGATGATGCAACACAACTCTGTCCATGCCGTAATGCAAATTGAGCTTCTCAAAAACACTATAAACGAACTCATTGTACGATGTTTCTTCTGTTATTTTGACTTTGCGCCTTGGCTTTACAGTCTCGTACTGTACGCCGAAAGGGCCATTTATTTTTCGGCCTCCAAAATGTAAAATAATAGTTACTGCATTTAGATTCATATTATTTTTCAAGATTGGTATGAAATATTGGGTGGTTTACAGGTACAATTTAGGGGTTTCAAACCTTTTGGCAGAGCTGAAATTATTGTTAACAAAACATATGCAATTTTTTTTTTTTGCTAGCAAAAGGCAAAAGCCAAATGTTTGGAAGCAACATTTGAAAGCAACGGGAAGGAGGAGGGGGTTTATATAGCTAGTTGTGAAGCTGAGTTCGTTAGTTGAATATCCGAAATTGGCCAAAATTAGGATTTTGGTTATTCAAGAAACGAATATGGCTGCCACCTTGTCAGTCATACGGGACAATTTTTCGGCTATTCAATAGCCGAAATTAGCCGTTGAAAAGCAAGAATCTGCCAGGTTAACAAGGGAATATATTCTTCAACCATTTTCGGCTGTTGAATAGCCGAAACTAAATTTCGGCTATTCAAAGGCCGAAATCGGTTGTTCAATAACCAAAATCCCTACGTGACCTGCCAGCATGTAAAAAGTGAGCTTGATGGTAGTTGAATTGCCTATTTCGGTCTTTTAATAACCAAAAGTGCTACTTTCGAAATGCAATCCAAAACAGGAATTTTTTATAAAACTAATTGATATAATAATTATAATAATTACAATATCAATAATAATAATAATAATAATAACAATAATAATGATAATAATAATACCAATAATAATAATAAAATAAATTTATGTAATAAATATAATTATAACAACAATATCAATAATAATGATCATAAAACTAATAACAACAACAACAACAACAACAACAACAACAGCAACAATAATAATAATAAGAATTTCAACGTGGTGATTACAATATTAACATCTAAAACTAAACTACATGACAATAACATCAATAATCATACCACCCATTTTATACGCAACATAAACATGCACAACATATATGTACATACACAGCATGAATATATACATAAATACGATATGTACAACTATACATACATATGAAACATACATATACATGAAACAATTTGAATAAACATGAAAAACAATAATTTAAATCAGTAAAAACTTGAAAAAACTTACAGCAATAGGCAAAATCCTAGGCTTGAAGCTTATTGTGCGAGATATTGAGTGTTTGAAGCTAAAAATTCGTGGGGTAAAACAATGGGGGAGAAAAAAACTTTGAAATCACGTGGGGAAGAAGAAGAGGGGGAGAGGTTTAAATCTGATTAACGTTCGACTATTCAATAGTCGAATTCGACTATTCAATAGTCGAATTCGACTATTGAATAGCAGAAAGCGTTAAAAACGAGGGCCACATAAACGCTGTACCATTGCAAAGCAAGTTTTGGCTTTTGAATAGCCGAAATACGGTGTTTCAAAAAACAAAAATCGGAGCAATAAATACCATACCTTTGCAGAGCAAGTTTCGGCTATTCAAAAGCTGAAACTTGCTCTGCAAAGGTACGGTATTTATTACTTCGATTTTCATTTTTTGAAACACCGTATTTCGGCTATTCAAAAGCCAAAAATACTACTTTTGAAATTCTTACCCAAATAAGGCTAATTTTTAAATTAAGTTTTTTAAGTGTGTGATTTATAAAAAAAAAAAATCCTCTCCAATATCTCCATAATTTTAGTCGTTAACACCTTCATAATAATGATGAAAAGATATGGTGATAAAGGGTCCTTTGTTTAAGATCAAGTAGGGAGGAGATTACAAGTTTGTTTGAATTGACTTTTTTTAAAAGTGTTTTTTTTAAACAGCTTTTGAAAAATAACTTTTTTTAAGAAGCTAAAAGTTTTTGGCTTCTTAAAAAAGTTGTATTTGAGCTTTTTTTAGAGTTTCAGTTTTTTTAGAAATTAAATCAAGTAGTTATTGCAAAAGTAATATAACTTTTTTTAGGAAAAAAAAAGTACTTTTTCTTAAAAAAAAAAAAAGTCAATCCAAACAGGCCCGTAATCTCTAGTATCACATCCCGAACTAATTTGATGAATTGCTGAATTTTTTTAGCCTATTCATTGTCAATAACCATTCTGTCAATCTTGCTATTTAACTCATAAGATCACTTCCCATAGCTCTGATACTCCAAGTGAACTCGAATCAAGAACAATTATGTTGAAAGAGGCCCAAAATTTTAATGCAAAGCCTTTCCTCCGTCATGCATATCTTGTTGAAATCTCGAATCACAAACCGAAGGTTGAAGGCACATTTAACACTTTGCTCCTTGAACTTGAGCCGCAATTCTTTCCTCCGTTAGGTCACTGCTATGGTCCTATGGGCAGAGCCAAAAATTTAAGATTGAGAGCCAACATCTAGTTAATAATATCAATAATATTAAATATTTCAATCACAAAAAATGTTGGGTTATGGCTCAAAGGTTCAAGTCATATGAATTAGGAAACTTGTGGAAGACAATTAATTGTGTTCCCAAAATATAAGCTACCTAAATAGTAGAGGAGAAATCTTAGGGAGTAAGGATTTCTCTCCTATAAATAGAGGGTCTTGTAGCTTATATTTGTATACCTTAGGGCCACACCCCATGGGGGTGTGGGTGACACGGAGAGCCTGAGAACATCGAGAGTGTCTTACATTCGTTCTAGTCCTGTTGAGGATAGAACCATTACAAGAACTCTATGAGGAAGGTTTAGATTTTTCTATCTGTGCAAAAAGTCATCGCCATGTGTAACCATTATTACTAAATAGTGGAACTTATCCGAGAGGGAATCATGAACTTAGGCAGAGGGCCGAACCACATTAAAAATATTGTGTGTTCTTTGTGTATGTTTTCTGCTGTGCATTGATGTGTTTGCGTGTGTTCTCGATTTTTCCAACAAAAATTATAAAAAAGTATAATACTTTTTAGCAAAAATAAAATAAGATTATGTAAAATAAAATTATTGACTTAGTTAATAAACTTGGACTCATCTAAATAGCAAAAGTCAATTTCCTTATTTACATAAATGTGACTAGAATTTCTTTTTTCATATATGAAATGAAGTTATCTTTTAGAACGCTAGGGCGATTAGGCGTATAGTATCATATTTACCCTTCAAATTTTGTTAAATGTTTGAAGGGTCCATTTGGAATGGCTTATAAAAAAAATACACTTTTAACAACACTTGAAACAAAAAAAAAGTCTATTTTTCAAATCTTTTTCTTTTCAAAAGCTACTTCAAAACTTATTAGGAAAAGAAAAAGAGCATTTTTCATGGAAAAAAAATACATTTTTATATGAAACCCTAACATTAATTGAAAATGAATATACCCAAAATAATTATTTTCATATAGAAACTTAAAAATTACCTAAGTAAAAGATAAATAGATTAAACTTTCCTAGTTGTTTATCTAATAAAATTACTCAAGAGACTATTTGACTTGAATCATAGTTTGCCAATGAATCCCTGAAGTTTCTTGTAATCAGGACAATTAATCAACATTACAAACTGGAATATTAATAGCTTCTCGGAAGGGTTGTTAAATTTTTTCATAGCCCTACTCAAGAGCAATGGCTGTAATTAGATTCAAGCAAGCTAAGAATCTATTTGGTTAAGCTTATTTGGAGCTTATAGCTAATAGATAGTAAAAAACATGTGAGGGATACTTTTTTTCCTTTAGGAGCTTTAAGCTACAAAATAAGCAGAGACAAACAAGCTCTAATATCGTCTAATTTTGGAGAAGCTAGATGAAGAAACAACTCCCAAGGAGGAAGTAGTTTGCAAGGTGTGCTTCAAAGAATTTGGGGAAGAGAATGCATTTAAGCGGACATGTGGATGCCTTTTTTCTCTCATCCATGGAAATTGTTAAATTGCAAACGTTATTTGTGATAAGTGCCGACAAGAGTTGAAAAAGACACATGTGGCTTTGCTTGCAGCAAATCCTTCCATTCTAAAGACTAATGTCCAAAAGGGTGACTGTTGCTGCATTTTATGAAGTTTTATTATTGAAGGTGCCTCGTCTAAAAATTTGAACCTGTATAGAGAATATGATGTTGGTGTATTAATTTAAACTTGTATAGAGAATATGATGTTGATGTATTTATGTATTATGTTAACAACTCTCCAAGATATGAGTTACCTAAACTTTAAAGCAGTTAAACTCCTAGAATTTGGTATGTTCATTTATTGTAATAACAAATCTCTTACCTTTAATTAGTTACCTAAACTTTAAGGTGGCAATTGGTATGATTGAATAAATTTAACAGGAATAAGCTAAGGAATAGAATGAGCTTGGGAAAGATTGGACTTAGTAATGAATATACCATATTTGGTATATTCCAGGAATAATGGTAGGAATAATGTATATATTCTAAATTTATTTTTGATGATTAGTAACTAGCATAATATTAAAATTGATTTATACAAAAAGTCAAGATTACTGCTAGTAAAAAAATTAATTATACAAATAGTACTAAATTACTACTAATACTGTTGGATTTGGCTCAAAGTCCAAACCCATACAAATTAGGAAACTTGGAGAGGAAGGTAATTAAGATAATTACCTTATTCAAGACTTGCCTAAACTGGTGTAGGAGAAACCTTGGGGAGCAAGTATTTCTCTCCTATAACTAAGGGGTTTTGTAAGTTGTATTTGGTGCCTTAGGGCCACACCCTATGGGAGAGATGTGGGTGAGAGATCCTGAGAGCCTTATATGTGTGAGAAAAAGTGTTTTGTATTCGTTCTAGTCCTGTTGATGATAGAGCCATTGTAAGAACTCTGTGGGAGAGGTTTAGACTTTTCTGTTCGTGCGAAAAGTTGCCTAAGTTGTAATCCCATTATTATTGAATTGTGAAATTTATCTCAAAAGGGATCTTGGACGTAAGTAGAGAGCTAAACCATGTTAAAAATACTACATGTTCTTTGTGTGTTTTTCCGTTGTGCTTTGATGCGTGTGCGTGTGTCCTTGATTTTTCTAACAAGTGGTATCAGAGCTTGGTTGGTGAACTAGACATGATGATGACGCAAGGAGAACACATAAAGAGTTATGTTGAAGGATGCTGGCTTGCACAAAAAATGAAAAGGTTGCTGGAGAGGAGTTCAAAATTTGTCAGAACTGCTGGTCACATTTGAAGGCCTTTCCAAGGTCCGATCGATGATCCCTTTGTTGCTATGTGTTCATCACAATGAGAAGAATAAGATGCTAAAATTTTGTGACAATCTGACGGTCGGATTGAGTGATACAAGCAGGTCAAATTTTGTGAATTTGTGGTAAAAAAGTCAAACAGAGGGTATGACCAGCTTCGACCAAGGGCAATTTGGGGTTTGATCGAGTTGACCAAGAGTCCCCTAATTGTTTTTCAACATCCTGAGTCATTTTTTTAGGTTTGTTTTGGCAAATTCTTGATGTGGATGAACCTTGAATTTTGGGTAAAACGATGGAGTGGTTGTGAAATTGTGCGGCAATCTTTGAAGTAATTGTACAAGTAAACACTTTTAGTTGACTAGTGAACAAACTTCTAAAGAAAAGAAGTTTGGATGAGTAGACTAGTTGAGAAAGTTCAATTCGACGGAGGAATCTTGCGAGGAGAGTCTAGGTAGCTGAACGATCAAAATCTTGGTCGAATGACTAACGGGGAATAGTACTACTATTAAGAAGACCACGTTCGAGATGCCTAGTGTTGAGGAAAGATGCAAACAACCTTGAAAGGTCGAGGTTAGATGGCATGGAGAGGGATGTTAATGATGACTCCATGAACCAGCCAGGATGTGCTGGTAGCCGTTGTTGTGGAGAGTGCCATCGAGTAAGGGCTCTAACATGAAAATTGTGAAGAGGTTTCAGTTGCAGCAAAAAAGCTCTAGACTTTTCGTCAAAGGAGAAATTTGTTAGGTTATGACTCAAAGTCCAAGCCCATACAAATTAAAAAACTTGGAGAGAAAGGTAATAAAGAGAATTACCTCATTCAAAACTTGCCTAAACTAGTGTAGGAGAAACCTTAGAGAGCAAGTATTTCTTTCTTATAAATAGGGGGTCTTATAACTTATATTATGTGCCTTATGGCCACACCCTATGATGGGGTGTGCGTGAGAGATCTTGAGAGCCTTATGTGTGTGAGAGAGAGCATCTTATATTCATTTTAGTCCTATTGAGGATAAAGTTATTGTAAAAATTCTGTGAGGAAAAGTTTAGACTTTTCTTTCCGTCCAAAAAGTTATTTAAGTTGTAATCTCATTATTGTTGAATAGTAGAATTTATTCCAAAAGGATCGTGGACGTAGGCAGAGAGCTAAACCACGTTAAAAATATTACGTATTCTTTGTGTGTGTTTTTTCGTTGTGCTTTATGTGTGTGTGTATATCCTCGATATTCCAAGCAAATACGAATATAAAATATATTTATATTAATAACCTTAAGTAAAATAATAATGATTATAATTTATGAGTATATATATATATATATATGAATATATTAATACTAAAAGTTCACCAAAAATTAAATTTTAAAAGATATAATTATAATTTATCCTCGCATAAAATCTAAAAATTGGTACATCAGCACCCATTTGATGCTGTTGGAAATTTTTAGCTAATATGAGGACACCTAGCCGGAACATTTTTAGCTTTGATGCTTGAAGATGCGATGAAGAGATGCTTGCTCGAGAGATATGCTTCATAGTTTTTATTTTATTTTTTTCAATCAAGAACTTAAATATTGTATGTATGTATATTTTTATTTTGTTGAGATAATAGTCACTTTGCAAATTTCGTTAACAAATGTGGATGTTATTATAAAATGGGGCAAGTGAGTTACTCTTTCAAGAAGTTTACGAGAATAACTAGCTGATTTTGAAACTACATGTAGGTAACATGAACCACAAACATGACCACAGGGGGATTGGATGTAAGTTACCCCAATTTTATTATAGAAGGTTTAACAAAAACACATTAAATTCATTTCAAGATATAAATATTTTTTTTCTTTTTTTGATATAACGACACACCACAGCGCATCCAATAGTTAGATTAGTTAAAAGAGATAAAGAAGTGGATTGATTTCTAATCCAATACCTTAGTCATGACTAGGGGTGGGAATCGGAACAAATAGTCAGATAATTGGATAATCGGATATCGAATAATCGAATATTTAGAAAATCAACTTTCCGATTGGATAGTTTAAAAGTACCTATCTGGTCGGATATCAGATATTTGGATAAAAGATATTTTCGGATTCAGATAGTTGGATTTTCGGATTTATTTAATAATAAAAAAATATTTAATTTCTCATTTAATATTTTACTACTAAGCAACACTATAGTGTCACTCGAACTATAACAATATTAAATTGTATTGAAAAAGAAAAAGAAAACTTAATACATTTCACGAAATATGAATTTTACCACAAACTATAATTCACACTAATATGCCATACAAAATAATATTAGATAATAACCAATATATATAAGTTTACTACAAGTCATAGTCCACATTAATATGTCACATAGACTAGAGTCGATACTAAATATAAAATATATCATAATCTATATTTCACAACAAGTCATCAAATATTTTTGTTGTACCAAAAGATAAACAAATAAAATATCCCAAATACAGGACATAAAACTAAAATATTTAAAATAAAGTTAAAAATTATAAAATAATAAAATATTAAACCATATTTAGACAATAAAGCCCTTAACATAAATTAATATATTTTTATATGTATTTTATTTTTTGGATATTTCAAATCAGATTTAGATAGTAAAAAATTATCCGAATTCCTATCCGATATCCGAAATTTTTATCAAATATCGTATTCGGATATATCCATATCGAAAGTTTTCATAATTTTTCTATCTAATCGAGTTTGGTTACGAATACAAATTCGAATATAGAAAGGATATTTCCACCCCTAATAATGACAAACTATTGTGTTGTCTAATCATTAGCCCTTGAGCATCAACTCTTATTATACCAACATGTCTTATCACTTGTTCTCTTTCTAATAAAAAAATTGATTTTCACCATTCAACTAACCTATCATGTTAGGACTTTCACCTTTTATATAAGAGCCTGTTTGTTAAATTTATTTGGGACTTATAAATTCTAAATAATAAAAATATATAAAGGGATATTTTTTAAGTATTTATAAGAAATAAAATAAGTAGATTTAAACAAGCTCTAAATCTTCAATACGATTAGATATTTTACACAATTTTAAATTGATCAAATAGCTATTTCAAATTTTAAAGGGGGTATACAAAAATAATGACTATTTTGCACACTTGCACAGATGAATCACACGAGTCCAAATTAGAAGAAATTGAAAAACATTAAAGGCGCATAAGACCGGTGGGCATTTGATTAGTCGATGAACGTGTGGACTAGGAAAATAGGAAAATTGCACATCAGATGCCAACCATTATAAGTGAAATTTCTCCACATCGACATATTTTTCTTTGTTATGATCCCACGATGCATACGTAAATATATGCATGTCAACTAGGAGTGTAGACAATATCATAAGAATTACATTTCAGCCACATCGAGTCAACAATAGACAGATAATTTTTAACACAATTCAATCAATTTTGATTTTATAATCGCATCCATTCATATGAGCGAGGATGACGATTATAGGACCTAGCTACAATGAAAACATAAATATAAATGTTGATTGTTTGGTAAAGAAAATGTCTTACATAAGGATGCTTCTCTGGCAATAGAGTATGGCAAGGACATTGAATGCAGTAATGGATTCTTAGATGTTACTTCTGAGTTTTGAGAATTGAAACAGTAATTGGGTGGTAAAATTAATTAATTTCCAAAGGTATTGTTCGACATTACTTTTTAAGTAACTTTTAGTATTTTGACTGGTTAAAAATATTATTTATCCAAATTATTACTCTTAGTAAAATAAAGTTTTAAGTAATTTTTCAAGTAACTTAGTCTTCTATTATATGCATTAATTGTTCCTATCATTTCAACCAAAAAAAAACAGCTTAGTCTTCACGTGATTGTGGGATTTTGGTTGAGATGCTTCAGAATTTTTTTTACTTTTTCTATTTATTGACGAGAGATGAACAGATGCTTGAGATGCTTCATGTCCGATGTTGCTGCTTTAGATGCTTTGGTGCTTGAAGATGATAGGATGCTTGCTTGAGAAAGATGCTTGAGATTTTTCATTTTTTATATTTTGGTCAAGAACTAGAAATGTTGTGTGTATATACATTATTTTGGGGAGATAATAGTTATTTTGCAAATTTCGTTAAAAACTATAAATGTTTGGTATAAAATGGGGCAAGTGAGCTATTCTTTTAAAAACTATCGAGGATGACTAAATGACTTTAAAATTATATTGATATAACATATTCTTATGATAAACTATAAAGAGATTTGGATACAAGTGACCCTAACTTCAATTATAGATGATTTAACAAAAATATATTAAATTCATTTCAAGATTGTAATTTTTTTTTGGGATGTAACAGCATGTATACCTCAATGCATTCACTAGCCACATCGAATGACTCAATAAACATGTAGTTTTTAACGTAGTTTAATCAATTATAATTTTATAATTGGGTCCATTCAGAGAGTATTGCTACATCTAATTACTTGGGGTCGTATGCACTCTACAGAGTCTATCCTGAGTTGGGTATTTCCAAGCCTTAGTTTTCTTCATTGACATATTCGATATTAATTAAAAGGATTACTTCGATAAGACTTTATTTTTTGAATTAGTCCAAGAAAAAGAGGGAAAGGGTAATTTTAGCACCTGAATTTGGTGGAATATAGAATTTGTAAAAGAGCTCTATTATAGAAAAGTGATGGTTTACTTACTGTTAACTAGTAGTGTTAATTTTTTATTTACATGACATTTTTCTTTTAAATTTCAAATGGCATTTCTTTTTCCTATTCTAACTGTTAGACATTTTAAATATCAAATAAAATAATCACAAAAAATCTTAAATTCTACAAACATAACATGTTATATTATATATACACATATACATATATATATATATATGTATATATATATATATATATATATATATGTTTGTGTGCTCCATCGAGACATCGACACAAAGGCTTATATTATGTGCATTAATTATTCCTATCCTTTCAATCAAAATACAGCTTAGGGCTTCACGTCGAAAGCAATCCTATATATATATAGTACTTGACTCACAAGTACACTCCCACCTATCAATACTAAACAAAAATTGGGCGGACTAAATAGGGGTGAACATAAAATTACAAAAACCGTTTAAACCAAACCAAATTGATCGTAAATCAATGGTTTTTAAAGTGGTTCGATTGGTTGTTGTTTCAATTTTTAAAAACCAAAATGAGTGGTTCGATTTTCGACTTTAAGAATAAAAAATCATGGCCAAACTTAACTGCCTGCTATATATATAGTTAGTGATATACATACATACATACACACACACACACATATATATATATATATATATATAATTTTTAATAGTTTAACATGTATAGTTAATGAGTTACAGTTAAAGTTTGTTACTTTTAATGCATACTCATATCTTGTTATTTTTTTTGTTTCCATTCTCTTCTCTTACAGTCTTTTATTTAGACTTAGTATTTATGTTTGTGCATCAAATAAAAAATAAATAACCAGAATAAGAAAGAGCTCTTGAAAAATATTGGAAGATTGAATTATTAGGTTTGTAATTGTTGTTGAGATCTAGAAAATAAATGCTAAATTAGTATGACTATATTATATAATTAAGCATGCGATAAACAAATTTTAAAACCGTCCAAATTGCCCAAAACCGTTCTAACGAAAACTATCAATTTCTCTATTATTTTGGACAGTTTCGATTTAATAAAATTATAAATCACCAAATTCGATTCGGTTAGAAAATTAATAGTAAAATTGTCCAAACTGCTTGTGTATACCTCTAAGACTAAATCTTGTTTGCGCTTCTCTTATTCTAGTGATGGAGGAGAGAAGGGGGAAGGGGGCCGAGGAGTTTAAATTGGGCAGACAACTACCCGAGCGCCGAATTTTGCAAGAGGCGGGGCAGGTACTTCCGAGATCTAATACTTCTGATATTTTGCTTACAATTAATGGAGCAATTTATTACTAAGCAGAAAAAAGGAAAAAAAAAACTAATGATCTCTTAATCACCATTTATCTCATATTACATCTTGTTTTACTTTTTCAACTTTACGTGATAAAATAATGTCTAATACTTTGTTTGGAATAAAGTTATTTTAAAATGCTTGTCTTATTGAAATAAAAAGTTATCTTATAAATTTAATACATCTTATTACATGCATTATATGAAAACTCAAAACAAATTATATATATTTTTTAAACAATCATACTTTTATCATATAAGATATAAACAATCTATTCCTATCTTATTCTTTTTACAATTATAGTGATAAGACACCTTATGACTAGTACATTATGAAACTCAAAACAAATCATACTTTTCTAAAAATAAAATCTTATAATAGCATATACCAAATAGAGCAAAAATATCTTCAACTTAAAGAATTAAAATATTAAAATATTTAAAATTAAAACTTAAAAATGATAAATTAAAAATTAAAAATTTAAATAAATAAATGGAGTTTTAAACAAATTTATAATTATACTCAACATTTGACCTCAAAATAAATAAAACAATGCAAAGCACATAGTACAAACTAGGTAGTATATATAAAAATTGTTCTTTTTAAGCATTTTGAGGGATGCCATATTAGTGTTTATATGGAATCCTTCATGTATTAATTTTTTGCAAATCTATTGCCAGTTAATTAATATTTTAAATACATCAATTAATGGATTATTTTATTATTAACTTATGTATTAATTTCTCATCTATTATCTATTTATTTTTTATTATTAAAAATGCTTAAATTAATCTATTACGCCGTATTTATCCATTCTTATTTTCTCTATTACTTTCTTATCTATTATATATATATATATATATATATATATATATATATATATTATCTATTATAGTTTCTATTATTTCTTATCTATTGTCATTTAATAATATCACAATCTTCTAACTGAAAATTCCTATTTTGGTCACAACCTTCTAATTGAAAATCTGAACCGTGTATTTCATTTATCAACAAATCTTCACCATTGATTTAAATATCACACCCCTTAAAATAACTTTCTATTCTCATTTTCTCACTCTTTTTTATTTAATTCAATAGTGAAGATTTGTTAATAGAAGAAATACATAGTTGAAATTTTTAGTGAAAAGGTTAGAATCAAGTAAGAGCTAGGAGAGGATTCTCGTCTTTTCTAACAAGTGCAACATTGCATTCGTTAGGATAGGGTTAATATTTTCATTGATACTAGTGCTTTCATAACCCGTGCTTTGCACGGGCTTATTTAGGTTCTCTGTATATTTTTTTATTTTTCTAAATATTTATAGATGTGATTTTTTTTATTATTTTTAGTTTTTGTGTGTTATTTATTATTTCTAAATATCTATAAAAAATAATTCTAGTGCTTTTTATCTTTATTTTTATTTTTTAAAATATTCTATGAATATGATACCATTATGTTCAAAAATCAGTTATGACTACTATATTCACTTGAATAATGCAATGACATGTCTTAACTATTTTGTTTAGTAAATATTTACAATTAAAGAATACTTTTAGTTCACCGAATTAGTAAAGTTATTTTAGTCATATTTGGTTAAATATTTAATGAGAGGAGTTAAATTGAATGTTTGCAGAAAAAATCATGATTGATTTGGATATTTTGAAATAATAAAGAATGGATATAAAAGGAAATAATGGGAACTTGTAATAATCATAGAGATTTATTAGTATTAAAGACTATTTAATATAAACAAACCAAAAGACTTAATTAAAAGATGACATGACATCTCTTCAAGTCTCTTAGATTTTATTTAAGTATTATCACTACTACTATTGTAATAGTATAATTATATAGAAGAATTACTAAATATCATTTCATTTTCTATAGTAATTTTTGTACCATTATTCTTATTTGAATCTTTAAAAATAATAGGGTCTAATTTTTTTTTAAAAAAAGGGTACTTATAACATAATTTCCTCATTTATTAGTGTATTATATCTCTAAAATCTATATCATATAATATTATATTATATCATGGGACTAATTCGAATAAGTTATAAAATATTAAGGACTAATGTAAATGTATTGAAATAATGAAAATTTTGACTATGTTTACTAGCTAGTTTGACTATGCCCGTAAAATATTATCGACTAATTTAAATAGTTTAAAAGTCCTCATTATTTTACTCATATTTATACTAATTTGAATAACTTTATTAAATATAAATGACCGACATAAAATTTTTTAACTAATAAAAACTAACTTGATTGTTTAATTTAGGGACTAATTTGACTATGAAGTAAAATATTATGAATCAATGTGAACATTTTAAAATAATAAGAGCTTAGTTAGAAAAAAAATAATAACGTTAGGAGCTTATAACATAATTTATACATTTGAAATTAATTATCTTTTTAACCTTACAAATCACCACTTGCGAGAGTATAAAAATAATTGATACTCTCTCAATAAAAGCTAATGTGGCATGTGTCTTTGAAGTCTATTGGGTACAACTTTTATATATAGAGAGAGAGATATAGATGATATCTTACCTTTTTCAATTACCCTCATATTAAATTTACTATTTTCAAGTATTCATTTCTCTAAAAGTGAAGTCATATTCAATGTGAAAATGATTAAAAATAATAAATTTTTATATACACATAATTATTTAATTAACCTTAACAGGTACAACCCTGCATCCGTTAGAAATCTAGTGGCCCATAGGTTGACTTTATTAAAAAAACAAAAACTACCGGTGCATTGAAATGCCTACTTTGCAATATGCATAGAGCAAACAATTCTACGTTTGATAGAGGGCATAATCACTTTAGAAACTAGTAGGCAAACCAAGGTGTTTACCCAGATTATCAAGGCAAGGCACATGCAAATACAGCAACGTGCGATGTTGCACACGAAATGGAGTGTTAGTACTGAACACCACACCAGATTTATCCATGTTAATTGTTTGCCCAGTGGCAAACCCGTACAAGTAAAAAATATTCTTAAATGTTAACACCGCCTCACAGGGAGCTCTAATGAAGAAAAAGAGAGTCGTCTTCAACAGTAAATGTCCACGAAAACCCAGCCTAATCATCAAAGCCTCCAAAAAGTCCCGCTCAACCTAGTCATAGGCCTTGTTCATGTCATCAAATTCACGAGCTCAGCAGATTTAGAAATAGTAGCAAGATGCACTTCAGCACTTGGCACTACATCATCATGATGCAGATGCTTCGCAGGTCCCTTCCCGCACAAAGGATTATCCGTTAGCCTCTGAGTACGCACCTCAGTCGACAGACAAAGAATTAGAGAAGATTCCAGGCCTGGCAAAACGAGGGCATCAGCAAAAGCAAAGTCAGAGATAGGAGAACCACCTGAGTTATCTGAGAAGGACACAGACCGGGCTTCCTTGTCCTCGGTAATAAGTCCCAATAAATCCCCTTGTAGAAGTAAAGAAATATTAGCCAATAGAGAATCCCTCTGGAGCCGTTGGGTCTTTGCTAATTACATCAAGGGAGAGTCTGTATGAACCACTACATGTGCACATGATGCAAGCTGGGTTTTCAAAAGTCTCTTATCATTTCGGGACGAAGGAAGCACATCAAATTCATTTTGGGAGACGGTAATCTCACATCCTTTTGGCATGATTGTTGGCACCCCGTTGGCATTCTTTCCCCTCATTGGAGCAATGCGTTTTATCACCCACCTAACTTTGCAGAGGTTAGTTCAATCTACTGCAATGGTTCATGGATTTGGCCTATTTACTTGCACCAAACCAGCCAACCACCTTTTGACCTTGAGAATGGAATTCTTGATAAATGCATTTGGTCTCTCTCCCTGATGGCTCCTCCTTTAAACACACGTGGGAGCATATCTGACACAAAAAGGAGAAATTCGAGGGTTATAACATTAGTTGGTTCAAAGGCCCTTACCCAAGACATAGTTTCTTCACTTGGCTTGCACTCAATGACAAGCTCAGCACTAAATACCAACTTCTTCATTGGAATGTGATATTGATCCACTATGCACTTTTTGCCATCTTGATTGCGAGACAAGAGATCACCTCTTCTTTTCTTATAGTTTCACTCGAAGAATCTGGAGGCATGGCTTCCAACTCATTGGAGGTCCCTCACGCATAATCGAGTGGAATGATATCATTGCTTATATCACCCCATATGCCCTTGAAAATAACTTGAAGGCCACTATCTTGAAGCACTTCTTTGGAGCATGCGTCTATCATTTTTGGCTTGAGAGAAATAGAAAAATCTTCAACAATGAAGCCAAGACAGAGGAAAATATTTTTATCTCCATTTACAATGATGTTAGATGTAGAATTATTGCTGGTAGAAAATTCCCTTCCAGTAGATCAAATATCATAATAGGAGATATGTGGAAGCTTGAAAATAAGTTTTGATTAGGCAAGTTGACCTTGCTTGTTCTTTTGTAAATGTTTTGTACAATTGTACTTTTTGCATATAGTAATACAAACACAAGAAACATTGCAAGCATAATGTGGCAAAGCGGGCCCATATAGCAGAAGAAGTACCATGATCATGAAGTTGGAGTTTTGGGCGGGAGACGTAGAGTCCAAGAGAGTTGGGCCCAAAACTTTGGACTTGGCAGTTACTGCCGAGTTAGTTATATATACACGTACACACATTACAACTAGTTTATTTACACCTTATTTCAACCTTCATGGGAAAATTTTAATTATTTGTAAATTAGAAGGGAAATATTGCACCAATTCATAAATTCTCTATTAACTACTAATGAAAAAACTCACCTAAGAGCTCAACATGCAATATTTTTTAAACCACAAAGGATATCAGTGAATTTTGAAATTATAGAGAATTTCGTGCAAATCTCACAAAGTATAGAGGGCCAGTGGTGGAGCTAAGACCCAATGGTCAACGGGAGAACATTTATATATATATATATAATTTTTTAATATAAATTAAAATAATAATAATAATTTTAGAACTATATTTTATAATTATCCTAGTTTGACTACATATTTTGGAAACATTGAACATTCAACTTAAAAATATTTCTTTATATAAGTGATCAAACAATCATTTTTTCTTTTATTTTCCCTTCCTTTATCTCTTCATTTCTATGTATATTTTTCTTTTTTTCTTTCTTTTTACTTATTTGCTTGTTTTTCATTTTGAATTAATTTTTTTGGTTTAAAAACAAAATAAAAATATAGATACTACCTTTATCACAATCATGAAGGGTACATTTTTATCACGAGAGGATTCATCTCATGTTATTGATCTCCCATAGTCAAAAAATTAACAAAATAAGTAATGGTAACATTTTTATTAAAAAAAAAGTCAGGGCCCAAAGCCTCTATGGCTCCGCCTTTGTACGGGGTTAAAATGCATTTTTACCCCAGAAAAAGGCAGTACGGATGCCATGCACTTGGACTACCGTCCACCGACACTCCTACATGCACCAGTGTGCGCGTGTAAAGCAGGCCTCAACAAATTCTGTTCAAACAAAATATCCAAACCCTTCTACATGCACTAGTGTGCGCGTGTAAAACACGCCTAAAAAATTTTTGTTCAAACGAAATTTCCAGACCCTAGAAAACACTCAGCGCCATACCTCCCATGGTGATGGCCTCTAGGTCGCGCCAACAGAAGAAGAAATGCCCAACGTGGATACAACGATACATTTGCAATAATACAATTTGATTCAAGGTAAAAATCACTTTCTATCAACTTATTTCAACTACTTCTTGAATTTGTATATTTTATACAAACAACTAAATTCACTTCGAATCATCGATAAAAATCACTTCCTATTAATGTATTTCATCTCGTCCTTCATCAATTTGTTTATATTCGTCTATGTATACTGATGGGCATTGAAACCACTAAAAATAAAATACCAATTCTTACCTCGCAAATGTAAATAGAGTACGTGATGAGAAAGGGTCGAATCTATGAGAATTAGGGGATTAGGATTTACCAAATACGCCAAGTAGATTAATTAAATAAGTTATAATAAAAAAAGGAAGTTTTTCATGCGAAAAAACAAAATAAGTAAAGCTATCCAGCACACTGGACCACGCTACGTGGGCACGTAACCGGGAAGAAAAATAAAAAACATAAAATAGAAATAAAATGACTAAAACTCGCAATCCTAAGTTCACGTAAAGCTGGTAAAATAGGAAATCAATAAGAATTAAATCTAGCTTAAGGTATAATCGCAATTTCGGTCAACAAATCCGATCTTAGATGCAAAGATACTTCCAACTATTTTGATAAATCAGTTATGGTTATTGGCTCGGTCTAACAACCTCATCTTTCCTTACAGTGTTGATAACGGTTTAAATCCCCTAAGATTTTTCCCCGTTATCACGTTACCTATTAGACGTTTTAACCCCCGAAAATGCCCATAGAGTCTATCTAAAGGCAGCAATAAAATCTAGAAAGACCTTATTCTAAAAGTCAATACTCTCACGGTAATCGCTCATTTAGATTGCGTAATTATACAGGAAACCTGGTTACCACTATTCTTAAATTAATTAAATTAATCTAATTGGCTACCTATTGTCATTCAATTGAATAACCGCGCGCAAAATTAAACAAACACAGAACAA
Source organism: Cordia subcordata (assembly GCA_028554755.1). Taxonomy (NCBI): domain Eukaryota; kingdom Viridiplantae; phylum Streptophyta; class Magnoliopsida; order Boraginales; family Cordiaceae; genus Cordia; species Cordia subcordata. Next base: position 12,039,343 of record JAPTOF010000016.1, read on the forward strand.
TATTAATCCTTAAAGTAGTATATATGCAATATCAAAATAACATAAAAGAAATAAAAATATTAGATCTCATGGAATTAAAGAACTGAAATTTTGATTAACCCTTGGCTAGAAAAGAAAATTAGAATTTCATGTCTGCAAGATGGCGCCTAAAATATGAAAAGTAACCTGCTGAATTTTTTGAAAATATTGTCTGACTCTTTAAAGAAACACAAGTAGGAAATATAAGAAAAGCCCTAACTAGTTTGCTTTTTCAAATAAAGAAATTCTTAAAAGCTAAGGGAAAATGAAAAGGTAAAAACCTTAATCACAATTTTTTAACGAAATAAAAAAGTCTTCCAAAGTTAATCTATTTCGTTTTTTGAACAAGGCAAGTCTTCAATGCAATTTTCTTCCAAACGTGCAGCGAAAATATCTTTAATCTTGGTCAAACTCGGTCAATCTCGCGTAGCAATTTCATGACATTTTTCCAGATGGTAGAGTCAACTTTGGCTGCTACAAATGCATCCAAAAAGCCTCTATATCTATGCACGATGCATCTATCTCCTTTTCCTAAGCACAATCATGTAAAAATACACTAAAAACATCGATTAAGGAGTTCCAAAATCAAGTGCATTTAACTATAAATTAAAGTCTTATTTAGGACTTATCAAATTCCCCCACATGTGAACCATGCTTACCCTCAAGCATGAAAACTATTAAGAACAAGGACTTCACGTGCAAGACTGACCAAGAATGTAGTTTTGCAAAGATACAAAGTTCTACAACCAAACATAATGCCAGTCATGCAATCAAAATCCCTACACTTTCTTGAACATAGCTAGCTTCAAAGAATTCAAAATACAGAACACATTCAAAACATATGTCATCAAAACTTTAACTTCACAGCTCATCTAACAACTCCAGCATTCTACAATCCATCATATCATCATTCAACACAAGAACATACTCATTCAAACTCAAATTCTCAACATAATTTATTAAACCTTACCCAATTCAAGCATTTGCAAAAAAACAAGCAAGTTAACAGTTCTTTTCAAACTGATAAACCAAATTTTCTTCTACTTTCAACCAACTTGAAATGCCTTAGATTTTAATCATGAAATTGCATTAGATTTCCAACTTTCGTAGCACTTTTTAAACAACAAAACCTGACTTGACCAAAAAATTTCAAAAAGAAACCCAACTTTAGTAAGAGAATCCCCAAAAGCGAACATTGTTCAGCAAAAATATGGCCACAAGTTTTTTTTTTTTCAAAAATAATCCCATCAGAATTTTCCACCAACTTCAAGATGGTTCAAACTTCTCACAAAGCAAACCCAAGCACACAAACCTTCAAAAGTCCCTCCTCCACAACTCAAAGAAACTTGAAAGGGAAAACAAAGGTAAGCCAGTTTTTTTGCAAGTCAAAACAAGAACCATCACATGTATAAGTCACCTTGCTAGCACCCAAACACTATGTAAATAAACCTCGCACCATTTAAAGTACTCATAAGAGATTTAAGCCAAGTATAATTACGCTAATGTGAAGAAAAGAGATCAAAAGCACTGTCTCGGTGTGCAATTTTTCACAACGAGAACAAGTTTGTGCCTACGCTCAGCTGGTGGAAGGCCAGATCACTTCAACTACCCTTTTTTTTCCCTTTTTTTCTTCACTTTTACATACAACTTTCATGATTTGCCTAGAATGTCACTCAATCTTTTTAGGCGGTGACAAACATTTTTGATGAATGCTCTCAGTTACTCAGTTGGTCACAATTCTATGTGGCTTTTAGCTTACTCATGGTCCCCCTTTTTTTTTTCCTTTTCTTTTGAAGACCAATGGAGTAAGAAGACGCTTATTTAGTTTGACTTCATTCATTCATGATCCCCTTTTTTTCACAATTTAACTTCAAGCACTTTTGCAGGAGTGACCTCAACCCCGACATAACTTTACAAGGCACGCATTTTTTCACAATTTTACCACAAAAAAGAAATCATGGCAAGTACCCATCAACTCAAACTAAGCATTGGCTCTCTATTTAAGCATATGCACATTTTTAAACTCAAGGATTAAGCAAGGTTCAAGCATGACATGTTCAAGTAACTAACAAGGGACAAAAACAATGGGGATGGATTCATTGCATGTACTAACTTATCATTGCAACCAAAACTAGATTCCTGAGTATAGGGATTAGACTCTTTCCACGAGAAATACCAAGTTTACCAAGAAGAAAGTTGATCAAGAAGAAAAATGATTTGACAAAAAGACTGTAAAAAGACTTTTTACTAGCTTGACTCAAAAAAACAAGAATGAAACTAAGGCTAGAAGAAAAACAAACACTAAAGACAAACCACAACACATTACACAACATATGAACGGACAAGACACAAGTCATCACATAAAGGAACATTTAAGCATAAAAGGCACGTAAAATAAAGGATGAAACGAAGTAAACCTCCCCCATACTTAGCAAACACATTGTCTTCAATGTGGAAATGAAAGAAAGTGAGAAAAAAAGAACAAAAATAATAAATAAGGACAAAAAGAAAAAAACAAGAGAAATAAAAGAGAAAATTTTGAGGAAATCCCTAAAATACAAGCGAGGGAGGTGAAATGGCCGTCGAGCATTCAAATCGGAACCATGGTACCCCGAATGTCGTGCCCATGCATAGAGGAATTCTTCCAAGTTGGCTAGCCTAGTGGATTGAATAGGTGTGTGCAAATGCTGGAGAAGCCAATAACCAAAGTTAACCCTCCTCCTATGAACCATGCACCAAAGGAAAAAGAGTTTCATTTTTGTCAAAACTGTAAGATTGTTGGCTCTTCTGGAAAGGAATATGTCAAAAAGTGATGAATGTGGAGTAATGCAAGGTTTTCAAGAAATTGATCATGTGTGGTGTTGGGTTTATAAGGAAGGGAGTCTTTAGGTGCCAATTTCTTATAAGCGAGTGTAGCATCAAAATCAAGGAGGAAAGTATAGTAACTATACAAATAGTCCTCTATTTAAGAAAATATCCCATTTATGAATTCTAGAATGACGTTAAATTCAGTCACAGACAGAGAAAAATCGTTACTCATCAGTTAGAAGTAAACCCGATTTGGAGTGTTAACATTCATAGTGCCTAAAGTGTCAAACTTAAAAGTGGCACAAAATTCACGTGTCAGTTCATAGTAAGTAGTCTCATGGATAGTTGCATTGGTTCTCAAACCAACAGTATCAAGGAATGCTAACACCTTACGTTCTAAATCAGGCATTTTGAATGCTACAAAATCCATAGCCTTACAAGCATATAAATCTCAAGAAAGCATCTCGGCATACCTGACGCAATGTTCTGGATTCATGAATAGTGGAGCGGTATGTGAAGGAGTTATTTCCATGCCTTGCGAAACCCCGACCAACTGTAATCTAAAATTGACCAGTGGTGGAGCAGCAAGTGGCTGTTACGTGGCCTATTCTTGCATCATTGCTTCACCTGTGTCGCCGCTGGTGGTCAAGGTCGCTGGAGAAGCCACTGATGGTGTGGAATTGTGGGATAGGGAATCCAAAATAGTCTCGTGGGCTCCGTTAGATCTCTGCCCATGAAAGTAATTTGCGTGACTTGTTGGTTCGAACTAATGTGCTTGAGGCAAAGTCAGTTTCCACGCCTTTACCAGCTAATGTTCAAATGCACCTTGGTGACAACGACGTTTTTGAGGATCTTTAGCTTTATCTGATGACAGTGGGATCACTGCAATATGCCATTCTCACACGCCCTGATCTTGCATTTTCTGTGAACAAATTGTGTCAGTTTATAGCCACTTTAACCATAAATTAGTGGCAGCACTGCAAGCGAGTTATTTGTTATATTCGATCTTCTTTATAAATCAAGCTCACATTTACACCATGTTCTATTTAACAAGTTTAAGCCTTTAGTGATGCTAATTTGGCAGGATCAAGTGAGGATAGATGAAGCACTAGTGGTTTTGCAATTTATTTGGGAACAGCATCATTTCTTGGTCAGCTAAAAAGCAATCTGCCGTAGCTTGATTGTCGACCGCAGCTGAATACAAAGCAATTGCTAATGTTACTGCAGAACTCATTTGGTTGCATTCATTATTGAAAGAGTTAGCTGTTCAATTGTCTGAACCAACAACTTTATAGTGTGACAACATTGTCACTATGTATCTTACCAGCAATCCAGTGTTCAAAGTGCAAACTAAACATGTTGAAATTGATTATCATTTTGTTCGCAAGCAACTGGCGGAAGGATTTCTCAGAGTTCATTATCTGTTAAATAAAGATCAAATAGGCGATATATTCACGAAATCTCTGCCTAATCTGCATTTCTATGCTTTAAGAGGCAAGCTCAAACTGTCCGATAGAGATTTTGAGCTTAAGGGGGAGTGTCAGCCAAAGTAATCTTCTTGTCTTTAGCAATTTGTTGTATATGTATATTCAGTCTAGATATAATACCATTTTTAATAGCTTTATTTATGAACTAGATACTTTTGAACTTTGCTCTCATATTCCTTGTATTTATATGTATTGTACCTATCATTTGGAATTCAAATGAAACTCTTCAAACTCAAACTACAATCATAATTACAATCACAATCATATCCATCATAATAAATCATATATTATTCACTTCAAGGAATGATTTTGAGCCAATTGGCATAATTAAATATTTTTTCAGTCATAGATGTGGATAATACTTAAAATATCCATTTAAATTTATGCTTTTAATATTGCTAATATAAGAGCATATCCAAGGCATATATATAAAAGGAGATTTAGTTATATCACATATCTTCCCTGAATAAACAAAATAGAGGAAAAATTCTCTAACCTCTTGCAGCGTAAAGTTCTTGCCCACTAGTCGCCAATTACCTTACGAGAAGATAACCGTTATTTTCACAACTCTAAAAACCTTTTAGTTCTAAATATAGAGGAGAAATTTTATATTGAGAGAAGTTTGTTTCAGAAGAATACAGGAAGAGGAAGGAAAAAAATAACAGTTCTCTGGCATATATTATGTGTATATACTTTATTAACTGCTAAGAAGTAGTTTTATTCTGATAAGGAAAACTGATAGAGGTAGTTGTTTTAATAACTGCCTCTTTGCCTTATCCATCCAATATTCGGGTCAGGTCGACCCACTCATGGGCGCCCACCCGGATCCATTTTCTTTCGTCTCCCACTTGCACATGAAGGGTCAGACTTCATATGCTTAGCTAGTTACTTTAGCTCCACTTCCATTTCATCTTCTTTAAATATGTATGAACTATCATATTGGCAAATAGGTCGTGCGACCAGCAAGCATATGACCATTGATTGCTACCAACCTGTTAAGGTATATAGCTACTTTAACAATTTGATGAGTTGTGATTTGGTGTGTGTTTGCATCGCCATTTACTTATACTTTAGAGGTGTTGAATGCTTATAATGATGCATTAGTGTAGTACTTTTGATAGGAATAGGATTAAGTGTGAATAAATGTGCATATTGAGTTTAAGAGATAAAATGCTACACTAATAGCTTATTTTCAATGATTCAGGTGATTTTGGGTTAAGATAAAGATTGAACAATGAAAGGTGATGAAGATAGGACATGCACGGGTCTAAGGGAGAAGACTAAAGGCCGAAATGACGAAAAATTGGATGAAGGAAGTCAGCCGGACGTTAAGGAAGAATTGCCGGTCGACCGACTAGGTCGACCGGCCACTCCAGAGAGCCTTGTCGAAAAGCCGGACGACCCCCCTTCAAGAGCCGGTAGACCGGCTAGGTCGATCGGCCACTCCAGAGAGCCCTTGAAGAAAGCCAGTCGAGTACTCCAGAGGCCGGTCGACCGGCTATGCGCGAATCTATAAATAAAGCCTGATGCGGAGCAGAAAAGGGAGGAGTTTTTACACACACTTCACACCTATTCTCACACACACTTAACCCTATTCCCTAGCCGCCTCACACACCCTTTTCACATATTTTTCACGAAGAACCAAGCTTCGTTGGAGATTCAAACGCTTTGGAATCGAGATTGTTTACAAGCTGTGTTCTAAAGTCGCTAGGATGAAAGGGGAGTTTCGTTATATCTCTTTCATTCTATTTTCTATTATGTCTGAGTAGGCTTGTATAGGGTGATAAAACTTATGTAATGGGTTAATTTTATACTCTTATGATATGGGATATGATGGCTGAATATATATATATATATATATATATATATATGTTTTGATTTGTTTTGTTTAATTGGGTGTTCTTTCATTCATGTCTATGTGTTTGATAGAATACTTAGATGAGTACATATATATTAATTGAAGTTTGTTTGTTACTAAACACATCTAATCCATGCTGTACTCATGTCTATGTGTTTATACATGGATGTTATGAAGTGGGTAGTGCTTTTATTCATGTCTATATGCGTATTTGCATGCCTAGTAACAAGCATAATTTCAATATCACATGTGTATGAATGTTAGTCAAATCCTGCTGTAGTGATCTTAGAATGACGAAGTATAATTTAAGGCTAATCTAGGTCGAGTTTCCTTTGGCTTTAAATCCAGCCAATAGGTTTCAGGATAGATTTAGTCGACCTTAGCAACACTAGGTCTTGGCTTTAAACCTAGCCAACGGTTTAGGTACTAGGGTAGGTTCATTCTAAGTCACCTAGGAAGTTAGTTAGTCCCTCTTGAGGCCCTAGGTCATAAGGACCACGCCGTAGCTCTAGGAGACGTCGCCTAGGGACGGACCCGCACCGAGTCCTAGGGGGAAATCAGGACACTAACTAACAACCTAGTTAAGAGCACTTTTGATAGTTAGCCATCATCCCTTAATCCCATAGCATTTGATTATGGAGTTACCCATTCATAAGTCCAAGTCACCCTAATCCCTTTCCAATTGTTAGTTTCTTCTTAATCAACCTGCGTCCCTTTTTGTTTTTATTCATAGTTTAGTTTTCTTTCATTTTCTTAGAGCTCCCGACAATCCAAACCTTCACAAGAAAAAGTACACTTAGTTTAGATCTTTTTTTTTAGCTTTGTTTAGGACACCAAGCATAGGATACATTCACGATATTCACGCCTCCCTGTGGTTCGACACCCGCACTCGTAAACACTGTATTGCACGATCCGTACGCTTGCGGGTCTTTTAAAACTTGCACTCGTAAGAAGACACCACAATTCATGTCCTTTCCATATCTTGCAGTGTCCTAGACAAAATTTATAATCTCAATATTATAGTGACTCTATCTCTCGTACAACATATCACTTTATCCTTGTGATAGCCAGAGTCCACCTTTTACAATATCATGTGTTCTCATTATCATGTCTTTGTCCATATCGACAAACATGATCAGACTACCATTAAACACATATTTTGATATTCAATTTAGCCTTCCTTTTGCACATGGATCTTTCTATTATAATCAGGTTGCTTTCTTAGACATGTCTCTTTAGGTCGAATCATTTATGACCATCGATAACATGCTAAAGTAGCATACACCAAATTAAAATATCAAGAGATAGCCAAAAGAATAAGGACATATAACATAATTGTTTATAAAGGTCTCACACAGTGAAAAAGCAGGGATCATTCTTCACTACCGTAGTGGTCGTACGACTCACGTGCTATGATACTACCAAATTTTGTATTGTATGTCTCAAACTTATTAATACCATACAGATGTATAGTTAGACAATCCTTATTGTCTAATATGAATTCTTCAATTGATCATCCCTTACTTAAAATCAATTAAGAATTTAACATTTGGCTGTGATAGACTTAGTAGACAATGGGAATCTACTTTGATCATGAAAAGATTGTTCTGAACATATGTGTGATCTCATCTTAATCTTTTATTAAGGCGACTATCATTAAATCAAGTTTAAGGGTTCTTCTTTTTACATGAGTTAGTCTCATCTTTGCGCACCTCCGTGTGCCAAAGACGATTGCCTCTATAAGAAGGGCAATCCAGAGTCTATTAGAGATACCTTTTTTATTTTATTTTTTTACCATATGCACAAAAAATAAATATCATTGAATTAAAATATCATATATAATGGAAATATCTATAATGCACTTTACTTTGCAATATTCGTACATCAAATCCTGCATAATCCTATAGATCTAACATGATCTAGAAAAACATCCCTTGCCAGAGGTTTAGTAAAAAGATCCGCAAGCATATTGCATTTGGATATATATTACAAAGTCACTTTCTTTAATATCTCTCACAAAGTTATACTTTATATCTACGTGTTTGGTTTTACTGTGATATTTAAGATATTTGACATAGGTCATTGCCGCTTGACTATCACAGTATATCGTGATTGGACTCCCACTATCATTTGAGAATCCTAAATGCTCAAAGAATTTTTTTTAACCAAACAGCTTCTTGAACTGCAGCTGCACAAGCGACAAATTCAGCTTCCATAGTAGACAAAGCAACACGTTTATTTCTTGCTGCTCCAAAATATAGCACAATTGTTAAGCAAGAATACATAACCCAAAGTTGATTTGCGTCCATCCAAGTCGCCAGCCCAATCAACATTATTATATCCTTCTAAGCGTAAGCTTGACCCTTGAAAGCAGAGAGCATGGCGTTTAGTACCTTTCAAGAACCTTAATGTTCTTCTTACAACTTTCCAATGCTTTGGTCCTGGTTTCGACTAGAAACAACTAACTAAACCAAAGGCAAAAAAAATCTCAAGTCTAATACACATCATGACATATATAAGACTACCAATGGCACTCAAATAGGGCACAGTTGGTAGTCTTTCCTTTTCTTCTGGAGTGTTAGGACACATATTGATACTCAAATTCAAGCCTTTAGCTATCGGAGTGTTAATGGCTTTATAATTTGCCATCTGAAAATGTTCAAGTATCTTGTCAATGTAAGGCTCCTGAGATAGGGACAATAGTCTTTTGACCTGTCTCTATGAATTTTAACACCAAGAATATAGTTTGCTTCCCCCATATCTTTCATCTCAAATTGAGAGAGTAGCCACTCCTTATTAGCTTGACAAAATCTTTGTCATTTCCAGCAAATAGAATATCATCCACATACAGAGATATAATAACAAATTTTTCCTTGAAATGTTTAAAATATACACAGTGGCCTTCGTCTATCATTTGAAAATCATTTGATGAAATGACTTCATGAAATCTTATATTCCATTGTCTAGATGCTTGTTTAATACCACAGATTGATTTTCGTAATCTACAGACTTTTTTCTCTAGACCTCTTTCCACAAAGCCTAAAGATTGTTCCATGTAAATCTCTTCTTCTAGATGTCCATTGAGAAATGTGGTTTTGATATCCATTTGGTGCAATTCCAAATCTAATTGCTCCACTATAGCTAGAATAAGGGAAATTGAGGTAAATCTTACAACAAGAGAAAAAGTTACTTCAAAATCAATTCCTTCCTGTTATGTGTAGCTTTTTGCTACTAAGCAAGTCTTATACCTCTCAATAGAATTATCAGCTTTTCTTTTAATTTTAAGAACTCATTTGTTCTCAATTGCTTTGCGTCCTTTTGGAAGGTCAACCAACTCCCATACTTTATTCTTTTTCATTGATTCCATTTCCTCTTCCATCATCTTTTTCCATTCTTCCTTATCAAGACATAAGAGTGCCTCATGTACTGTCTTAGGTTCTTTCTCAGTTATAATAAAGACTTCTCCTTCGATTTCAAATTGATGACGAGAAATCATTCCTCGACTACTCCTTCTAGGATGAAGTTGTGAAACAACATCACTAGATGATGCAATATCTTCTTTGGATCCAAGAATTTGAGATACATCCTCCTTCTTTTCTTGCAATTGTGATACTTTCTCTTGTACCACATCCAATTGCATAACATATTCTCTTGTCTCATGTAATTCTTATAAACCAAGATTCTTGTCAACTTCACCTCTACATGGAATGTAACATCTCGTAATTCAATTTTAGTAAGACTTCCATCATTATGTTCACCAATGAACACATATCCTTTAGAGTACTCAAGATATCTAATAAAGATACACTTTTTGCCTCTGAGTCCTAATTTCCCATACTTGTGAGACGGATCATGAATGTAGGCTGTTGAACCCTAAGGTCTTAAGTATGATAGATAAGGTTTTCTACCTATCCATAATTCATACGGAGTTTATGGAAGTGACTTAGTGGGTACTTGGTTAAATATATAGGCCACAGTCAATAAAGCATATCCCTAGTAAGATATTGGGAGATTGACTTGTGTCATCGTAGACCTAACTATCTCTAGGAGTGTCCCATTCCTTGTTTCAGCCACTCCATTTTGTTGTGACGTTCTAAGAATAGTAAGTTGCCTTATTATTCCTCTTTCATCACAAAGCTCTTTAAACAGATCAGATAGATATTCACGCCCTTGGTCCATCCTTAAGGTTTTAACTTTTCTTTCTAACTGATTCTCCACTTCATTTAAGAATTTTATGAAGCATTTCAAAGATTCTGACTTGCAAGAGATCAAATACATGTAACTAAACTGAATGAAGTCATCTATAAAAGTGATGAAATAATATTCCCTACGTCTTGTTTGAAAATTCATTGGACCACAAACATCTGAATGGATTAATTGTAATTAATATTCAGCTCTCTTAGCTTTACCAAATGGTTTTTCTTGTTGCTTTCCTTGCTAGGCAATATTCACAAGTTGGCAAGTTAACCTTCGTGAGTGAACCTAGAAGGTTTTCCTTTGCCAAACGATTCATTTGGTATTGACCAATATAAGCTAACCTGGCACGCCACTCAATTTCTTCCAAATCAAAAGAACAAGAAGAAATATTCATAGAAAAGCAACTAATATTATAATAACTACTAGTAGAGTTATCATCATCCAACACCATAAAACCATTAGAAATAAAACTAGAACCATAATAAGTAGTGCTATGATAATATCTACTTGTTTGTCATGGAAATACACACTAAAACCTAACCCTAAAAGAACATTGACCGAGACCAAGTTCCATTGAATATCAGGTGTAAACAAAACATCATGCAGGTACAAAGTTTGACCTCTCCGCAAGCTTAACTTGCATGTGCCAATTCCTTTGACTTCAACTTTATTGTTGTCACCTATATATATCCATCTAGTTCCTATTGGAATTCAACAGTACTCTACATAGGCCCTCGATCTCTAACTATATAGCCGATTGCTCCTAAACGCACATAAAAGAGAAGAATCAGTTAGCAACATAGTGCTAACTACACATACAGAATCACAAGAAGAAGATTTTGCTACCTTCTTAGGGTCGCTACACTTGTGAGCAAAGTGACCCAGCTTCTCACAATTGTAGCACTTTATCTTGCTTTTATCTTTCTTCTTTTGAGCACGCTTGTGTTTATTGTTGTGCTCTTTCTTGTTCTTCTTAGGATCAGATTGTTTCCCCTTATCTTTTCCCTTCCAATTTTTCCAGTTCCTTTTGCGCTTGTTGCCTGAGCCTTTTTTGGAGCTTGACTTAGCAACATAGGCCTAAATCAGAGGCTTCACTACCTCTAAACGCTCATCTTCCAATACCATATGACGAGCGGCATCATGAAAAATCTTGATGCCATCATTATGAGTCAGATTAACTTTCAAATGTTCCCAACTATTTGGAAGAGATCGGATCAGGGCTTGAACCTATTGTTCATCCACGAGGACATGACCAGCAGTCTTGAGCTCCCCAATCATGTTTGACATCTCTTTCAAATGTTGCTGCATGTTATGATTAGGTTTCTTCTTGTAAGTGTCAAACTTAACAGTAAGTTGATGCAGTTTTGTCACTATAGTACCCCCGACCTTCTCATTCAAAGCGTTCCACATTGCATAAGCAGTTGGGTACTGCTGATACTTATAGACTAGGTCATCATGCATGGAACTTATTAGTATTCCTCTAGCAGTGGAATCTTTCTTCTTCCACACCTGGTAAGCTTTCATGTTCCTTTTGTGCTGGGTTATTGCACCAACCTCAGGCTCAATCATCACATTGTTAACTACCTCAAGTGCCTCTTGTTCCTCAAGAACATAGCTTATCTTGAGTTTCCATAGGTTATAGTTATCACCATTCAATTTGTTAGCCTTATTAAGGTTAGCTATGACCCTTTTTGAAGCCATTTTCTAACATTTGTAGAGACATCCATTAGTACATGCATATATTCAATGATAAGATTGCTATTTAATGCAAATTGAATTGATAAGAATCAAACAAAGAAAGTGAACCAAAAAGGACACTAAGTTCACAATCATATATCACTTCACTTTGTTTATAGACTTATCAACTTAATTTCATTAATGTAATACGTTGTTCTATCTTAACATAGAACTCCCACTATAGCGAAAAACACACACACAAAGAACACGCAATATTTTTAATGTGGTTCGGCTCTCTGCCTACATCCACGATCCTTTTCTAGGATAAATTCCACTATTCAATAATAATGGAATTACAACTCAAGTGATGACTTTTCGCATGGATAGAAAAGTCTAGAATGAATGTAAGACACTATCGATGCTGTCAAGCTTTCTCTCTCACCCACACGTCCCCATGGGGTGGGGCCCCAAGGCATCCCAAATACAAGCTACAAAACCCTCTATTTATAGGAGAGAAATCCTTGCTCCCCAAGATTTCTCCTCTACTATTTAGGCAGCTTATATTTTGGTAACACAATTAATTGCCTTCTATAAGTTTTCTAATTTGTATGGACTTAGACTTTGAGCCACAACCTAACAATTATATATATATATATATATATATATATATATATATATATAGAGAGAGAGAGAGAGAGAGAGAGAGGGAAGGAAAAATAACCCCTTCCCCCCCAAATTTTTTATTTGCTTGTAATGTCTTGTATTCTAAGCTTTACACATCAATTTCAAATAGAAATTTGCATTATGTTGAATTTATTTATTTTTTGGTAAGATAATTTTATTTATAGTTATTTTGTTAATATTTTTAGTAGGTGAACAATTCACCAATACAATGACTAAGAGTAATTTGTCTCTAATATTTGTCATTGTATCTTTTTATTTTTTAGTATGAACTTTTGAATCATTATATTAATATTTCAGTGAGTCTTTTAGCTATTCAAAATGATATTTAAATTACCAAACTTTTGTAATAGATAGGTAATTTAATGTAATGGATAAAATTTTAAGAATGTTTAGTTTATTGATCTTTTGGTTAGGCAATTTTGGAGTTCTATATAGGATATGTTTTGGTTAGTTTCAAAGCATTTTTTTTATTTAAAAAAAATATTCTTTTTTTTTTAATAAAATAAGCGTGTGGAATAATTTTTGAAAAGATAAAACTCCTCAAAAAAATATTTTCAAATGCTATAAAAAGTATTTTTTTTTCTATAAGCCGATCCAAACGGGCCCTTAGAACCTTTAGCAAAATTTTAAAGGGTTGAACGTCATATTATGCGCCTGATCACTCTAACTTTCTAAAAGATAACTTGATTTTCTATATAAAAACAAAAATTTTTTGTCACATTCATGTAAAAATAATAAATGTTTTTTTCTATTTAGATAAGTCCAACTTCATTAGTTTTGATTAGGGCTGTACATGGGACTTGAAGATCCCGAATGGAACCGAAAAATTGTATCGAATAGTACTGGAACTGAAAGTTCCATTGACTTTTCTACAAAAATCGAACTGGACTGAACTGAGAATTTCTTTATGGTATGTTTCTGGATCTTGTTTGAAAACCATAGTGAGAACTGAACCGAACCAAACCAAAATTGCACCGATCTGGACCGAATTGAAAGAACTAATTTTTTAATATTAATAATTATGTATAATCTTTAATATTAATATTATATATGTTAATGTTACAATTTTTAAATATTTTGTCTAATATTTTAATATTAATATTTTTATTTTGATGTCATAAAAATTTTTAAATTCTTACTAGAAAATAAAAAATTTAAAAGAAGTGCTTTATATATATGATATAATCACACTTGATTCTAACCTCCAGGTATACTTCACAACTATCTAATGAACTTATATCATATTTCTTAATATTAAATCTAATCACAATTACCGTACTTAGCTTATATCATATTCCTTAGTTACTCAATTAATTTTATAATAATTATCTTAGTCATAGAAACTTTTATATACATGCTAATTATAGTTTATGATATAATCTTTGAAAAAATGAATAAGTTGTAGCAAGGTTAGAGGAGAAGACAAAAATTAATTTTTAAATATTGCGACTAGTAATCCTAAAAATAATACCAACTCTTAACTAATATATTAATATATGCATTAGTTAATTTAATAATATTACCAACTTAGTTCCCTACTAACTTAAACTAATAATTTTTAATTGATGTTGGTTATATTACATTTTTTTAATTCTAATTATACTATTAACCCTGTTTATGTAACATGCTATTTTTAATCTAATTACAATAAGCTTAATTGATTTTAATTATATAATTTAATTACTTAATAATTTAATGTATAAACTAATCAAACTTAACTTAGTTTATTCTAGTTATATGACAAACTAAATTTTGTAATATAATTAGCATAATTAAACTAATTGCCTTTATATATTTTACCAATTGAAATTTTGTTAATATGCAAACAATTTCTCCAAAATACATAGAAATTACTTAGCAGGTGTACAAAAACTCAAACTCTTTCACATATTATATCGATGAACAAGAAGAGAAAGAATGGAATACTCGTACTGAACTATCCCAAAAATTTGGAATGGTATGGGACGGAGATTTTTTTCTTCTAGTACGATTATGGTTTTGAAATATTCAAGAACCGAAAGTTTGGGACGGTTCTGGAGATTTTTCAAATCCTTGAATTAGACCGGACCGTGTACAGCCCTAGTTTTGATTAGTCAACTTTCTCTTATATATATCTTTTTTTAACTAAATAATATTTTTATACTTTGTTATAATTAAAATATTTAATATCATTGATATTCTTAATTATGTTAGCTTCCAACCTTAAATTTTTAGCACCGCACTTGTTCATTATTATACATTTTGGCTAAATAATTAATTTCAGCCTGATTTTCTATTGGCAAGCAAAGTTGATATAAAAGTAGAAGAAGCAGAGAAATGTGGAAGCTAAAGATTGGTGTAGGCCATGGAAGACGATACTTGTACAGCACCAACAACTTTGTTGGTAGACAAATTTGGGAGTATGACCCTGATGCTGGAACCCCTCGAGCGACAAGCCATTGAGAAAGCTCGTAAAATTGTTCAAAAGAAGCATCCTAGTGCTGATTTGTTGATGAGGATGCAGGTGAAAGCGCAATTCCAAGTACAAATGTGTATTACCATATCACATATCGCATATATATTATAGCTTATTAATTAGGATTTTTTTGAGTTCCACATTTAAGGTTACTAGTGGAAGAACTCATTTTCTTTTTTTTTTTTGGTGGCTTTTAGTTAGGGTTTTTTCAAATTATATTTAAGACGAAATCCTATAAGGTCTAGAGCAATAAAAAAAAATCTTTCCAATAAGTACATTTTCCTAGAGGAACAGACTCTAAGAAAAGTTTGCCTTATTTGGCCAAGTAAAGTCATGATCTTTTTTCCAATTTTGGAAGAAAAATTAAAATTAGTATTTACTATATGTCATCTCTTTTCTTTCTTATTTTTCTTCAAATAAGAAAACTTTATTTAACGTATTAATTCATATGTATTATAAAAAAAACAAAGAATGCAGAAAGGTGATATAAAATATTAACTCTAGATTTATTCAATGTATTCATTCATATATATTATAAAAAATTAAAATTAATATTTACTATCTGTCATCTCTTTTCTCTTTTATTTTTTATAATAAAATTTTATTTGTTATGCTAATTCATATTCATATCATAGAAAAGAAGGAAGAATGCATAAATGACGATATAAAATATTAACTTCAGGATTAATAGTAAAAATAAACAGTTTCGATTGAAGATTCCTTTCCAAATTTCTTTTAACTAATGATATAAGAGGATCTTATTTGACCGATATGAATGCGCATGCATATATATCCCACAACTTATAAAGGAAAGTGAGTTGGATCTGTGGAGTATACCACCAATTAGACTGGGAGAAGAAGAAGTGACATATTAAGCAGCTACTACTGCTGTCAAGAAAGATCTTTTGTTATATCGAGCCATCCAAGCTAGTGATGGACATTGGCTTGCTGAAAATTCAGGCCCTGCCTTTTTCACTTCTCCCCTAGTAATTAATTTTCAATAACATTGCTGTATAATTAGCACCAAAAGTTTTTCCTATATTAATATCTAAAATAGCTAAAGATCCACCTAATGCATGTCAATTTAAATAGTTTCTGTAGTGTTCTACCTATTGGAAAATTTCTCTTTAAAATGGGCTACCACTAATTTTTTTGATTTTATAAAATAGACTAAATATCTAGTTCCTTACTTGGGCTTTGTGATCATACTAATTTTAGTGCACCTCACAAATCTATAAGATTCTTTTGTGCGCAGGTCTATGCATTATGATAAAAGCTTTTATGGGTGGGCCTGTCAAAATTTATTATAAATAGGACTAGGTTCCCTCTCCTACTCTGAACTCTAAAAGTTGTTCTTATAAGCATCTGTTAATCTTGAGTAGAGCAGGGAGAGGAATAGATCTAAGCCCTAAACTGGGTGACATTTATTTCTTCAACAATATTGGCTCAAACAGGTATGCACTTCTGTTATCAATTATATCTTTGAATTTTATACTGTAAATTCATGTATACGATTCTATATTGCGCTTACATGTGGTATCAGAGCCACTTGTACATGATTTACAGGTTTTTTTTTAATTTTTAAAAAAATTGAAATACTTTTTTGAACATATAAATTACGAAAGTTCTTGATTTATTTTATGACTTTTTTTTTTTTGTGATTATCAAATTTTTATTTCAATAAACTTGATTGAGAACTTTGGTAGGACTTGCTTGTTCTATTGATATATAACATATTATATAATATGATCAATGTGTCGTGATGTGAGTTAAAACATTTCAAGTTTGATTTTTGAATGTTTTTTAGTCTATACACGATTCATAAGATTTTGTCTTTCTGCTTCTATTTATTTCTCCTAGATCTTAATTTTTTGTCTTAATGATCAACTTCACAGTCTGTATATTGTTGTTACTTCATATTCTTGGTATAATATACCTTGTTAAAGTGCATGTCGTCGCACTATTAGCAAATCCATAAGCACATTGTAGTGTCGCCTTGATATCCTTATTGCCTTTTACCAACTTAATGTATTAGATTGTAACTTCTATGTCATTGAGATAATACAAGGATGTAACGACGCTAATCTTATCTTTGTCAATTCATCTTTCTTTAAAAAATTTGGTGCCACATAATTTGAAAAGTTCTTTTGATTGTTTTTCTTTTTTCTTGTCCCTTTTGCTGTATATTTGTCATGTTATAAAAAAAAAGAGAAAAAAAATATGTGACAGGTTAGAGACAAACTTTAGATCTCTTAGAGCAATAGAGTTCTAAAATAAGTGCAATACCACTAAACCAACTTAGCAACTTGTTTTTTTTTTTTTTAGATCTAGAGGGTTCGATCAACAAAGCTTTAGTCCTAGATATGGATTTCGTTGAGCATTAATAATTATTAACAGAGAAAAGGATAAAAAGGCATAAGGCAAAATAGGTCTGAACTCTAGAGCTGTAATTAGTGAATGACTTTAATGCCATGCACTTTACCACCAAATCCAATAGGAGTTCTATTTGCTTTTGGTTTGCCATATAGTTAGGCTGGAACCATCATAACATATTTAAATAAAATATAACAAAAATTCTTTTCAAAAAGATGTCATAAGAATAATAAAAATAATTATTATGTTGATATTTGGTTTGTTGTTTTTTTTAATGACTAAATGTGCGGTTACTATAAGGGTCATATAGCCATGTACTCACCTAGTAACCCTTAATGAATTATTAATTTTTGGAGGTAGCCTTGGTGGCCACATCTTGATTAGGAAATAAATTGATTTTTAAACAAAATTACGTAATTTTGTTTGCAGTCACGGAATCTTTTTTCTTTAATAATTATGGTATTGACTTGCTATTTAATAATTATGGTCACACATTGTTGTCATGGAAATAAATTTTATTAAATGTTAAATTTTTTATATTTCTTTCCATGGAAATTTCTATTTACGATTTATAAATTAAGATTTGATCTTAAAGTTTTGTTTTTTTGGTCCTCCAAGTATAACAAAAGTATTTATTTTCCTTGTTCAATTTGAAATTTTATATATCTCCTATTGCTAGATTGTTCATGTATGTGTCATGTTGAATATTAAACAAATTTCTAAATATTACTTCCTGAGGAATGCAATTTTTAGTTGATCATTGAGGCACGTCATATTGAAGTATTTCATATTGTATGATCACGTGCATGCATAACATTTTGTGATTAAATTAAGCATTAATTTTTCCCAATGAGTTGATAGAATAGATTTACGTTGGCAAATTCACCAAAATTATTTGCTCAATTAAATTTATGGCTTTTCTCATTTTGTTTGGAAAACTACCATGATAAATTGTGCAATGTTCTCCCAAAGGAGATCATTATATGGCTTTCGCATAGTAGTATAAACATAAAGTATAGACTACAGTACTGTTAGGGAGCTTAATTGCCCAAAGGTGGTTGACTTTTTTTTCAATGGGGTGATCTTATGTGTATTACTTTATCTTAAAAGAGCACTTATTTACATGTTGAATTATCTACCCAAAGGTGGATATGATGATGATGTGCTTGCACTCTTTTGTTTATAATGCTTGTTTTGAAATATAGCATGTATGTGTAATGTTTGTTGATATTGCATTCTTTTCTTAGATAATTTCTTTTGCTTTGAACAATCATTACTTTGAAGTCTTGAATGGATAAAGTGGTTTGACCCTACTTTCGTTGTTCCTGTCGCTTTGATTGATAAACATAGCGATAAAGATGAGAAATATGATAAGTGATCGGAGAAGTCTAATTGTATTGATTTCATGACTATGAAGAGGACCATAATTGAATATTTCTCAAGTGCTTTGTCTGAAATTAAGAATACAAAAGAATTCGTAACAGTTACAGTAGTAGGGATACCAGAGAATCTTGGGATATTGATGATTTGATAACCCATTGTGTTGCTAAGGGAAACAAAATTAAGGGTAGAAACCCTAAGGTTGCATTGTTTATTTCAAACCTTAAGCCTTACTCTGATAAAGTTAGCACCTTAAATTCTAAGGGCTATGTTCATAAGGGAGGTCGAAGTTGTAAAAAAGGTTGTAAGGGTTAGATTCAAGACTAAAATCACAATGTAGGAGGTCTCAAATTTGTAGCCATTAAGTTTGATAAAAATTGTTGCTTATGTAAGAAAAGATCACAAGAGAGCTCATTGCATAAGTTCAAATCTTAAATAGGGGAAAAGAAAGTAAAAGAAAGCCAGCTGAATTAGAGTCTAAGATTAAAGTTGGAATCAATGTTGTTATTATAGTAGAATATGTAGGATCTATTGCCTATATTTAAACACTAGTTTTGAACTTGTTTTAAAATTGTTTTCTATGTGTCATCTTTTTAAACTAAACTTAATTTTACTTTTGTTTTGGACCAGATTGGTTATGGTTTTGACTTTAGCAATGCAAAGTACAATTATTTTTCAATTCCAAAATTGTTGGTGAATAAGTTTTATCAAATGGTTTTTATCGATTATGTTTGTTTCCAAAAGTTCTTATGACTCTTTTCATGCCAAAAAAAGAAAAATGCTTCTAAAAGAGCTTAATTAAAGAATTTTTTTTTTTTTGCTATAGCATAAAATGTCAAGTCATATTTCTAAAGAAAGAGTTAAAAGACTCATTAAAAGTGACATTTTACCTTCTTTACTTTTTGATGATCTTGGAACTTCTTGTTGGTGCATAAGGTGTAAGCTCACTAAAACTAAAAGAAATATGCTACCTGAAGTTCTAACCTTTTAGAAGTAATTCAAACAGATATTAGTGGACCTTATTCTATTACATCGTGTGATAACAAATATTTTGCTACTTTTATTGATGACTTTTCTTGTTATGGATGCCTCTATTTGATTAAAGAGAAGTTTGAAATCATTAATGAATTTAAATCGAGGTAGAAAAACAATTTGGGAAAGTAATCAAAATTGTTAAACTTGATTGAAGAGGTGAATACTACCGTAGGCATGGGGTCTCCAAATAGCATATAGGGTTGTTTGCCAAATGCTTAGATTGTGGGATTATTGCCCAATATACTATACCTAGTAGACTAAACAAAATTGAGTGGCTAGAAGACAAAATTTCACCTTTAAGGATATAATGCAAAGCATGACGAATGTCACTATCCTATAATAGTTCTTTGAAGGTGAAGTCATCCGAACAACTTATTATACCCTTAACCCTATTCCCAACAAGTCTGTCTTTAAGGCTCCTTTTGAATTTTGATTGGAAAGAAAGCCTAGTTTGAACCACTAACCCTAAGACTACTTGTTATTATTTCATTGGTTTTTTTAGCTCATTCTAAATGATATAAGTTTTACTCTCCTACATGTGATTCTAGGATTGTTAAATTTCAAATGCCCAAATTCTAAGGATTGGATGTTGGCAATGTTGCATATTCTAAGTTCATTATCAAGGATAATCATAAAGAATTTGTCTCACTTCCACTATTAATAGGTAGTAAAAATTGATACTTTTAATTACATTGAGAGACAAGATACTACTGGACATCTAATGGTAAATGAATATGTTATAGCCAATAAGAATCTATAGGTTAAGAGCTTACAACTTGATCAGCTTAATGAGAAACAACATCCAAGAAGGTCTATTAGAGATAGGAGATCTACCATCTCTAATAACGACGTAATTTACTTGGCAAACGAGATTATGATCTTGAAGATGTAGTTGTTTAGTTACTTTTGTGAAGTTATTGATGGCTCTTATGGAACTTTTTGAAACATAGAGTTATATAAAATGGGTGAAAATAACTTTCCTTATTGGTAATCTATAACAATAGGTCTACATGAAATATACTAAAGGTTTATTATTACTGGTAAGGAAAATAGAGCTTGTAGAGTTGGAAAATCCTGTTATAGTTTGAAATAGGCCTCAAGGCAATAATATTTGAAATTTGATGAAGAGATAACTTCTTATTGTTTTGAGGAAAATAGAGTTGATCTATTTATATACCTCAAAATTAGTGGGAGTAAATTTATCTTCCTAATATTGTATGCAAATGATATTCTACTAACCACAAATGACTTGGGTATGCCCCATGAAACTAAACAATATTTACTTAAGGCTTTTGATATAAATGATCTTGGGAAGCCTATTTTGTTCTTGGTATCCAATTTATTGAGACAGGTCTCGTGGGATTTTGGGTCTTTTACAAAAGGCTTATATTGATTGAGTCCTCAAACATTTTAATATAGAGAATTGTAATTCTTGTGCGTCTTTATTGTAAAAGGTGATCAACTCAAACTGAAGCAATATCCTAAAAATGATACAGAGAGGAATTCTATAAAAGATGTGCCTTATGCTAGTATTGTTGAGAGCTTGATGTATGCACAAGTATGTACTAGACTTGATATCATTTTTGTGGTAGGAGTTTTTGGTTGATACTAGAAAAATCTTAGAAGGGATTATTGAGTGATTGCTAATTAGGTAATAAAATACCTATAAAAAAACTAAAACTATATGCTTCTTTACTATAAAGTAGATCATCTAGAATTGGTTGGATATTCTAACTCTAACTATGTTGGATGTTCACATAATTGAAAATCTACTTTTGGGCATATCTTACTGTTACATGGAGAGCTATATCTTGGAAGAATGCTAAATAATAACTTATTGCCTTTTTCAACTATGCGAATTTATGGCTTGTTACGAAGCCTCATCTCATGCTATGCGGCTTAAGAACATGATATCTTATTTGAGAATTATAAATTCTATTACTAGATCTATTAAGGATCTATTATATTAATAGAGCTGTCATTTTATTCTCAAATAATAGTAAGAGTATTGAAGCTTGCAAGCATATGAATATTAAATTGCTGGTAATAAGAGATTTGTTAAAAGCTATGACATTCATATGAAACATATTGTCACTGATGGCATGTTGGCTGACCCTTTAACCAAGGGTCTTAGACTTGTAATCTTTGTGAAACATGTTGAGAATATGAGTATTTTACTATCTTTTGATGCTATTGTCTAGTAGGAGCTTTATATTATCATGGATTGTTGAATGTTCCCATTATTTTATGTTATGTTTTGCACATTGGTGCATTCATTAGCATATTGTTTTATAGTTTACAACATAATTATATATTGTGATTAGTCATATTTGTGTTTTAATAAGGATCTTGTTGGCTAAATACTAGTTATTAATTTTGATGGTGAAAATTTTGATATGCATTATTGAAATATATTATCCCTTTTACTAAAAAGCATCTTGTGAGTGTCAAATATGAGTTGAATAGACAAATGGTTGGAAGATAGAAGAAGATGAGCAACGAAGAGCATTATTTTTCAAAGATTGAAGAAGAAGATGATGAAGGCATAAGGTGGAGAAGAGGCACCATAAGGGGTACCAGATTTGTTGCTCTTATTGTGACACGCCTTAGAATTGTAAGGGTTAAGCTCAACTTCTACTTTTCATAATTCAAACAATTTTAATCTCATGAAAATTATCTTTCATAAAAGTGAAAATGATTTTGGATGCATGCATAGTATAAACAAATGTTTGAAATGCTTTTAAGCCTTCAAAATCATTTACAAAGTACCTTGAGTTTGTTGAGAGTTATGAAAGTTTGATTACATTAGCTTAAAAAGGTGTTTTAGAGGTTTTTGGCTTCACTTCAGCTCTTTAGGGTGGCCAGACCCCCTCAGCCGGTTGACCGGCTGACCAGGGAGGTCCCCCAGCTAAAACAGAGAAGGGAAGGAAAAGCCGGACCCCCTAGCTGGTCGACCAGCTAAGGTGTCTGGCCTAATCAGAGAAAGCCAAAGGGGAGCCGGACGACCTAGCCAGTCGACCAGCTGAGCAAAATGCTGTAATAAATGCACTAGTCGTTTATTACTATTTTGTCATTTTCTCTTCTTTTCTTCCACCTACAAAAACCCTAACATTTACAACTGTTTAAATACACCTTCAAAACTCATAAAGATCAATCAATCAAAGCTTGGAAAATCTATATCATCTTTCAGTTGCTAAGATCTTGAGCTATTCTTACAATATCTTTGAGCTTTCAAGAGCTTTTCTTGGTAAATCATCTTGTGAGAAGAACATACCTATTCTTCATCAATTTTTACTCTTCTTAATTGAATACACACTTTGTGAGCTGAGAAATCTTCAGAGAGACATGCATAAAAGCTTGTAAAAGTGTAGGGAAATCCTAAAGAGTGGGACTTTTGGGTTCTTTGAAGTTTGGTTTCAAAGAGTTGCAGAACTTGGTTTTTGCTTCACTAAGATTTGAAGAAGCATTCTTAGTGAAGATTGTTGAAGTCCTAAAGGGAGCATCCTTGGGCAGTGGACCTAGGCTTGGTCGAATCACTTAAAAATCGTTTGTCTTCCTACTGTCTACTCCTTATTTATTTCATTTACTTATATTGATTATCTTGTATTTGATACTTTGCTTGAAAGAAAATTGTTGAATTTTTGGTAAATTTTTAAATATGAAAATCATTGAATATCTTAATTACCCCATTCCCCCCTCTCTTAAGATATTTGCACCTACAATTGGTATCTAGAGCTAGGGTTCTACCTATAGTTTAACAAGTAGTAGAATTACATTTAGCAAATATGGAGGGAATTTCTATTAAGCATGCACCCCCTTCTGGTGGAACCAACTATGCATTTTGGAAGATGAGAATAAAAGTGTTTACAGAATCACATGATTATAAAGCTTGGAAGATTTTAGAAAATAGACCTATCTTGCCTACTAAATTAGAAGGGGATAGGAGAGTGTCCAAACTCGAAAGTGAATGGAATGATGAGGATATTAAACAATTTGAATTAAATCAAAAAGCTCTACATTATTTGTCCAATGCCAAGAATGCAACCAAGTTTGCAAGGGTAATGGGGTGTACTTTGGCTAAGGAACTTTGGGACCAATTAGAAGTAACCTATGAAGGGACTAGCCAAGTAAAAAAATCTAGAATTGCTATGCTTGTACATAAATATGAATTATTTAAAATGCTTCCTAATGAAAGTATTAAGCAAATGTTCTCTAGATTTGTTGAGATCACAAATGGTTTAAAGACACTCGAAAAAGATTATTCCAATGTAGAGAAAGTAAGGAAGGTGTTAAGGAGCTTACCATCGTCATGGCAACCAAAAGTCACAACCGTCAAGGAAGCTAAAGATCTAAATACATTGGAGCTCAACTAGCTTGTTGGGTCACTTATTACTCATGAGTTTGATATAAAAAACCATGAAGAGTAAGATAGGAAAGAAAAGAAGTCCATTGCACTCATTGCATCAAAATATATAACAAGTAAGTATGAAGAAGATGATAAGGACCTGGAAGATGAAGAGATTGCACTTCTTGCCCGGAACTTCAAAAAATTCATGAAATTTAGAAAAATGAAGAGAGGAGTATCTTCCAACAATGCCAATTGGAAGAAGAAGGGAAAAGAAACTAAAGATTTCAAGAGGTCAAAGGAAACAAGAAGTGACGAATTGAAGTGTTTCAATTGCAACAAGCCAGGGCACATAAAAACAAATTGCCCAAAGATAGCAAAGAAGAAGGAAGGCAAAGCACTCAAGGCCACTTGGTACACCTCCAAAAGTGAAGAAGATATAGAAGAGCAACATGAGGTAGCCAACTTTTGCCTCATGGCCAATGAGGATGAGGTACAATCTTTACCTTCTCCATCCATTTATTATTCATCTAGTGAAGAAGAGAAGAGGAATATAGCTTTGATGAACTAAAGGATGCATTTGCTAAATTACACAATGATCTATCTTTAGCTTTAGCAAAAAATAAGCAAATGCATAGAAAATTGAAGCTTGTTTTTGATGAAAAATAAATTTTGGAAAAGAAAAATGCTTCTCTCATTGAAAAATAGGAATCTTGGAAAAAGAAAATGACTCATATGCCGAAGATTTTGTGAAGTTTGAAAAAGAATCTAAAGATTTGAAAAAGAAAAATATGGACTTAAATGGCATCATTCAAAAATTTACAAATGGCAAGGAGAATTTTGAAAAACTCCTTGGATGTTAAAAGATTGGTTTTTGACAAAAGTGGAATTGGGTATAAACCAAACATTAACCAAAAATATTTCAAAACCTATTTTGTCAAAACTTCTACCTCTACCTCCTCCACTTCACCAAAGTCAAACATTACTTGCACATATTGTGAAAAGAAAGGACATGTATTGACTCAATGTTACTATAAGAAACTTTGTAATAGAGGATCACATGTTCCTCATTGGCAAAGATCCAAATAGGTTGTCAAAACCAAAAATTGAAACTAACGTCGACGACCCAAGGTGTTGGGGATCCCAAAATAAAGAATTGTATTTGAGTTTCATGTGTGTAGGTATGCAATGAAAGCAAAACTAGCAAGATGAAGTGAATCTTGGATAGTAGTTGTTCCAAACACATGATGGGGAACTCATTACTCTTTTATAAATCAAAGAAAACAAAAAGAGGAGATGTTATCTTTGGTGACAATAGCAAAGGAAAAATAATTGGAAAAGAAAGCATTGTTAATGAAAATTCTCTTGCTATACATAATGTTTTGCTTGTAAAGGTACTTAAATTTAATCTACATAGTATAAGTCAATTGTGTGACAAAGGTCATAAAATAGTATTTCAATCCTCTAGTTGCATTGTGCATGAATGTGGTAATGATAATGTGTTATTTGTAGTTAAGAGAAATGAAAATATCTACACCGTTGAGATTGATCAACTTGTGTGTCAACATGTTAAATATTTATTGGTTGTGCATGATAATGTTTGGTTATGGCATAGAAAATTAGGACATGCTAGCTTGAGCTTATTAAATGATTTATCAAAACATGATTTAGTTAGAGACTTACCAAAACTAAAATTTGAAAAAGACAAAATTTGTGATGCTTGTCAATAGGGAAACAATATACGACATCTTTCAAACCCCTAAATAAAGTTTCAACTAATAGAGCATTGTAATTATTACATATGGATTTGTTTGGACCTATTGATATGGCTAGCTTAGGAGGTTCTAGATATACATTTGTAGTTGTAGATAACTATACTAGATTTACATGGGTCATGTTTCTTGTACACAAAAACGATGCCTCCAATGAATTTGCAAGGTTGTGTAGAAAAGTGCAAAATAAGAAAGGTTATTTTATAACTTGTATTCATAGTGATAATGGCATGGAATATGTGAACACTCCTTTTATGAATTTTCGTGATGAACATGGCACAGAACACAACTTTTTAGCCCCTTGGACTCCTCAACAAAATGGGGTAGTAGAGAGGAAGAACCGTACATTACAAGGAATGGCAAGAACGATGCTAAAAGAACACAACTTGCCAACATATTTTTCGCGTGAAACCGTAAACACCGCATATTATGTGCAAAATAGAGTTTTAATTAGACCTATTTTGAATAAAACTCCATATGAACTATGGCATGAAAAACACCTAAAATTTCATATTCAAGGTGTTCGATTGTAAATGTTTTATCCTAAATACTAAAGATAGCTTAAGGAAATTTGATGCTAAATTGGATGAAGGTATATTTTTGGGTTACTCCACAAAGAGTAAAGCTTATAGAGTTTATAATAAAAGAACTCTATAAGCCTATATAATATAATTTTATTATCCTATGATTAAATAATTAATTCATTAATCATGTAATGAATAATAATATGTAAATTCTATCTTCTAAATTGAATTAAACCAAATCTTGAGAATTTATGCAATCCTACATTCCAGATGTGTTATTGCATTTAGTTATTATAGATAATTTTAGATAATCTTGACCAAATAAATTAGTTACGGGAGCTTGATATTTGTGAAATTAGCAAATAATTTTACAAAGTAACATATAAATTAGGATTAGATAAATTAGCTTCGAACTTGCTTGAGATAATTCTTTTATGTTACATATGTTGATATCTTCATTTTCATGTTACATTACAGTTGTACAAGTAAACTTCTATAGGCGAAACATAAAACATTGGTTCAATTTTAAGATAATAATATTTTCCTCCTTGAACAATAAATTATGAACTGCTATCCAGAATAATCAACTAGACACCCTAAACGTACATTCAATCTTAAAAAACACAATTATTTCTAAAGTAATATCCTAAATTATACACGTTAGACTATAGAATACGTGGTTATTAGACTTTGATATTTTACAATATAATCTAATTAATTAATAAGCCAAAAGTGTAGAGCGTACACTTTAAATCTCATGCCGTGGTGGAAACTTCTTGATGATCAAGTGTAATTTTAAAAACTCTATAAACTATTGTTTTATAAAATAAAACCGTTAGTGGTTACAAGGATATCTTTACACTATTATAACATAATTTATTTTCTATTACATTATCGATAGTAATGATTTTGTTTCAATCACATTATAGTTTTGCAATAGTACACAAATATTTTATAAACTAAACTATTGTAGTATAATTATATGCATTACATTGTTGATAGTAATTAATTTTTTCAGTTATGCCATAGTTTTGTAATGATATGCACTTAATGTCGACAGGGTTTCAAGTCTTATCAATACATATTTTGCAATATATTACATGATGCCTTCTACAAGAAACTCAACACAATGTGCACTCAAAGTAACTTGTAGTATGTAATAAAATTATTTGTCATTTTAGTTCTCATTTAGATGAAACATAACAACTAAATGATTATTTTTAAATAATTGCCTCAAAGTCGATGAAGGTTGTATATAGTTCACAAGTATGTGTACACTTTTTTTCTGTACATAACTTTTTGTTCCTTTTCAATATAAATTTTTATTATTTATTATATATCAATAATAAAAAAAAACTAAACTTTTGACATATCTTTATCTATTTAATCATTTATACATAGTTTTGATCCACAAATATAAGTTGAGTTATATTATAAAATTAATTCGTACCATGATTAATATTAATTAAATATATCATAATTTATATAGATGAAAAAACTTAGATTAATTATGTACTTGAATAAAAGATATTAAAATAATACATAAATCTGTGCAACACAATGGGTGGCAATTGACTAATCTAATAGTATAACCTAAGCATTT
This sequence comes from Cordia subcordata, assembly GCA_028554755.1. Classification (NCBI taxonomy): domain Eukaryota; kingdom Viridiplantae; phylum Streptophyta; class Magnoliopsida; order Boraginales; family Cordiaceae; genus Cordia; species Cordia subcordata. Next base: position 12,067,559 of record JAPTOF010000016.1, read on the forward strand.
ATATTTAAATTGTAAATACTTTAAGAATGGATCAATTTTGAGAGAAAGGATCAAAGGAGGAGAGATAAGGTGTACAAGGGGCGTGAGAGAAAAGAAATTAATATATCTTAACTAGTACTATACAAGTTACTTCTGCTGATATACTTTTTTGCTAATAGTAACATAAATTCATATGCAAGATTCTTTTTATTTCTTACGAACACTTTTATATTTTGTACTTTACACGATTTTATTTTTAATATATGAAAAGACACCACGTAAGCGCTGATATGGCACTATAAAATTATTTGAAATTAGAGGAATTCAATATATAATAAATTATGTGCTAAAATGAATTCTAAATTAAAAAAAAACTTATTCATGCAAATGATAATTAAGAAAAGCGAATGAAGAAAGAGATAGTCTATGAAGAGAGAGAGAGAGAGAGAGTATGAAGAGGATGACATCTAACATTACTTAAATATGGCACTATAAAATTATTTGAAATTAGAGGAATTCAATATATAATAAATTATGTGCTAAAATGAATTCTAAATTAAAAAAAAACTTATTCATGCAAATGATAATTAAGAAAAGCGAATGAAGAAAGAGATAGTCTATGAAGAGAGAGAGAGAGAGAGAGTATGAAGAGGATGACATCTAACATTACTTAAAAACTAATGTCCCCCTGAAAAACATTTAATGTCTCATTATATGTGAAGAGATGGTTGTTTAAAGTTCACTAGCCTCTGGTTGCCAATAATATCATTATTGTTATTATTATTATTATTATTATTGTTATTATTATTATTATTATTATTATTATTATTATTATTATAAGATTGTAAAGGTATTATTGTATTATATCTTATAATAGTAATAATTATAATAATCACAATACTTATAAAGCGATACTTATTTCCTTCTATGTTATTTTACATTAATTCCCTAGTTCAAACAACTAGTTTTACATCATATTATTTTAAATGTAACCAATTTGATGAATTATTCATAAAGGTTCACATCAAATTCATGCTAGTTTGACGCAATTGACCTCGAAAAAAGAAAGAAAAGACCTCAATCCTATTTCAGGTATTCTCTCAATCCCAATAAAATGAAATCAGATCAAAAATGGATTGTTGATTATAAAACATATTAATAGAACTTACAATGGTGTCTTGAAAAATGAGTAATTTCTTTTGGACATTTATCCTTTTTTAGGTTTTGCACACATCCTTTTGAATTAACTAGTTAGATAATCCAGTGATACCTAAAAATATGACAAGCATTTGCTACTTAAAGAATAGCTAATGAACGAGTAATGGCTGCAAAATGATGTATATTCCTTTATAGTACTTCTACAAGTTACAATGATTAATGAGTATCTTATCACAAAATCGTTTAGGCTTAAGCTTAGACGATATTATGTCTTGATATTACTAAAACATCTAGCAACTAGCCAAACAACTAATTCGCCAACCACACTCTTCTTCGAGAAAGGTTATTATGGAGTGAAGTAGCATGTCATATATTATGCAAAAGTGATATGATTAACTTAGTAATCGACGAACAACAATTTACACGAGTAACACTAAATGTTATCCTACTTTTATTATCCAAATATCACTTCTTCTGTGCATTCCTAATTAGCATTTACACAATATTTGTTTAAACTAACACTCTTATCGTGACAACGTCATTAGGGAAGGATGTTTACCGAAAGATAGGTCTTTCCCCATGACGGGATCCCAATTACACCCTCCGTCACCATCATCAGGCCCTTCACCCAGCAAACGTAATGTAACGTAGCTTAGTGCAGATCCAACCGTGGTGCTGTGCCCTTCAACGTAGAATCCCCAACCACCATCGTCGTTCTACATGGCAATACGGATACTTCACTCTTTGTTACATCCAGTAATAAAATACAGACAAAAATCATCAATATACACACCGAACCAGTTCGTACTTGATGGTTATAGACATTGCGAAGTATCCCTTTGATGTGTTCTGGTGTTAGAACTACACTAATTAATCCACTGATGTATAAGGCAAGAATCTGGGCAAGTAATAATGTGTGACAATTAGATAAAAAAGATAGCAAAATAGAAAAGAAAATTAAACAACTAAAGCTATTTTCTATAAAGGCCTAAATCTGAAGTTCTACCATGGAAGTATTAAAATGATAGCTTATATTACAACGCCTGCAAAAGTATGAAAAGCCGTCCCCGATAACTTTACATAATATTTTCTAATTAACCGTTGTCTAAAACCTCTTTAGTTGTCTATTGTGACGCTATTTTACAAGTAAAAGGCAACAATTGAAAATCAAGTTAAAAATATATCAAATCAATTAATATTTACTATAAATAGTTGAAAAAAGTAAATATTAATTAATATGTTCGTGCAGTGTCCGAGATACAATGCTTGGATGATTTTTGCCCATGATTGAAAAGCAAAATCACTTATTTATTTAGAGGAAAAAGATTATCAGCCAACTTAGTTATTTAGTTACAAAAAATTTTTCATCGATAATTTTTGCCAATATCTTCTTGTAATGGGTAGTGTATGCACAATATAGGATCATATACACGAATTTATAATATAAAATTTCAAAAACATGATTGATAGTGGAAACACGTAACTATTTGAGTCATTATTGTTGAAAAAATAACTGTCACTCAGTTTAGGCTTAGATCTTCCTCTCCCTGTTTTACTCAAGATTAACAGATACTTATGGAAACAACTGGTTAGAGTTCAAAGTAGGAGAGAAGACCAAGTCCTATTTATAATAAATTCTGATAGGCCCACTCATAAAAGGCTTTATCAGAAGACATGGGCCTGCGAACAAAAGAACCGTATAGATTTACGATATGGGCTAAAACCAATATAATCACAAAGCCCAATTTGTGAACCAGAATTTAGTCTATTTTATAAAATCAAAAATAATTAATGGTAGCCTATTTTAAAGAAAAATTTTTCAGCAGTCTCCCACTTGGGCAACGTTAATTATTTTATTTATTTTCAAAATTTCTTTTTAAGAAAAATATTTATTGGACTAAATAATAAAACAGAATGTGGCCATAATTTTAAAAAACATTCTAGCTCACAAGATTATACCTCGAACACAAATGTGGACTAATAGGATTGTCAAACATCGAATCATGGCAGTCACAGTGTTCCATGACACAAGACTTTCCATCGTCACAAATGTCATTCAACCCTATCGTTATGGACCAAACATAAGGTAGCGTAGTAATAAAATAGTACCAACATGTGATCAAAATGTGTTATTTCTTTGTCAGTCCTCCACATATTTTCTCCAAGATTCGCATGCAAAAGGCTAGAGAATTCCATCATTCTTATCCTCACAAAATAGCATTCAACATGCTAGAGGAAAGAACATATATCCTCACAAAACGGCATTCAACAAATTAGAAAAAAGATTGTTCTTAACCTTAAAAGCAACGATCAACATGCCAGTGGTAAGAATACATATCTCCAACCAAAATAGTATCCTAATGGAGATATTAAACTCAATAGGAGATCTTATCGCAATGGACACCAAACATAAGATTTGTAGGTGCAAATATATTAAGAGTGAGGGAGGGGTGAATTAAGATATTTAATAATTTTCGCATTTAAAAATTTAAAAAAAATTCAACAATTTTTTTTCAAGCAAAATATCAAACACAAGATAATCAATATAAGTAAATGAAATAAATAAGGAGTAGATAGTAGGAAGACAAATGATTTTTAGGTGGTTCGGCTAAACCTACGTCTACCGCCCAAGGGTGCTCCCCTTCGGACTTCAACAATCTTCACTAAAAATGCTTCTTCAAATCTTGGTTAAGCAAAAACCAAATCTTACAACTCTTTGAAGCCAAACTTCAAAGACCTCAAGAATCCCACTCTTTAGGAATTCCCCACACTTTTACAAGCTTTTCTGGATGTCTCTCTCAAGATTTCTCAGCTCACAAAGTGCATATACAATTAAGAAGAGTAAAAATTGATGAAGAATAGGTATGTTTTTCTCACAAGATGATTAGCAAGAAAAGCTCTTGAACGCTCAAAGATATTGTTAGAATAGCTCGAGATCTTAGCAATTGAAAAATGATATTGATTTTACAATCTTTGATTGATTGATCTTTATGAGTTTTGAAGGTGTATTTAAAGAGTTGTAAATGTTAGGGTTTTGGTAGGTGGAAGAAAAGAAGAGAAAATGGCCGGAACGGTAATAAACGACTAGTGCATTTATTACAGCATTTCGCTCAGCCAGTCGACCGGCTAGGTTGTCTGGCTCCCCTTTGGCCTTCTCTAATTAGGCCGGACGCCTTAGCCGGTCGACTGGCTGGGGCATCCGACTTTTCCTTCCCTTTCTGTTTTGGCCGGGCAACCTCCCTGGTCAGTCGGTCGACTGGCTGAGGGGGTTGGCCACCCGAAAGAGCTAAAGTGAAGCCAAAAACCTCTAAAACACCTTTTTAAGCTAATTTAATCAAACTTTCATAACTCTAAACAAACTCAAGGTACTTTGTAAATGATTTTGAAGGCTTGAAAACATTTCAAAACATGTGTTTATACTATGCATGCATACAAAATCATTTTTGCTTTTACGAAAGATAATTTTCAGGAGATAAAATTGTTTGAATTATGAAAAGTAGAAGTTGAGCTTAACCCTTGCAATTCTAAGGCGTTTCACAGGAAGAGCAACAAATCCGATACCCCTTATGACACCTCTTCTCTACATTATGCCTTCTCATCATCATCTTCTTCTTCAATCTTTGACAAATAATGCTCTTCATTGCTCATCTTCTTCTATCTTCCAACCATCTATCTATTCAACTCTTGACACTCACAAGATGCTTTTTAGTAAAAAGGATAATATATTTCAATAATGCATATCAAATTTTTCTTCATCAAAATTAATAACTAGTATTTAGCCAACAATCTCCCCTATTTTGATGATGGCAAATTATTTCAAAAGATGAGACCAATTTACTCCCCCTTAATATCAGCTTTATTTTCAAGTAAAAACATGTTGTGGGAAATGCTCCCCCTGATAATTTTAACTTATGCACTTTTTGAATCAAACACTTCAACTAACTTCATACACATATTCATGCAATTATCAATAAGCCAAATTAAACTCATGCAATAAGCCAAACTAATGCTCTTTAAGTGCTGCTTTCTTTTCTCCTTTTGGCATCATCAAAATTAGTAAGTAAGAGAATGCGAGCAAATCCATGATAAGCAAGATTGATAGGCACTAATGTAAAAAAAAAAAAAAAAAAGCTAATCCATAAAAGAGAAGAATTTTAAGGCAAAATAGTATCTTTGGTTAGAAAAATAAAAAAGCTAAAGGGTTTAACTAGAATGATAAATCAAAAGCAATGTTTCTAGAATTCAGAAGGAATTGTGATGAAATCGATAACGGGGATCAGGGTGCATGATCATGGTGATCTTTGAAGTACTTCTGCATGTCAGAGCGCATGCCTACTATTTCCAAATCAACGTGCTCCCTCCATTGAGTAAGTTCAATCCATTGATTGTTCATGGTTGTCCTCATCTCGCCCATCCCAGTATTTAAAGCTTGTAGTTGGGTGAGAATCTGTGCCAACATTGAGGGATCTTCTTTCTGATCCATGGAGCTAGATCCTGCTTCTCTCTGCATTTCTGCCCTTCTTTGCTCATCGGCATGCCCTTGTGCCCTGGATTCTCTCATGACTCTCCTAAGTGTAACAACTTTAGGATCCATATTTTCATCCTCAGATGAGCTAACAACAATGGGAATTGTTCTGGGTATGCCCGTGTTAACCCCTCTTTCTTGCTGTTCCTCCTCTCCAAAAATGGCATCAAAGGCTTCTTGAACCTCATCTATATGTTATGCCTCAGGCCCATATACAAGCTTAGTAAAGGTTGTTCCATCCCTTGACCATTGCTTGATCATTTCTTTCACATCATTTGGTAAACTTGCATATATAGCTCTATTTATTGGATTTCCATTGTACCAATAAATACTCATGAAGTTCATATATTGCAATGTAGCTCTATTTATTGGACTTCTACAATGAACTTTGAGATTTTCATAGAATTCCCTAATTATATTGACTTTCACATCACAATGCAGATGTAAAAAAGCATACCAATCTGGACCATCAAACGATTGCAATACATTTGTTCCTACAAAGTCGGAGTCAACAAGAAATTTACCGAATAACATGGTATGTTTCCTTTGCATCTTTCAGGAAGATTGAGGTGGTGATTGTGTTCTTGCTCTCTTTCCTCTTCTCCCACGTCCATGATCTCTACCTCTTGGATTCACCATGATTTTGAGTTGATTTTTGAAGATTAAATCGATAAAAGCTTGTTTTTTATGCTGGTAATGAGAATGTGAAAAGAATTTTGGGAGAAATTGGTTGAAAGTTGAAGAATTAAAGATGGGTTTAAGAGAAAATTTAGGTTAGGGTTTGAGAAATTGAGAGAGTTTGTGAGATTTTGGGGTTAAAAGCCCTAATTTAAGCCTTGTCCATATTCAACCAGTCGAGTGGCTCGTTGTAGGTCGACCGGCCAGATCAGAGAGCACCCCAGATTTTTCATTTCAGTCGGGCTCCCTATAGCTTCAGCCGATTGACCGGCTTGGTCAGAATATACTTATATGCATATCTTTTTCATGCCCAGACCATATAAAAACACATATATGCAATTTAGCCACTTTTTATCATTCCAATTTCCCTTCTAATCTTACAAAATTGATTCTCATGCAATGGTTTAGTAAAAGTATTAGCAACTTGATGCAAAATATCAACAAATTCAAGTAGATATCACCTTTTTACACAGGATCTCTAATGAAATGGTGTCTAATCTCAATATGCTTAGTTCTTGAATGTTGAATTGGGTTCTTAGCGAGATTAATTGCACTAGTATTATCACAATATATGGGAACATTATATTGCAAGCCATAATCAAGTAAATTGTGTTTCATCCACAAGATTTGAGCTACACAACTACCAGCTGCAATATATTTGGCTTCAATGGTAGAGATCGCAACATTATTTTGTTTTCTACGTGACCAAGACACTAAAAAATGTCCTAGGAATTGACAAGTTCCACTAGTGCTTTTACAATCTACCTTACATCCAGCATAATCAGCATCAGAAAATCCACATAGGTCAAATGAGGTTCTTTTTGCATACCAAAGTCCTAGATTACAAGTTCCTTTAAGATACCTAATTATTCTTTTTACAGCAACTAGATATGTTTTTTTAGGATTAGATTGAAATCTAGCACATAAGTATACTGCAAACATAGTATCTGGTCTAGAGGTAGTTAAATAAAGTAAACTACCAATCATACCTCTATATTTCTTCTCATCTACTAGTTTACCTTTTTCATCTTTGTCCAATTTGTTGAGGGGCTCATGGGGGTCCCAATCTCCTTTGCATCTTCAAGCCCAAATTTTTTGATGATTTCCTTGGTGTATTTGGCTTAATTGATGAAGATGTCTTCCTTTGTTTGCTTAATTTGGAGTCCAAGGAAGAAGGCTAATTCTCCCATCATGCTAATCTCAAACTCCTTCTGGATACACTTAGAAAAACTCTCACACAATGATACATTGGTAGCATCAAAGATTATATCATCAACATAAATTTGTACAAGTAGAATATCATTTCCTTCTCTTTTAATAAACAAAGTGGAGTCAAGTTTTCCTCTTTCAAAGTTATTTTCCACAAAAAATCCACTAAGTCTTTCATACTAAGTTCTAAGAGCTTACTTTAAACCATATAATGACCTTTCTAGTTTAAAAACATGATTTGAAAAGTAAGGATTTTCAAAACTGGGAGGTTGTTCAACATATACCTATTCTTCAATACAACCATTTAGAAAAGCAATCTTGACATCCATTTGATAGAGTTTAAAATCCATATAACACGCAAATATAAGTAGCATGGGAATGGATTCAAGTCTAGCAACGGGGGCATAGGTCTCATCATAATCAGTCCCTTCTTCTTGATTATATCCTTGAGCTACAAGTCTAGCCTTGTTCCTAGTTACTATACCAGTCTCATCTAATTTGTTTCTAAAGACCCATTTGGTTCCAATTACCAGTCTATCTCTAGGTCTTTCAACTAACTTCCAAACTTTATTTCTATCAAATTGATTTAGTTCTTCTTACATGGCCATTATCCAATTTTCATCAAATAAAGCTTCTTTAACATTTTTAGGTTCAATATGAGAAATAAATGCATGATGTTCACAAAAAGCATTAATATTACGTCTAGTTCTTGCTCCTTGAGATAGATCACCAAGGATTTGATCTTGAGGTTGATTCCGTACAAACTCCCAAGTTTTCAGTAGATCTTCATGAGTCTCTTTTGTCTCAATGTTTCCTTTGTTCAATCATTTTCCACTTTCCATATTGGCTTGAAACTCTTTTTCTTGATATTCTTCTTCTTACTTTGTATCTTCTTGTTTTGTTGGAATCTCTTTGTCTTTTGGAGATGAATCTTCAAGTGCAGTCTTTTCCAAGAGGCAACCTGCATCATCAACTTCCTTTCTCGGCTCAAATGGGTTAGTTTCATCAAATGTAACATGCATTGATTCTTCTACAACAAGAGTTCTTTTATTATAAACTCTATAAGCTTTACTCTTTATGGAGTAACCCAAAAATATACCTTCTTCCAATGTAGCATCAAATTTCCTTAAGTTATCTTTAGTATTTAGGATAAAACATTTACAACCATACACCTTGAAGTATGAAATTTTAGGTGTTTTTCCATGCCATAGTTCATATGGAGTTTTAATCATAGGATATTAAAATTATATTATATTAAAAATGACCAATAAAATATTTTAATTTTCAAATGGGCAACCATGGCCAAGGGGATATATTATATTATATTGAAAAAGGGCCTATAAAAATATTTTAGCTTTTAATTAATGAATGTATGTTGGCTTAATATTGCTTATTATGTTGTTAAATGATTTTGATGATAAAAATTATGTTTGAATTACTACAAGCATTTTGTGAGCATGATTGAATATCCTAAGATAGGTGCTTGGAAGAAAGGGAACATGCCTAGTCTTGAACCTTGGATATAATGATGATCATTATCAAAGATTAGAGCTCAAGTATGAAGAGGAAGAAGATGAGAAGTCATAAGATGGAGATGAGGCGTCATAAGTCTACCAGCACTTACGCTTTTTGTGAATAGCCTTAGGTTCATATAATAGCGAAATAATTCTTATCTTTATTGCATATTTGATTTGAAACCTTATGGGCAATGCTTTACAAAAATTAAAGCTTGATTTGATTGCATAAAGAGCATAATTTCTTCAAACATATGTGTTAGGATGTTTTTAAGTCTCTTTTGATCTTTAAAAACATGTTTGAAGTTGGTTTGCCATTATCAAAATGGTCGGATTTTGAGTAAAATTGGTTTTTGGCTTGTTTGGCTTTGTTTCCAGCAATTCTGGAATGGTCGGACCCCCTAGCTAGTCAACCGGCTGACCAAGGAGGTTGCCCGACCAAGTGAGAAGCATTGGGGCTAAGCCGAACCCCATAGCCAGTCGGCCGGCTAAAGTGCCCAACCTAGTCAGAGAAGCAAAATAACAAGCCAGTCGACCAGCCGAAAGTCTGCAGCAATAAATGCTATAGCCATTTATATCCGTTGACACGAACCTTTCCTTTTTTCTTCACTAACCAAAGCCCTAACATTTCTAATCTCTTTAAATACATCTTCCTAACACTCAACAAAATAATCCAAGATTGCAAAACACATCATCATCATTTATTGTTTAGAAATCTTTGAGCTATTATTGTGAAATCTTTGAGCATTCAAGAGCTATACTTTGCTATATCTGCTTTTGAGAAGTTGAGCTATACTACACATTTATTTCTTCAAATCCTTGTTGTATACACACTCTTTTACCTAGGAAATCTTTAGAGACACATTTATTAAGCTAGAAAGAGTGTGGGAAAATCCTAAAGAGTGGGACTCTTGGGTTCTTTGAAGATTCAACTTCAAAGAGTTGTGCACTTGGTTTGTGCTTCACCGAGCTTTGAAGAAGTATCATAATAGAGTTGATTGAAGTCCTAAGGGGGGCATCCTTAGGCAGTGGACATGGACAAGGCCGAACCACCTAAAAATTGTTTATTTTCTTCTTCCTTATCTTTATTTACATTACTTGTCGTTATTGATTGCTTGGTGTTTGATCAATTGCTTAAGAGAATTTGCATGTATTATTTGATATTTTTTTTTGGCAAAAATTGTTCAATATCTTAATTCACCCCTCTCCCCCTTAAGATATTTGCCCCTACAATTGGTATCGAGAGCTAGGGATCTACTGATAGTTTAACAACTAATAGAATTATATTTGACAAATATGGACGGTATTTCTATTAAGCAAGCACCCCCTTTTAATGAAACTAACTATGTCTTTTGAAAAATAAGGATCACGGTTTTCATTCAATCATACGATTATAAAGCTTGGAAGATAATTGAAAATAGACCTACTTTGCACACTAATATGGAAGGGGATAGAAGAGTTCCTAAACCCGAGAGTGGATGGAATGACGAGGACATTAAATTGTTTGAATAAAATCAAAAGGTTTTACATTATTTGTTCAATGCCATGAATGCAATCGAGTTTGCTAGGGTAATAGGGTGTACTTCGACTAAGGAATTTTGGGACCAATTAAAAGTGACCTATGAGGGGACTAGCCAAGTAAAAGAGTCTAGAATTGCTATGCTTGTACATAGATATGAATTGTTTAAAATGCTTCCTAATGAAAGTGTTGAGCAAATATTTTCTAGATTTGTTGAGATTACTAATTGCTTGAAGGCACTTGGGAAAATTTATTCAAATATAGAGAAAGTGAGGAAGGTGCTAAGAAGTTTGCCATCATCTTGGCAACCCAAAGTGACAGCCATCAAGGAAGTCAAAGACCTCAACACATTAGAGCTCAACAAACTTATTGGGTCACTTATGACTCACGAACTTGAGATAGAAGATCATGAAGAAAAAGATAAGAAGATGAAGAAGTCTATAACACTTGTGGCATCAAAATACACCTCAAGTGAAGATGAAGATGATGAGGAGGAACCGGAAGATTAGGAAATTGCACTTCTTGCTCGAAACTTCAAAGAATTTATGAAGTTTAGAAAGATGAAGAAATGAGCCTCTTCCAACAACAACAATTGAAAGAGAAAGGGAAAAGAAGGAGTTCAAGAAGCAAAAAGAAGCAAGAAGTGATGAACTAAAGTGTTTCAATAACAACAAGCCCAAACACATAAACATTAATTATCTAAAGCTTGCAAAGAAGAAGGAAGACAAAGCACTCAAGGAAACTTGAGACACCTCTAAGAGCGAAGATGACATAGATGAGCAACATGAGGTAGCTAACTTTTACCTTATGGCCAATAAGGATAAGGTACAATCTTCTCTATCTATTTATTACTCATCTAGTGGGAAGAGGAAGAAGAGTATACCTTTGAGGGACTAAAAGAAGCATTTGCAAAATTACATGATGATTCTCATTAGTTTTAGCCAAAAACAAACAAATGCATAGAAAGCTAAAACTTGCTTTTGATGAAAAAGAAATTTTAGAAAAGAAGAATGCATCTCTTATTGAGAAAATAAAAACTTTAGAAAAAGAAAATGATTCATTTGCTGAAGATTTCATGAGGTTTGAAAAAGAAATAAAGAATTTGCAAAAGAAAAATGAAGATTTAAATGGAGCTATCCAAAAATTTACAAATGGCAAGGAGAACTTTGAAAAACTCCTTGGGTCTCAAAAAAAGGCATTTGACAAGAGTGGAATTGGTTATAAGCCAACTATTAACCAAAAATATTTTAAAACTTATTTGTCAAGGCATCAACTTTTACCTCCACTTCCTCCACCTCTCCAAAATCAAACATCACTTGCACATATTGTGAAAAGAGATGACATGTATCAACTCATTGTTACATTAGAAAACTTTGTGATAGAGGATCACATGTTCCATATTGACAAAGACCCAAATGGGTTGTCAAGGTAAAAAATTGATACCAACGTCAAGGACCCAAGGTGTTGGGGACCCAAAATAAAGAATTGGATTTAAATTTCACGTGTGTAGGTATGCTATATGAGCAAAACTAGCAAGATGAAGTAGATCTTGGATAACATTGTTCAAACACATGACAGGGAACCCATCACTTTACTATGAATTGAAGAGAACTAAAGGTGGAAGTGTTACCTTTGGGGACAATAGCAAAGGAAAAATGATTGGTAAAGGTAGCATTGGTAATAAGGATTCCCTTTCTATTCATAATGTCTTACTTGTAAACGGTCTTAAATTCAATTTGCTTACCGTAAGTCAATTATGTGATAAGGGTCATAAAACAATATTTCAATCTTCTAATTACATTGTACATGAATATGGTAATAATAATAATGGGTTATTTGTTGTTAGGAGAAATGAAATATGTATACCATTAAAATTGATCAACTTATGTATCAACATGTTAAATGCTTATTGGTTGTGCATGATAATGCTTCGTTGTGGCATAAAAAATTAGGGCATGCTAGCATGAGTTTATTAAATGATTTGTCAAAATATGATCTTATTAGAGATTTGCCAAAACTCAAATTTGGAAAAAACAAAGTTTGTGATGCATGTCAACTAGGAAAATAACATCCTTCAAATCCATCAACAAGGTTTCAACTGATAGAGTTTTACAATTGTTGCATATGGACTTGTTTGGATCAATTGCTATGGAAAGCCTAGGCTGTTCTAGATATACCTTTGTTGTTGTAGATGACTACACTAGATTTATATGGGTCATGTTTCTTGCACTTAAAAATAATGCCTTCAATAAATTTGCAAGATTGTGTAGAAAAGTGCAAAATGAGAAAAGCTATTTTAACTTACATTCATAATGATAATGGCATAGAATATGTGAACACTCCTTTTATGCATTTTGTGATGAGCATGGCATTGAGCACAATTTTTCTGTCCCTTGGACTCCTCAACAAAAAATGGGGTAGTAGTGAGGAAAAATCATACACTACAAGAAATGGCAAGAACCATGTTAAAATAACACAACTTGCCAACAAATTTTTAGAGTGAAGCTGTAAACACCACATGTTATGTGCAAAATAGAGTTTTAGTTAGACTTATTTTGAACAAAACTCCATATGAACTTTGGCATGGCAAAACCCCTAAAATTTCAAATTTCAAAGTGTTTGGTTGCAAATGTATCTTGAACACTAAAGATCATTTGAGAAAATTTGATGCCAAATTGGATGAAGGCATATTTTTAGGATATTCCACTAAGAGTAAAGCTTATAGAGTCTTTAATAAAACAACTCTTGTCGTGGAAGAATCAATGCATGTTACATTGATGAGACTAACACATTTGAGCTGAGAAAAGAAGTTGATGATGTAGGTTATCTTTTGGAGAAAATTACACTGGAAGATCAACCCCTAAAAGACAAAAAATTCCATCAAAACAATAAGATGCACATTAAGAAGAGGAGTCTCAAGCCAAAAAGGATGACAGACAATGCTTAAACCAAAGTACTGTGGAAAAGAAAGTGACTCAAGAAGACTTCCCAAAGAGTTGGAAGTTTGTGCGGAATCACCCTCAAGATCAAATCCTTGGTGATCCATCTCAAGACGAAAGAACTAGGCGTAACATCAATGCTTTTTGTGAACATTATGCATTCATTTCTCATATAGAACCTAAGAATGTTAAAGAGGATTTACTTGATGAGAATTGAATCATAGCTATACAAGAGGTATTAAATCAATTTGCTAGAAATAAGGTTTGGAAATTAGTTAAAAGACCTGGAGACCACCCGGTGATTGGAACTAAATGGGTATTTAGAAACAAACTAGATGAAACCAATGTAGTAACTAGGAACAAGGCTAGACTTGTAGCTCAAGGGTATGATCAAGAAGAAAGCATTGACTTTGATGAGACCTGTACTCCCATAGCTAGACTTGAGTCCATTCTTATGTTACTCTTATTTGCTTGCTACATGGATTTCAAACTTTATCAAATGGATGTCAAAAGTGCCTTTCTAAATGATTTTATTGAAGAGGAGTTATATGTTGAACAACCTCCCGATTTTGAAGATCTTGAAGGATCGATATTATTAAGTATGGTGTATCCTAGTCCATATTTTCAAAAATTTAACTAAGAAAATGTGCTAGGAAAACATTACATCTACATAACACACACAAGACATGCTTAAGAACATATAGAACATAATTAGTATTTGCAAAATATGTAAAGTTAACCTCTTGAAGCGTGGGGCCTTTGATGAAGCTATAACCATCACGAGCTTTGTTTTTACTCACGAACAAGGCCGCCAAAAATTTACTATAAGGGTGTCGCAATAGACAACTCCCTAGTCTTCTTCCCTATGATTGAAGAGACTTATCTTGAGAGAATAGCCTTTTGTGTGGGAAGAAGCAAAGTAATATGCTATTGAAAACTAGAGCAAAAATCACAATAAGTGTGTACTATGTATTGTTGTATTTTCTTACCAAAGAGAAAGAAATTAACTACGAAGTGGATTCCATAAAACGTGTAGGATCTTGTCTATTTATAGAGAGAACCTTGGCACCCAAAGTTGCTAATCTTTCCATGTGGGAGAAAATTTCCATGCAGTAATTTCCTTTATGCAAGTTGTCCACTTGTTTTTGTAGTCTTTTGCCAGTTGACCACTTGTCTTGGAAGACTTATGCAAGTTGTCCACTTGTTTTTGTAGTCTTTTGTAAGTTGCCCACTTGTCTTGGAAGACTTGGGCCAAGCCCACCATTCAAGCCCAACACATAGTCCATAATTCATGTGGAGGCCCAAGCCCAATAGGAGACCATCCTAGCCCAATTAGGTTATCTTAGACTCTAAAGAAAACCCAAACCCAATTCCAAGCTTTGGCCTAATGAGGCTATTACCACAATATGGAATTTGCTCTTTCAAGATTACTCTCTCCAAGTCATTTCAACTAAGGAAATGACCAAGAAGACACAATTAACCTTGGCTTCCAAAAATAATTAAAAATGTCCTTGCCCGATCTAGGCGACAAAATAATTATTTTTTACTCCAATCTATCCCACCATAAGATCAAAGTTTCACTCCAAGAATAATTGCTATTACCCAGCAGCTTATCACAAAAGAATGTGAACTTTGTCTTTGACCTACTAAATAACTGGCCATAATGACTTTGACTGTAGCCTATCTCTACCAGAAGACTAAAGTCACACTCTAAGGATGATCATTGGCAAAATAGGAGCTTGTCACCTGCTCTTGTGACCTCTTTGTCTTTGAATAACTGAGTGAAATGACAGAACGCCCCTCTGTCTACCCGTAGTCAAGGCCAATCTTTGCATGTACCATCACATCCAAGACTACATTTGGAACCAAGAAATCTTTAGTCTTATATAATGATCATCCACTAGTCATGGATCTCTTGATTTTCGGAGCGACCCACAAGCCAAATGACCAATATACCTTTGAAGGATAATATCATTAGTACTAGATTTCTAGTAATCAAATGGACAAATCAAAGGGGGTACATAGACTCTACTGTGCATGTCCCGACTAATTAGAATACAACACCTAATTACCGAGTAATCAGGTCTTCTTACATTAAAACCTCTCCCTTGGCACATCAAAGTGTCACACCCTAACCTCATCAGTTTATCCACACATGTTCAAGATTAAAACCATCGATCACTCAGAAGCTACGAGTATCTTGTCTGCTATATATGACGGTACGGTTCTCAGAAGACATACTTACAGTAGCCTTGTCCAATGCGTGACATACGTACTAGGAGCAAAGTCCGAAAAACCATTTAATGACCTAAGCAGATCACTCTCTCAAGGAGACTTACCCACTATAGCCTTTTTCTGGTAGAGTGCCTAATATTACCATCTAGCTATGGATTTATGATATCACCAAATCTAAACTTGGATCTACTGTGCATCCAACTTCACTGCATAACCAAGTCATTGCTCTATATCCTTGGACCTTCATACATTACATCCATGCACAAATAAAGAGAATATGGTGTATAAAACTCAATCATAAGAACAATATCATGAGCATATTATGTCTAGTATCCAGTAATCACCCTGTGCTTATGGTCTTTGGGGCATACAACCCCAATACTCGATCATAAAAACAATATCATGAAAGGCCCAAAATAGAGTTTTGAAAAAGCATCAACTGTGTTGTTTTTTTCCAATCAAACTGGAAGGCCTTTTGACGGCCTTTATAAAAAGGGACACCAAGATAATTGATTGGGAATTATTTCTGAGAAAAGCTAGTGGCATTGCTAATGAGTTGTGCTTGAATAGAAGTGAAGATGAAGCAAGAACCTACTTTCACTTTGATTAACACGCTGACCTGAGATAGCCTCATAATGCTATAAAAAAGGCGTCATTTTATATAGTGACTTTTTACCTCCATTGGCGAAAATGATCATGTCATCGGCAAAATTGAGCTTTTTGAAGCATATCTAATATTGGGATTTCTGGTGACGTGATATTTAGCCCCCTTGAGAAATACTCAGCTGAAATAATAAAGAGAATGGGAGAGAGCAGATCTCCTTGACGGAGTCCCCAATGGATTTGAAATAATCTACTGCAACTCCATTGATAATGAGGGAAAACTAATAGTTGGCAGTACATTTCTTGATAAAAGCAATCCACTAAGAATTAAATCCAAAAGCTCCCAACATTTTGTAGGGAAAGAAAATAGTGTTGGATCCCCTGACTTTAGCTTCAATATTATATACCAATTTTGGGGCTAGCAAAAATGTTGCCACTGATAAACCGAGATATCACTTTGTATATAATGCTTGCTAACCGCTTAGCCAGAATTCTGGTGAAGATTTTATTGAAGACCATGCAAAGACTGATGGGTCGGTAGTCCAACCAAGAGATAGGATTGTTTGATGTGACTCAAAGGTGCAAGCCCTAAAAGACCCGCAAGTGTACGGATTGTGCTATATGATGTGTACGAGTATGGGTGTCGAACCACAGGGAGATTAATATGTGGAAAGAATCTTATGCATGCGTGCTCTAGAAGATGCTTAAAAAGAAACCTAGACTAAGCATATTTTTGGACTTTTGGATTTTTGGGAGCAAAGAGAAAGATAAAAGGACTACACGATGAAAATAGGAAAGGAAAAGTGGGAACTAAGCTAATCTAGGAAGGACTTAAAACTATGGATAGGTGTTAGTGTGACTTACACTTGCTAATGGGCAATTCTTAACTCATATGCTATGGGATTAAAGGAATTGACTTATCTATGTGATGCTCTAATACTAGGTAGTTAGCTAGTATCCTAATTAATCCCTAGGACTTGGTGTAGGTCCGTCCCCAAGCATGTACACTTAGAGCTACGACGTGGTCCTTATGTATCTAAGACCATAAGAGGGACTAGAAAGCTACCAAGTGCCTTATAATGATCCTACCATATCTCCTAAACGTTTAGCTAGATTTAAAGCTAAGACCTAGGGTTACTAAGGTTGACTAAACCTACCCGAACTCCTATTAGTTGGAATTAAAGCTAAAGGAGACTTGATCTAGGCTAGTCCTAAGTCATGCACTATCATTCTAAGGTTCACAATGGCGGGATGATGTCTAATAAGCATAATCCTACATGTTCTAGGCCAAGGTGTTGTGATTATGTGGACCTATTCACTATCAAAGCATCGTCATGTTTGATTTACACCATTTTTAGCAATTGGGTATCAACATATAGACAAGATTGAAGTTATATTCACTATAAAGCATGCTTATACTCACATTGACATCAATATAGCAAACCCATTTCATACAATCTATTAATAAACATATAGACATGCATATTAGGTGGATTAGAGGTGTTCTCTAGCAAACAAACTCCAATTTGTACACATACTACTTATCTAGGCATTTAATCAAACATATAGACATGTATTGAGTAAAAGCCATTAACATGAAGAACAAAGTATGTATATATAAGCCATGAAAATCCCATAACATAGAGTATAAAATCAACCCATTACACCAGTTTAGTCACCCTAATCTATCTACTCAAACATCAAATAAAATAGAACTAAAGAGGATTGAGAGAACTCCCTTTCCATCTTTGTTTGTTCTTTTATAAACTTGAGCAAATCCTCACCAAAAGTTGTTGTAATCCTCCAAAAGAAGCTCATATCTAAGTGTGTGTATGTGTGTGTATGTCTTAACGTGTGTATTAGAGGTAGGCGAAGGTGGGGTTTTATGTGTATGTGTGATCGGTGTGTGAAGTGGTGGTGGTGGTAGATGATAAAAAGTGATAACCGTGGGCCCTATTTATAGCCTTCAGCTTCACTATCAGCTAACTTGTAGAAAGAAAGGTCAGCCGACTAAAATTTGGCTATTCTCTGGATTTATCGGGTGACCATACCGGTCAGTCGGTAGGTTCGGCCGGCACAGGGTTTTCTTCTCTAGAATTACCACCCGACTTAACTGGTCAACCGGTTGCTTCTTAAGGGTCAGCAGGTAGGATCTTGGTCTTCATTCTTTATCTTCTTTGCTTCTGGCTTCTTTCCATGACCCGTACACTTTGATCTTCACCACCATTCATCGTATATGCTCAGCAACAAACCCAAAATCACCTAAGTGATAAAAAATGAGCAATTAGTGAAGCGTTTACCTCTTAAACTCAACTATGTGCAATTACTTCACTTAAGCTTATCTCTAGCATAAGTACTACACTAGTGCATCTATTAAAGCTCAAAACACCTCTAAAGTATAAGCAATAAGCAATGCAAACACACACAAAAACAACACATCAACACCCCCAAACCTTCTCCTTGCTTATCCAAAAGCAAGCCCAATTCTAAGTTTATCTCTAAAGTCGATGTAAAGGGTAGCCTAAGGGATTGACTTGCTATCTCAATGAACCTAAGGAGCATGAAGGGGTCATTCGTATTGTAGAGAGGCCCCCAAGCTGTTTTGGATCCTCCTTCTACTTATAAAGTGCCTTGTACATCATGGGAACTTCCTAAGTAGCCAAACTGCCACAAGCTTAGGATTCTAGTGCACACACTCAGGATGTTGATATTTCATGCTCTCTCGACTAAAATGGCCTCCTCAACATGCAAAAAGCCTCAAAGACAAAAGAAAAGAAGAGAAGAGAGAGAATATACAAATACAATGGCTTATAAAAGCCTTATTCACATATCTACAAAAAGGATAGCTTGTGCTGAGTTGACATTATGTCACTTATGCACTTATTCACAAAACTATTTGGTACTTTTGGCTTTTTCTCTTTTCCAAATTTTTTCAATTTTTCACTTTTTGATATTTTTCCACCTTTTTGCCTTTTTTAATTTTTTAGACTTTTTGCGTTTGCTTGCATTGCATTATTCAAAAAGAAAAGAAAAGAAAGGCTTAAGCACATCAAAAAGAACCAATCAAGAAAGAAGCACTCACATTGACAACCCTTTTTTAATACTCTTTCCTACCAAGCGATGGGGTGGCTACAAGGGTCATTCTTAAAGGTCCTTACTCTCTACAGCCTTCAAAGGCATCCCCTTCAAGACTTAGTTTTCAATCCGCTCCATTCACTTCCCATACTGCAACTCATCTTCACCAATCAATTGAGTCAATCACAATAGCCAACACTAAAATCAATCAAGAGATAAACGACTCTACATGCACAAAAATTTAAAAATTTTCACCATTTTTACAACCATAATGCAATCTGCCCTAATAAAGCATAAAAAAATAAGAACCAAACTCCAACACCCCCAAACCTAAACTTTGCTTGTCTTCAAGCAAATAGAGCAAAGCACACAATAAGCAAATAATCATTATGAAACAAGTAAGTGTACTGGGGATAGGGTAGAAAGATAGGGAATAAGTGGAGAAAGGATTGATACAATCTTGCATTCTTCTTCAAAGCTTTTCTATTTCAACTAATAACCCTATTACTCAACAAATCACAACTACTCATAAGACACAAGATTAGTAACATTGCCAATGTAAGCTCGCATTGGCATGTGCAAATAATAAACAAAGGTGTACCCTATAGGAAAAAGGGATCGGAGATTCAACACTTTGGGTAAAAAGAAAAGAAAGAAAACAAACGAAAGGAAAATGAAACAAGAAATGCACAATTGCAAAATTAACCTAGGTTGCCTCTTAGTAGTACTAACCACCATGACGTCAGCCAAGCGATCACCAACTCATCTTGAACCTCTATAGATAGGGTCTTAAAGCACTATAGTCTTCACACAAGCCATGTTCGAATCATATGCATGCTTCAGGTGTTGCCCGTTCACTGTTAACTCACGACCATTCTTCAAATCCTTGATCTTGATCACTCCGAAAGGGTAGGCCACCAACACCTCATACAAATCATCCCATCGTGTCTTGAGTTTACCTGGAAAAAGCTTCAAATATGAGTTAAATAGCCAAACTTTATCGGAGAAGAGAATGGTTTCTTAAGAATGTATCTATCAGGAATCTTCTTCATCTTATCCTTTTAAAGTTTGGCTTTCTCATACGTCTTATATCTAAGCTTTTCCAATTCCACTAGGTCAAGCTTCTTTTTCTCATTTGCTCTTGCCAAATCAAAATTTGGGGCCTTGATTGCCCAATAAGCCTTATGCTCAAGTTCTATCAACAAGTGACAAGCCTTCCCATAAACTAACCTATATGGTGACATACCAACGGGAGTCTTAAAATTGGTACAATAGGCCCACAAGGCTTCATTCAACCTAATAGGCCAATCCCTCCTATCGGGCCTAACTGTTTTCTCTAAAATGTGCTTGATCTCCCTATTAGACACCCCTACTTATCCACTAATTTGTGGGTGATAAAGAGTGGCAACCCTTAATAAAACATGAACATGAGTAATCAGAGGATATCAATTATGTGTAAAACATAAAATGACATGCTATTTATAGGAATGCACCAATGTGCAAAACAAAACATAAAATAATGGAAATATCTAAAAATATATAATAATGTAAAACTACCACTAGACAATAGCATCAAAAACTGCAAAACACCCATACTTTCAACATGTTTTAGAAAAGACTATAGGTCTAAGACCTTTGGTCAAACGGTTAGCCAACATGTCATCAATAGCAATCTGTTCTATCTGAATGTCACCACTTTTGACAAAATCTCTGACCACTAAGAACTTAATATCAATATACTTACAAACTCTAGTACTTTTACTGTTCTTCAAGAACAAAACAACAACTCTATTATCACAATAGATCCTAATAAATCTAGTAATAAAATTTATAATTCTCAAACCTGATAGCATGTTCTTGAGCCATATAGCATGAGATGATGCTTCAAAACAAGCTACAAACTTTACTCACATAGTTGAAGAGGTAGTAAGTTTTTTTTCTTTCTTTTTTTATTTAAGAAGAGGGGTGGGACTTCTCTCCAGGATTTTTATTTCATCAAAAGCCTAAATACAAAGGAGATGGGGGGACATAAACCAAACAAACCCTCTACTCCTAAGAATTGATGATCGACATGTCATTAACCAAGTACAAAATGCAAGCCTAGCAAACTACATGCAAATGTAAGGGCGAAGAAATGATATAAGGTAGTACTACTACCCTTACACAAGAAGCCAAGCCTAAGTCCTAAAATATGGAAGACTCGTTTGCTCTATCCTAATCAATCCAATCAACTTTAGAATTTGCTAAGTAGCTTGGAAAATCCTAAGGCAATTTTGTTCGATATGTTCATTGGTGAGGAAGTTTGCCACCTAGTTGGCTTTTCTCCAATTGTGAGTTATCTTTCAGCAAAAATTTGAAAAGAGCTGCCTAATGTCTTCAAGGATATAGCAGAACTCCAAGCATGAAAAGGCAGTAAGTTATTGCTTGGCACTCTTCCAAGATATAGGGCCTTTGACTAACATGAAGATACACTCAAAAGTAGATTTTTGATCATTTGAACATCCAACAAAGTTAGATTAAGAGTATCCAACCAATGGTAGATGATCTACTTAATAGTAAACGAGCATATAATTTTTGGTCTCTTGTAGTCATCTCATTGCCTTTTTAAAAGCAACCTAAAGATCTATTCCAAGATTTATCTAGTATCGACCAAGAACTCCAACTATATCTTAGTCTAGTATATACTTGAGCATACATCAACCTCCCAACAGCATTAGCATAAGGCACTTCTTACATAGAATCCTTTGTTATTTCATTTTGAGAATATTGCTTCAAGCTGAGTTGTCATCTTTTACAATAGGGGCATCATAACCCTTATAATTCTCCATATTAAACTATTTAAGAATTGATCAATGTAAGCTTTTTGAGAAAGACTCTGAATCCCACAAGAGATATCTTAATAAATTTGGGTCCCAAGAACAAAAAGAGCCTTTCCAAGATCTTTCAAGTCAGAAGTCTTAGATAAATATTGCTTAGTCTCATGGAGCATACTCAAGTTGTTTGTAGCTAGCAGAATATTATCAATACAAAATATCAGGAAGAGAAATTTACTCCCATTGATCTTGAATAATATACATTGATCAACTTTTTTTCCCTTAAAAATATAAGAAGTTACCTTTTCATTAAATTTCAAATACCATTGTTGTGAGCCCTACTTCAAAACATAAATGCATTTTCTAAATCTACAAATCACATTTCCCCTACCAATAGTAGTAAAAGGCTATTTCATGTAGACCTCTTCATATAGATCACCATTAAGGAAAGTTGTTTCCATGTCTGTTTGTTGTAACTCTAAGTCAAAATGTACCACAAGAGCCATAGTAACCCTAAAGAAATCTTTTGTAAAAATAGGTGAAAAAGTTTCATCGCCATTTGTTCCTTTACTTTGGGTCAAGCCTTTAGCAACTTATCTTGCCTTGAACCTTTCAATCTTCCCTAAAGGATCTTTCTTAGTCTTGAAGACCTATTTGCAACCAATAGGCTTATTTTTATTTTTCGCAAAGGCCAAAGCCTCAAAAATTTTGTTCCTTCATAAATGAAACACGATTACAAATGAGATGGATCAAATCCCCAATGAAGGAAAGTAAGGAACCCAATCCTCAAAAATTTTATTTGCAACTAATTGGCTTATGATTCTCAAGAAGATCAATAAGTTCCCAAACTGCATTATCCATCTTAACTACATTTCATCTCTTACAACTCCCATCTATAGGTCAAATTGAATCCCGTTAACAACATCATGAAATGTGATAGAATCTCCCTTGCTCAAGTAAATTAGATAGTTATTAGACATGATAGGCCTTCTTTCTCCTATAAACCTCATCAGATGTTGTTTCTCATTAGGCTTATTAGGTTGTGAGTTCTTGACCTATAGACTCTTATTAGCTGTAACATGTTTATCTATTACATGTCTTACACTAGTATCTTTTCTCTCAATGTGAGTAAAAGTATCAACTTGACTACTTATTGGTAGTGGAAGTGAGAAAATTTCTCTATCATTGTCCTCAATAACAGGATGAGAACATGCAACATTATTAACATTTGATTCTAAAAATTTGGCTATTTGAGTTTCAACAATCTTATTACAACCTATATCCTTTGGAATGTTGGATACCTAATAAAAAACAACAAGAAGTCTTAGGGTTAATGGTTTTCTCATTTGGATTGTAAATCCTTGTTAGGATTGTATGCCCTAAAGACCACTTGTACTTAGATATTGAGCTAGATATTGATGATGGTATATATTTATGAGTATGCTTCCATACATTATCTCTGGTGTATTGTGTGATACATTATGTAAGGGTCCAATAATATAGACCAAGGACTTTGTTTCCAATGAGGTTCGATGCATAAGAAGTCAAGTCTAGATTTAGATATATCATGAATGGGTCCATAGTCAGATAGTAGTGTTAGGCACTTTACTAGAACAAGGCTATAATGTGTTAATCTCTTTGATAGGGTAATCTACCTAGGTTGTTGAAGGGTCTTTCCGAACTTCACTCTTAGTGCATTTGTCATGCATTGGATAGGGCTACCGTGAGTATGTCTTCTGGGAATTGTACCGTCACAAATAGAAGACAAGACCCTTAATGCATTCGAGTGACCAATGCTCTAAATCTAGGGCATGTTTGGATGAATTGATGAAGTTAATGTGTAGTGCTTTGATGTACCATGGGAAAGGTCTCATGGTGAGTAGATCGTCTACCCTGTATGTCAAATATTATGTTATAATCAGTTAGGACATGCATATGTAATAGCAGAGTTTATGTGTTCTCTTGGATTTGTCTGCTTGATCATCTAAATTTAGATCTAGTGATATTATCCTTTAGAGGTATATTGGTCATTTAACTTGTGGGTTGCTTAATGATCATCCTATGGATTAGAGATTCCAAGATTTGAGATGTAGTCTTGGAGGTGATATTACAAGACAGTACCGGCCTTGACTATAGTTGAACATAAAGAGGCACTTTGGTCATTTAACTCAGTTGGTCAAAGAAGAGGTCACTTCATGTAACAAGCTTCAACTTAGCTAGTGATTATCCTTGTAGTGCGGCTTTAGTCATCTGGTGGAAATAAACCAAGGTCAAAATGACCTTAATGTCACCAAAGTAGTGGCAAGGGAATTTTGGTCATTTTTGGGAACCAAGGGTAATTATGCCCTTTGGTTCCTCCACTAGCCATGACTCCTTTAGATATGATTAATTGAGGAATGTTAATTATGTATGGCTAACAGAAAATTGCTTCCTAAAAATCTTGTCACGCAAGGTCTTTGCCTTCTCTTTAGGAATGCTTGGGCTTCTGTAAGCATCTTTCCTTATTTCCTCCAACTCTTAGGGATGTAATTTCTTATGTTTGCCTCTCTTATCCACCATAGGTGGATTCAATCGGCATTAAGTTTCTCTACTTGGCTTTCTTCGACTCTCCAGTATGTAAATTGTCTCTTGCTAGTTAATGTCACCTATAAAAGCTTTTTCAAATTCTTTTAACTCTTTAAGAGTGGGACTTCTACAAGGGGCAACATTCAGCTTATTATCATAACTTAATTCGAACTTCTTTTGAGTTAAAGGGTCAATAGCTTCTAAACCAAAATCACAAGATACTTCATTAAGGCATTTCATGTCTTAGTAAACATTAAACTTCATTATTTCTCCATCAAACTCCATAGTAAGGGTACTATCATGCACATCAACCTTTGTCCTAGCTATAGTAAGAAAAGGTCTCCTTATCAAAATTTTAAAGGAATTAGAAGATGAATCTTCCTCTATGTTTAGCACATAAAAATTAGCAAGAAATACTAACACATTATCCCGAACTAAGACATCTTTCAACACCCTTTAAGGTATGACCTATCAACCAGTTAAATGACTATACTAGTTTCTTTCAGAGGTCCAACATTCAAAGATGAATAAATAGACATGGCCATGACATTTATTGATGCTCCTAAATCATACATATCCCTTTTAATCTCTAAATTGCCTGTTTTTCGAGAGATAGGAAACATACCTTGATCCTTGCATTTAGGGGGTAACTTCTTTTGAAGCACCACAGAGACATTCTCCCTCACATTTATCTATTCATTATTAGCAATTTTCTTCTTATTAGTGCACAGCTCCGTCATAAACTTCGTATATTCAGGTACCTGCTTAATGGCATCAAGTAAGGGAATATTTACCTCAACTTTGTGAAAAGTCTCAAAAATCTCCTTCTCTTTCTTCTCCTTTTCAAAATTTGTGAATTTTCAAGAAAAGGAGGCTTTATCATCAATCTTCAGGCTTTTTATTATCAGTTTCCTTGTTTTCCTCCACTAAATCTCATTGTACATTAACCTCTTTCTCTGATTCTACTTCGAAGGTGCACCCTCACCTTGTCTAGCATGGTATTTCCAGTAGCTCCTTTTTACTTCTCAAAGTGATTGCACATGAATTCTCCTCCAGGTTAACAATGCTTTGAAAAGGTAGCTTACCTTGGAACTCTAACCTACACATAAATAATGCCAATTGGGTCATTTGGTTCTTTAAGTTCTCTATGCCCGCCCTTGTTTCCTTTTGAAATTGTTAAGTCAATTGCAAGTGGCCTAACAATTTCTTCAAGAGGCATATTTGAATTGGATGAAGATGGTTGTTGTCATGCAAGTGGTCTTAACTAGAATTGCTAAAAGTTTGACGGGTTGAAATTTTGTGGCTTCAACAGCTAAAGTTTAGGTGGCCCCTCCAACCTAGATTGTAAGTTTCAAAAAAAGGTCATATTTCCTTTTTGGTGGGCCAAGGAACCTTCCAACGGCATTGTGCTCTAGTCATCTTCTTGAAGTGTTGGACACATATTGGTAGGATGACTTACGACAGGACATATCCCCCAAACCTTCGCCTAGGGCACGCTTCCTACAACTGAACATTAAGTCAAAGTAGTTAACTGAGAAATTTGTGATTGCAAGGAAGAAACACTTACCTCATTTAATCTTCTTGCATAGTCTTGCCTATTCCCAAATTTTTGTGAATTGGTGGCCATGATGGATATCAAATCTCTAGTGGCTTGAAGGGTTTTATTCACAAATGCACCTTCGCTAGCAGTATCCATCATCCTTCTCTTCACTAGGAGCAATCCTTCATAAAAGTATTGGATAAGAGACTACTTGGAGATTCCATGTTGAGGAAAACTTGTGCATAACCTTTCGAACCATTCTCAATAGTCATAAAGCGACTCGGCATCTTTTTGCTTAATTGCACAAATCTCCCTTCTAATCACCACAACTCGCGAAGCAGGAAAGAGTTTGTCAAGAAAAGCCCTTTTCATCTCTCTGCAAATGGTGATGGAGTCTAATGATAGATAAAATAACCATTCTTTAGTCACATCCACTAAGGAAAAAGGAAAAGCTCATAACTTTATCTGATCTTCGGTGGTCCCTTGAGGTCTTATGCTTGAACAAACCACATGGAATTGTTTCAAGTGCTTATAGGGATCTCCATTCCCCAATCCTTGGAAAATGGGTAATAGATGGATCAAACCAGATTTCAATTCAAGATAGACATTAAGCTTCAAATAAGTAATGCAATGTGGCTGTTGATTTAAGGGGCGCAAAGTTCTACCACCTTCAACCCTCTCTTCTTCTTGCTCAAATTTTCTGGTAAAGTTAGTGATGTGCCGACTTGCTTCTCTTGCTTTTCTCACAACTTGGCTTCTTTTTTCAAGCCTTTAGCTTTCTTTTTAATCTCCAGATCAAATTGCAATTCACCTGTAGGATCTAACCTAATCATTAAAAGAACAAAAATTAACACAAATCCTTAGCAATGACACCAAAATTTGATGGGTCCTAAATCTACCAAAAAATAAAATAGCCTACTATTGCCTAGCAGATTGCATAAGTGATGAGTCAGGTCGAACCAACAAGGATTGGTTAATCTTCAAACACTTCTTGAACCAAATCAAATGAACAAGCAAAGTATAAAAGAAAAGGGTTTTGGCAGTTAAAAAGAAAAAAACAACAAACTGATGCACTAACATGATCATAGTCATACCCATGGCTAAGTTCAAATCAGCAGTAATTTAAACAACAAAGAACTAAATAAGAGATTAAAGTAGAACAAAGTGAATAAAAGGGAATTCAATTGATTAGAGACCTAGCCCAGTGTATAAATCTCAGTTTTGGCCTACAAGATCGATCTTAAATGCAAAGATGATTCTTGTCTATTTTGATAAACCAATTATAGTCATTGACATAGCGTAATAACCTAATCATTCCTTTGTCGATAATAAAAGGAATTAAGGGATTCACTCATCAATTGTTTCCTTTATCTAATAGCTAGTGCAATTCCAGAATCGCTTGCAAAATCTATCTACCAATAGCATTAAGTGATCTAGAAGGACCGAAATCCAATCACCAACTTACTTGTAGATATTGTTGAAGTTAGATTTTATTTTCCATAGAAACTGGTTACCACTTCTATCAAATTAATTAGACAATTATGAATCTAACCACTCTGATTGGCTACTTGCTACTTAGCAATTGAACAATTAGGCCCTAATTGCACAATCACACAATAATATTAATTGTTAAGCAGAAAATATGCAAAAACCAATCATTATCAAGCAAAGCATCTTCCATATTCTTTGGCTTAGCATTGGATAAGAATGTGTGATATTCATAGTAAGCATTAACATTACCTCTTGTTATTACCCCTTTGCTTAGATCACCAACGATTTGCTCCATAGGATAATATTTTACATGCTTCCATGTCGTAGGCAAATCTTTGTGTTTGATTGTAATTGACTCATCCCTTTCATCTTCTTATTTTTTATTATTTTCATGTTCTTCTTTGGGATAGAGCTTCTTCATTTTGCTCTTGTGACACTTTCATGCTCTTTTGATTATCTGTAGTTGATTGTGATTCTTTCATCAATTGCATTTCACCTACAACATCATCATCAATTTTCTTTCTCATCTGAAAAGGGCTAGATTCATCAAACTTTACATGCATTGATTCTTTAATTATGTGATGTTGTTTGATATAAACCCTCTAAGTCTTACTTTTTGTAGAATAGCCAATAAAGACACCTACATAGGATTTAGAATCAAACTTAGAAGTCAACAGACACCTTCATAAAGCATTAGAATCAAACTACCTAGGTGCTCCTTGATATTTAAAACATAGCATTTACATCCAAATACTTTGAAGTAGGCAATGTTCGTTTTTTTTTCCATTCCACAGCTCATATGGTGTTTTTTCCAAGAAAGGTCTAATAAGCACACAATTAAGAACATAGCACGAAGTACTTACCACTTTGGCCCATAAAATTATATGCAAGCCATGTTCATTCAATATTATTCTTGCCATTTCTCAAATAGTTCAGTTCTTTCTCTCAATGACCTCATATTGTTGATATGTTCGAG
Source organism: Cordia subcordata (assembly GCA_028554755.1). Lineage (NCBI taxonomy): Eukaryota > Viridiplantae > Streptophyta > Magnoliopsida > Boraginales > Cordiaceae > Cordia > Cordia subcordata. The sequence goes on from JAPTOF010000016.1 coordinate 12,096,378, forward strand.
GTGTCATAAAGGTATACTCAATGCCAAATTGTTCACACAAATCAACAAAAGATATATTGATAAATTCTTTGCTATTATTGCTGTGAATGCTCTCTATGAAATAACTTTTCTCTTTTTGCACCCTTTGCAAAATCTAAAGAACACATTGAACGTGTTGCTTTTTGATGTAAGAAACATGGTTCAAGTATATCTAGTGTAATCATCAACAGTATCAAGCACATATTGTGAACCACTTAAGCTAGCAACACTTGTAGGTTCAAATAGATCCATATGAACAAGTTCAAAAACTCTGGATGTAACAAATCTATTAATTGACTTAAAAAAAGATTTTATGTTGTTTTCCAAGTTCACATGCATCACATAAGACATTCTTTACATATTCCAAATTAGGCAATCCATCAACTAAATCCTTTTTGTTCAAATTCATAAGCAAGTTCATACTAGCATGTCCAAATATCTATGCCAAAGGCACATATCATCATCAACAACCGATAGGCATTTCACATTTTGGCACATAAGGTCATAGAAGTCACATATATACACATTCTTCATACTTTTGGCAACAAGTATTTCAACACCATCTTTCATTACATGACATGCATTAGATTTAAACATCACATCATTGTTGCTATCACATAATTGGCTAACAAAAAGCAAATTAAATTTCAAACCTTTAACATATAGCACTTCATTGATGGTGATTGATCCTTTCATTCCAATGCTTCCATTTCCAAGTATTCTTCCTTTTGAAGCATCTCCAAAGGTTATCATTCCTCCATTGGCTTTCTTAAGATTATAGAAGAGTGAAACGTTTCCGGTCATGTGTTTAGAACATCCGTTATCCAATTTCCATTGGGTTCCAAGCTTATTCACCTACATTCGAAGGCAATCATTTGTGTTTAGGTACCCAACTTTTATTGGTCCTTGGGGATTAGCTTTCTTCAGGACCCATTGGGGTCTCTTCTAAACTAGAATAAAAGGTTTTTTTCTTCACATAGTTTTCTCACTTTGCATTTAGTTTTCTCAAAGACTCAACAAACACATTAGTACATGTAAAAGCACGAATTGAGTTTAAGATTCATCAATCAACTTAATCATTCATTCAAAGCACTACCCAATAAATTCATTCATCCATAATGAGATACTCATCACCTTATCATATCATCATAAAAACACGCATATATGTCAATTATCCTAATAACTTTTAGTTATTTATAGATCGTGGGTTATACGTTTACAATTTTAACATTTTGTGTTTAAAACTTTTACTTGTTCACAATTTATTCATTCACTATTCTTATACTATATATTCAAACGTGTTATATTATATGTTCACAATGATAAACTACTTATTCATAACTCTTTAAGATATGTTGACAACTTATGAACGTTATCACAATGTGTAAATGATATGTTCACATCCTTTAATGCTATGTTCACACCTTACAGAATTCAATTTTACAAATTCGAACCTAACAAATATTAAAATCTGTATCATTTTCTCTCATCATCTTCTTCTTCTTCTTCTGTCATCTTCAGCACTTTTTCCTTTGAATCTCTCAAAGCATAGTAGATATGTAAACAAAGAGGCATGTTCCAGCTTCTTCTCTTAGTACAATAGCTGACACATCTACCATGAAGGCTTTCATCCATGGTTGTTGGGTCTCTACCCTCTCGTGGCAAAGTTACCCCCACCAGCCTTATTGAGTCTTATTTAGCTCTTCCTCACTTGGAGAATAATGCTATGGCGTCATTCATGGTTCTGCATTTATATATATGTATGTGTATGTGTATGTGTGTGTGTATATATATATATATATATATATATATAGAGAGAGAGAGAGAGAGAGAGAGAAGAGAGAAGAGAGCAGATCGGTAGGAATGTGTGTGCGTGTTTATATATATAGAGAGAGAGAGAAGAGAGAGCAGATCGATAGGAAGAGAAGAGAGAGAATGGTAGGAGAGAGAAGAGAAGAGTTTGTTTGTGTGTGTTGTGTGTGCTGTTTGTTTTTCCTAAGGTGCGTGTTGCACGAACAGAGAAGGGTGTACAGTGATGAATGGGTGCATGGTGCGAAAAGTGTATGATAAAATTTGCCACTAAATACGTGTAATAACTGACATTGTTTGATGATTACCGAGGGTAATTAGTACTATTGCTTCAAATTTTCGCATAGATATAATTGACACACCAACTAAATTATTAATAGATCTTTAATTCGATATGATCCTGTGACCTTTCACAGTTTCGTAATCAAAAAGCCCTTGTACGTAGTTGGATTAGATTTTGCATTTTGGATATCCTTTGGAATAACAAAAATGGACCAATCCAAAGACATATGACAATACTAGCAACCACATAAGACTCCGAGGGGATCTCCCATGAACACAGCATATGTAAACCCTAAACCTAAAAAATGAACCTCCAGCACCAACCTCAGGAAAAACGACATCGTAGTAACACCAACAAGGCAACCACAAGAGGCCAAAGGGTACGAATGAAAACTTCCAATTCCAAACATGTTAGTGACTAATATTTTACTATCTACCTCTTTGGTGTTCAATGGCCTATGAATCACATCATTTAGACTTCTATAATAAGAGTTATGAATAAAATACCAAAACTTGTGTAGCAAAAGAATTTTTTGAAAATAGCACCAGAGTCACTTGCCATATTTGAGCCACCTAAGACTTTCTTTGCAAGAATAGCTAAAAATTCCTTTCTTTTTCTTTTTTCTCAAAAGTAGATGTTTGATCCATATATTTGGCTCCAATATTTCTCTATCAAATGAGTTCAAATCATATCATGACTGATCTCCAACTTTAACTTTCTAGATACTTTTACAAAATTTTTCTTGTAGACCTCTAAAATATATTTCTTTTCACTCGAATGAGACTCCATCAAATAATTTCAAAAAATGTACCATGTCACTCACCTTAACATATGTAATGCATGCAAAAGAGTAGAGTTTAATGCAAAATATTAGGACACATCAGCAGCTCAACCTCGCTTGCTCGAGACCTTCGGGATTGGTAAGGTAAGTGCACAAAATAAGGGTTTAGTTAAAGCTACCGACTATAATCAACCCGAAAAAAGACATCTTTATTAAATTTGTTTCTAACTGATAAGCACCGAAATTTCAAAAATGGTCTACATTTATAGTCCAGGGTTGTCGGTTCTTTATAATACTTTCCTTCCTGTTATGGAGAAATTAATATTGTTGTTGGAATATCAACCACCACCAATAATATATGACCTGTAATAAATTGCATGTGCTTGTGAGCCGAAAATGAGACTTCGCAACCTTATGGGCAACCATGGCCGGAATTTGAAGGTCAGAATCTTCTCATTTAATGTGATGAAAGGATATTATATGAATATGACTAGTTGGAATTATTTTTTCTATATTTCTAATTAAAGATTTGAATCCAGAATCCAATAAATAATTTCAGCATAAACTGAGTGTATTGCTTTGAATACGTAGTAAACTGGTTGGGTAAGATATATTATATCACCAAGGTTCACAAATTTTTGGAGTTCAAATGCATATATATGCTATGTACATGTTGTAAGCTAATAAAAATCTTATAGAATACACGCAAAATAATGATTTCAGGAAGGAGAAATGATTCCAAAACGAAAGGAAACAAAAAGCAAAATCCAATTTGAACAACATTATATATAACCACTACCCTTACTGTGGAATAATTGGTTGGGTTGCTTATGAATTTTTTTTATATTTTGTTTCTTTTTTAACAATTAACTCAATGTTGTTCAGTTTTTTTTTCTCCATATTTTGTTTCTTTTTTTTTTTTGGTGAAGATTTTGTTAGTTACATCACGAATATGCGTCATTTTCTTTTTCTTTTTTAGTAATGTAAAACTAATTTTTAACAAAACATAAAGTGAGACAGTATAAAATAGCTTAGTTAAAAGTAAAGTTGATCCTTTCCTAAACCTCGAAAAGGAAAAAGAGTATCATAGATTGAGCTACCCTCCCGTATACTGCAATTGTTAACTTTTGCCAACCACTACGCACAATCCTTTTAAAGCTCTGCGAACGGATAGATGCACCAGACCGCAGAATTAAATGATTTTTTTCAGAGTTTCAGCTTTTCTCAAAACCAAGCCAAGCTAAAAATGAAAAGAGTCCGTCCAAACGGACCCTAACTGATGCATTCTTCAGTAATAACTATTCCAGAGAGGATATCATTGAAAATTGTCCCAGATTTCCTCGGAGACATCCACTCCAAGCAATAATAGATCTTCTAACAAAACTGGCAAGAGGTAAAGATTTACCAGCTAAGGGATGTATAATACATTCTCCTGCAAGCTTATACGAGGGAAGGACACTTCCAACTATGGAATGCCTTGGTATTTTCTCTAACCATAATAAGAAATTCAAGGTTTACCTAACCAAACCTGTACATATAAAAGCTCATAAATGGCTGACAACGTGAGAGATGAGAACGAAAAGCAGTAGATGCAAACATGTATCGCATATTTAAGACTCGTATATAGGTTGCGTTAATGACAGCACCAAACATAGAAATTAGGTTGGCTTTGCTCAGCCATTATATGTTTGCAATCAAGCCATATCACTCTATAACTGGACACTGGATATGGGACACAGTATCTTTCAGAAGCAGCAAACGCAGTTGGGACAAGAGGACCACCACACATTTATATCCTGACTGTTTCATGATTTCTTGCTTGTAGCTTTCCCTGATTGGGATCTTTATGTTCAAATTTGGACCATACTGGCTAAACTAAAGTCCTGAAGAAGTGAAAGCGAAACAAATTTATGGCCATAAGAAGCCATCCAACAAAAAGGCATTCTTACACCGACAAAAAGACAAAGTCAATGATAGCGTCTGGAAAATATTAAACATAATTGAATTGAATTGAATGTGTTTCTGATTCATTTCATGAAGTGGACAGTCTTTTGGATCTATTTTCATAAAATGCAAAGCATAGAAATTTAAAATTCCAAGTAAGATCTGCAGGCAATGCACTAAACCTCATACTTGCAGAGGTTCTCAAAGCCCATGTATTCATGCCGCTCAATCTTCCCAATCATGTTTGAAATTCCAACACCACCTGTTGAAGAAGTAATTGTTTATGATATCAAAGGAAGTGATATGCGACATCATATTTGCAGGACATAAGATCACATGGGGAATATAGATGCTCACCTAATGAAATTGCACTCACAAAAATTGTGAAGGCCAAAATGAAGATGATTATTGATGCCCGTCCCATTATGATAATAATTCTTCTCACAACATGCTGCCCAGTAAAAGCAGCAATGGTTGCCACAGCAACAAAGTATAAAGCTGCCACAAATATCAAGGGTTAATTTCTTCACAGACTACCTGTAATTCATAAACTTACAGGCCAAAATGCAGTTATCTTAAAGGTTTGACAAGACAGCTGTTACAGAGAATGAATGTCGCTCCCTCTATTGCCCAATAAATCTGTTAGAGATTGGGGATGTACTTACCATATGGAACTGGAAAACGTTTTAGAAGATAATATTCCACAACGGACATTGAGGAAGAGAACATCATTGCAAAGGTGGCTGTGGCACTTGAAACCTATATGAACATCCTCTATTAGTTATCTATTAGAATATAAAAAAGAATGCATTGCATAAACTGGGAACCCACCAGAAAGTCAAGAATGCTTCCCCTTGCAAGGACACTAAACTGATAAACTATAAACTAAATATAAATTATAAATATCAAATCTCTTTTTCCTCAGAAATATATGCACTGTAGTTGCATATAAAACATCCATTTTGCATTTTCTGTAAAAGTCACATTTTGTTGCGTCGATTTGCATACTAGTTAACAATCTAATTCCTAGCTCTCAATCCTCATTTCCTCGGTGATGACAGTGACTGGAAATAAACACAAACTATTGCAGCAACCTGAAGATGGCAAAAAATAAGAGAAGAAAATGAAGTGAAAGAAAGAAAGAGTGACGCATTCACATGAAAAATAAATTCCCAATTTGAGACACTTTTCTGGCCATTAGGCTGAATGCAACCAGAACTCAGTCCATGAGTCGGCTCAGCTCAACCTATAGTCTCTTTGATCTCAAATAGATAATTTTTGTTGGTTTAAGCTCAACTGTTTTTCTTGAAACTAGTTCTTTGAAACCTTTAATGCCATTAGAGTTAATTAATACATGACAGAACCTAATTAGAATAACTTTTCTCTTTGTTTATCATTGTCCATACTCCATAATGATCAAAATCTGTTGATGCATCTTCAAGCAAAAAATTCAGGAACTCACTTGAGGGGGAACTCCCAGTTCCAAAAATAGTGGGCCCATTATAAATCCTCCACCAAGCCCAAGCAGGCCCCCAACTACACCAGCCAAAACTCCGAAGGAGCAATAGACAATCAGTTGGCTCACTCGAAAATTGGTTCCTGCATCTCCCTTGGATGCAATCTTTCTCCATCCTTTATACAAGCTGACAGCTTCAAATGATGATACCCCAACAGAAACTGGGATCTGATAGACATCGAAAGAAGAATCAGCTTTAATGTAGATAAAATACTTTCAATCAATAGAGGCTGGTGATGTCGCTAATCTTGTGAAGTTGAAACAATTTTGACATGACTATAATGTCCAAGCCTTGAATGTGAAGTAAGACAAAATCCTGAGAAGTGAAATGTATATACATGACTAGAACATACCTGCAATAAATTCACCACCCAGTATTCTGCTGAACAAGTGGCGGTATAATTCTGTTTTCAACAACAGGCAGTGAGACAGAGCTCCAAAGATGAGAAGTTCCTAGAAATCGTACTATTACAAGAAACCAAAAAGTAGAAAGCAAATGAAAACCTTGATGATTTGTAGCGCAAGGAAAGCAACCCAAACAAAAATGAGAAGCCCAAATTCCTTCCAGCAGACATTCTCAATGACGGAGACCTGATATGATGAGAGATATTAGAACTTAAAGAAGTATGAGGTGCAAAAAGCCAAGTTGCGTGCTAGCATTCACCCCAGCCTCTGCAGGGTCCTTGGCTTCATTCTGGTTGACACTGCTGGGGCCAGCTGGAAGAGGCTTGTACTCTGCTTCTTCTCCACCAGTGCCTGAAATAATAGCCGTGCTTTCCTTTAATTTGCGGGAGCAAGAAAAAGGAAAATTTGAGCAACAATTTCAGGAAAATCAAGCAATAATTTAAGGCGTTGATCCTAAGGTCTTCAACCTACCATTTGCCTCTAATCGTTTGGCAGCCTCCTGAACAGAAGATAGTAACTAGTGATCAGAATGAATTACTGAAATTGGTTGCAACAAAAATTCAACATGGATGGCAAAGGGCAACAGTCATTTCATTTCATTCTTGTAGCATTTCAAGTAACCAAACCCATCACATTATGGAGCTATTTTACACGCAAGAAAGCATTTCTTTTGAAGCCAAAGATCAGTTCGGCACATAAATATGATCAAAAATAACAGGTAAAACATCATAAGCATATTCAGAATTTATCAACTTCTAATACAAAACAAACAACCTTCTTCATAATAGTTTCTTTTTTCCACGTCTTAAGTCCTCTAAGAAATGCCTTGGTAGATGTGCCTGCAAGGACCATATAGAATCAGAAGTCTTGCAGGAACCACATGCACAACCAACAAAACCAAAATTAAGGCCAACTATTACCTAAGAAGAGAATAATTAGGAGCACAGTAACCATCCAATCAGCAAATATCACATTGAATGTAACTCCAATGCTAATGCCCAGCATAAGCATTGGTTGGATGAGGACAGCCAAATCGTAGTCAATAATGGGCATGTCAAGTGTTGGATGTCGGAGCTTAAGATTATAGTAAACAGTTGAGGCTGCTGCACCCATAATCATACCTGTCAAATGCAACAGTACAAGGTCTCTTTCAAACCATGATTCGTCTGTTTAAAGCAATCAAAAAAGAAAAGTTTTCACTAAAAGGGAAAGAAGAACATGTAGAATACCGCAACAATTTTTTAATTTACGTGAAAAATACCTCATCATGCAAGCTAATATGCCACTGGGAAAGCCTACTGATAATGTCAAACAACATATCCAATTTTCCTTTTATTTCCCGTGTAACATAAATTCTAAAGAAATTATCTGGACACAAAAGTTTGTATAACACAAAGAAATTTAGTTGATCACTTGCAATCCAGAGGCTTTCTGTGTGAACAAATTAAAACATATTTATGAGAAATTCTTTTTTCCGCTCATTAAGGAAAGTGATTATGTTCAAATCCAACTCAACAAAGAGCAATTCAGAACCCCATGTCCGTTTCTTTTTTATTTTAAGGAATTGGTTAATTGTCCAGCAACACAAAAAGAATACTAGATCATATTCAGTGAAAGAAAGAATAAAATCAATAGTTTAGTCAAATAAAAAGAGAACTTTTAGAAGAATCAAAATTTCAAACATAACCTTCTCTTACATTTTGAAATTGCAGTTGCTGATTTCGGATCAAACCCAATAATCAAAGTAAGCATAGGAACGAATATTCCACCACCGCCAACACCACCTACACTCCCAAATGCTGCACCAAGAAAACCAATGAAGCTACCAACAATAATTTGCCAATTGAATTCCATCTCCTGTCAACAATATCCAAATTATTTAATGTTTCGCATAAAAACAATAAGTCAACTGCACAAAATCACAAATTCACTGTGAAACTTTTCAATTCAAAACATGAAAAGATCACGGTTTATATTCTTAGCTCAAAAAAAGCAGCCAACATAATTGGATCCAGTAAGCATTCTCCTTCTTTACACACACATACACCTGTATTAAACTTACAAATATGTGCACATATAACTATATAAGTACTTAACTTTGCATAATCTGAAGGGATATGTTACATTTGCATATATCAACACACATTCATGAACATAATGAGTGTATCAATATTCCAACTAAATATACGAATGAATAAACTTTACATGATCTTGACTAATAATTTAAAGTACTTAAATGATAATTTAGCTCAGTAGTATTGCAGCATAACATAAAAGAGCAGCCCAGTGGAAGGAATTATTTCCACATTTTTGCAAGAGACCAATGAAGAACATTCGAAAGGAGGTGAGAATTTGATTCACATACAGGCCAAACATGGTGGTAACCAGATTTATCTGATTGCCACGAGAAGTTGAAGAAGCTATATGAATCTGCAGCAGCATACTCAGTTGCATTATGGCTTAAAAAAGCTTCATTCTTTAAGCTTCTTTCTGCTGAAACAAAGATTGAAGCCAAGAAAAAGCTCCACACTACTGTCAACAATGGCTTGAATGCTCTCCATTTCACCTCCATTGCCAAAACTTCCACAACTTTTTCACACTTACAAAATACCCAACAATGAAAAAGAATAAACAAATTAAAATAAAAGCTTTCTTTAAATAAAGAAAAGATTAATATGAAGAAAAAACAAAATCCAAACTTTATAGATTGAGTGTAAAGAGAAGGCTTGCTTTTCACCTTTTATATACACCCTTTTTGTGTTTAAGCTATAAAGAAAAGATTATTATAAAGAAAAAAAAAATCCCAACTTTATAGATCAAGTGTACATTAAGAAATTCCCAGAAAACGTGGGATCAAAGCCTTGTTTCTGAGTGGAAAAGCTTGAAAAAAGTAATTTAAAAACATACCATGAAAAAGAAAATTTTGTTATTAGAGGAGAGGAAACTGAGAAGTTAATGGGTGGTAATGTAAGAAATGTAACACAGGGAGCTATCTGCTGCCACGGTTATGGAGTGATACACAATTATCGAAACGACACCGTCTTGTTGATTTAAAGATTTGCTTTTGGATATCTAACAAGGAAAAGACAAACAGATTGTTCCGTTTTTCCTTTGGCTTAAAAAGGTCATAATTGTTATAAAATTATTTTTTTAAAAAAAGTCTATTTATTTTTTAGCTGATTTATCCACTTTTTTTGGAATTTATCAAATATAGATGATTGAAATAATTTTAATCAACACATTTATGATTAAGATGATCCCAATTTAATAAGGATTTGAACCTCTCTTATCAAGATTTCTCGGATATTCATATGAGAGGATCATCTCAACTAATAATGTGTTAATTAAAATTATCTTAACCATTCATCTGAGAAAATTTTCAAAAAAGTAAATAAAAACATCACAGCCATTTATATTAAATTTTTTCGAAAGATTTTTTACCCTCCTATTATCCACTTTTTTTTGGGATTTATTTCATATGAATAGGCGAGATAATTTTAACCAATACAAATAGTTGAGATAATCCTCTCATATCAATATGAGAAAAATATTGACATGAGAGGATCTTGATCCTTTATTATTACCTAAATATTAAATTAGATACGGTTAGGGATGGCAATAAGACGCGTATCATTCCCATGAAGAAATTCCAAACTTGCTACCCAGATAGCATCCTAATTCCCATTTCCGTCCCAAACCACGGATAAAAAATTAAATGGTGAATCACATTCCCGGAACGTCCTAAACTCGTGGGTACTAAAAATATCCCAAACCTAATTAAACAAATAATTATAGTATCTAGATTACAAAAAGTATAAATCTGGTACCTACAATTTGTCACAAACATTATGTTTGATCGGGTACCCACAATATAATGTTATTTTTCACACTTCAGAAAAATTAGATGGTGAATCCCACTAGGCTCTAACATTATATCGTCGGATCAAGATATATATTTCAAGCGAGCAAATTCTAGTCTTATATAATTAGTTTTATAAATATTGCTCTTTGTATTATAACTATTGTATCAAGAAAAGGAAATAAAATATTTTGTATCAAGAAAAGGAAATAAAATATTCTCATTTGCTCTCATTTTCTTGTCTGTGTTTATATTTTTTCTTTAAAATTATTTTGATAATAAAATTAATAAAAAAATAATATCAAAATTTTTCACACTTCAGAAAAATAACAATGAATTAGGGTTTGCTTGAATTGGCTTTTATTAAACTAAGTTTGCTTTATCACTTTCTAATAAATTATTTGTCTAAGTTTAAATTTTTTACTGAAAAATTCAATTAGAATTTTCTTTAAGATTTTAATTTTTTTATAAAAATTAATCTTAACAATTAGTCCAAAAATATATTTTGTCACTAAAAAAATTCTTATAAAAAAATAAGAGCAAATTTCACATATGGTATCTACTGTTTACAAAAAGTATCAATCTAGTACCTAAAATTTTCAAAGTGACATATTTGATACCTAATATATTCAAAAAGTATCAAATTGATCTCTATTTTTCATAGAGTAACTAGTTTGGTCCTCGATATTTGCAAACAGTGACTTAATTAATCCTCATTTTGACCCTAAAAATAGTCATGTATTGGTCACATGACCAATTAATACAGATAAAATTTAGTACTTTCTACAAATAATAAGGATTAAGTGAGTTATTTTTAAAATAATAAAGATTAAATTAACTTTCTTACAAATATTAAAAATTAAATAAATCACTTTTAAAATAATAAAGATTAAATTAATATTTTTTAAATAATAGAGATTATTTATAAAATCCTTTCAAAAAGATAAATGTTAGACCACTAGATGTGTGGAAGTGGTTTTGGATACTTTTAACATTCTTTTGGGTAAGACCCACGTTACTTTTACGACGTGGAAAGCTCCAAATCGCATTCCAAATTGCTGCACGTCTCACCCCTTTCCTCTCCACAAGAACAGCTTTGTGTCATTGTCAACTGCCGTGTTTCATTGTCCATTCATTTATGCCGATTTAAATATGAATATCATATACATTTTTTACTATAAAGGTGTTTGACTTTATTTATTTGGTGATTTTAAATATTTAAATAGTAAAAAATATTTATTTGTGTGTTTTTTTTAATATTTATAAACATTTTAAATAAACAAAGCCAAACATCCTCTTTATCTTTTGGGTCATGATAGATCTTTGATTTGTTCAGTTGCAAGTTGAAGCAAAAAAGATTCATTTCCATCAAATTAGGTGTCATTTTAATACTTGGGTTCGAATCTAGTCTTATGCCTTAGGTTGAGTGTTTTCGACTTAATTGGTATACAATATAGGGGATATACTGTGTACTCAGAGTTTACCAGTTAGTGGTTGGACTCTACCGGATATTCCAGTGGTCAAACTCTGCCAATTAGATTTTTTTTATTAAAAACATTTTTAATGCCCAAATAAAAATGAAATATTGTGATAAAAAAAAATTTGTAAGTTATCCAGCAGTTTACGTGAATTATTTTTTTTTATAACAAACAAAAAATCTAGTCAAATATATTTATTTTTAGTAATAGATAACGAATCTAATCGTTGACCTTTTAAAGCTTACAAATGATTATTGCTTTTACCATTAACAGAGTGATAATCAAATTCAGAAATTGAAAACAACAATGTATTTGTAATACACAATAATTAATAACTAACAAATTGATGTACTAACCAATAATTGATTAAGGAGAACAATATAAGTTTTAATGTGATACTCTCGCAATATTTGAAAGTAAAGAACCTAAGGCATAAGATTAATTATTGTGCAGATTAGTTAGAGAACTACGATCTGCCTATTTGGTACTAGGTTATCACGGAAGTTCCACACAACTGTATAATCTTTTGGAAGAAGATAGGAGAGAGGGGACTTACCTAAGAAGAGTTGTCCTATAACTAGCCTTGGCCTTACTTAATTGCATAAGTTGATTGTTTTAATAATAGGAAACAAATTTAATCGAGAATATTTGTTTCCAATAGCACAATGAATTTAGTCATAAATCTTCTAAAATTCATAAATATATTTTAAGTACTAATTATTTGATAATTAAATCTCTAAGTTGAAAAAATAGTTATTGATGATTGATAATAAGTTAATCCATTGATAAAAAATTAAAAGAGTAATTGCTACTGGGATAATCTCATGATACATGAAATAAAAAAACTATATACACAAAATAATAAATATTATTTGACTAAATGTATATGTTAACGCACACTATGCTTGGGGAGTTTTCATGTCGCCGTTGCTGCCTCCGCCAAAAGTGATTTCTGCCATGTGGATTTATTAATTGTAAATGTTATTACAGATCAGATGTATTCGGTTAAAATAAATTACAATTTCAATTTTTTTTCTTTTTCTATTTTTCAACAAAAAAGAGAGAAAAAAATACAATTTCAATTAGAATACATTACTGTATCACAAAATTTTAAATTTTGCAGTACATATCATAGGCTCTTATCTTTATAATCATCAATTTTTCATCGTGAACAAATTAATATTTCTAATGTTTTAGCACTAATGGTTGGTCATTCTTTAATATATACGATGACTTTGCTCATTTTAATTGACAATTATATTTTTATTAATTTAATATACATAACGTCTTTCTCTCTCTTTTTTCTTCTTTCGATCATGTTATTTATAAAGTTTCATTTAAATGTTTAACTACAACTCTTCTTCAGTGTAATTTTTTTGGCTGCATCTGTGACTATTTATTCACTTAAAACAAATATAGACAATTAAATCAAAATGAAAAGAAAAATATAAAGTCTATACAAGTATATAACTTAATTTTCATTTTGTACATATATAAAGCTTGATTAATTGAATTAGAAACAAACTTGGATCGAAAAGAAACTTGTATGGAACTTTAATGGAAACGATACAAAAAAGTTGCTTTTCCATCGTGGCTGAAAAATAAAAATCCAATCGTTCCTCTCGTGCCATACATGATAAATATATAGATAACCCAAAAGAAGCTTCAAAATGGTATCTTTGAGTTTCTTGTAAATAGATAATGAGTTCTAAGATTCATACATAATCAAAAGAGACGAGAGATGAAGAAATGTTATGAGAAGATCAAATTCCCTTCTCCAATCGCGTCGAGTAAAATAACATTAAAAATGAGATTATCTTGAGAGGGTGTTTGGGAGTGCTTATAAGCTAGTCAAACGTATTTATAAATAAAAAAATAAAATTTATGCACTTAGTAAATTCTGTTTGTAAACAAATAAAGTTGGCCTATAAACAACACTCTAAAAAAAAAAAAGAAAGAAAGAGCACTATCCCCTAACTTCTTAATAACAACACCTTAATTAATGAAAGGTGTTTTTTAGTTACTTTCACAAATTCGATTGCTTATAATTATATATTTACCAAACATGTCAACAATTTATAAGTAAATTTATCCAACATTTCTTTATTTATTTATTATTTACTTATAAACAATAAAAGCTACTTATAAGTAATGTTTATAAGCAGCATAATAAAGGCAAAGCCAAACACACTCTCAGTCTTACATCCCTGAACACAAAAGATACAAGAACTAATTGTCAACTTCCTCCAAGTCACAAGCCAAAATTTGATTGATTTTCAAGAAAGCCAAGTGATAAATCTATACTTAAGGTAATGATTCTTATTAGGGTGTTTGGTTTGGCTTTTTTTCTGGTCAAACTTACTTAAAGCCTAATTTAAGCTAATAGAAGTGTTTGTTTTAATTAAAAATGTGCTTTTTTTAAGTAGCTTTAAGTAGAAAATAAAAAGCTCCCCAACCCCAGCTTTTGCTTTTTATGGCTTTGAGCACGTTGAAAAAAAGCAAGTTTGACCAAATCATTTACTATCTTATCCTTACCTTTTTATTTTTATTACTAAAATATCTTTTCTCTTTTATCTTATACTTACCTTTTTAAATTATATTTTAATGTCCTTAATAGTTATTTTAACTATATAACTTACTTTTCAGCCCACTTTAATCAAACATGTAAATACTTATTTTTATAACTATAACTTTTATTCAAACACGTAACTACTTAAAGTTGACAATAAAAAAAAGCCACTTAAAGCTAGAAGTGTTTTAAGTAGCTTTTTTATAAGCCAATCCAAACACCCTCTTAAGCAGTTTTTTTCATATTTGACTTTAAGTAGTTACACATTTAAATAGAAATTGTAGTTATAAAAATAAGTATTTATATGTTTGGTTAATTTGGGCTAAATAATAACTTATATTATTAAAATAACTACTAAGGACATGACAATAGAATTTAAAATGGTAAGTATAACATAAAAGAGTAAAGATATTTTGGTAATAAAAATAAAAGGGTAAGGATAAGATAATAAATAATTTGGTTAAACTTGTTTTTTTTAAATGCTTAAAGCCGTAAAAAACAGAAATTAGGGGATAAGAGCTTTTTATTTTTTGCTTAAAATCACTTAAAAAAAGTACTTTTTTAATTCAAAATAAATATTTCTATTAGCTAAAATTAAATTTTAAGCAAGTTTGACTAAAAAAAAAAGTCAGATAAAACACCCTCTAAATGTAGAACTCTTCATGAGTGTTGAACAACGCAAATTTGTTTACTATCTACTATTTTTTTAAAAAAATATTTTTCCTTCTTTTAACTCCAACTGAAACTATTTTTTTTTTTCCTTTTGTTGTCATTACATCAACTGACAACTGGAAATTTCAACACTTTTTTTGAGTCAAACTCAGAATATTCATTGAAGTCCCTGGCGCATGATTCATTGCAAATTTGGAATATTTTGGGTTAAATTAGAATCACTGACGCAATCAGCATATGATTAAATATGAAAAAATAGATAAATGTGCACATTGTCAAATTTCTTACATTTTTAACCAATTCATCTCCATTCTTATTCTAATAGTACTCTTTTAAATTTTGGACCCATTTGAATTAACTTTTTTAATAAAAAATATTTTTTTAAAAGGAAGTTACACCTTTTTAGCAATAAGTATTTGGAGTGATTTAAAAAAAAAGTTGTAATTCTCAAAAAAAAAATGAAATCTCAAATTTTTTTTAGAAGTTAGAAAATTTTAATTTTTCAAAAAAGCACTTTTTTTAAAAGTTATAAAAAAAAGTGATTTTTAAAAATGTCATACCAAACAAGCCTTCTTTCTAATCCAGGGTGGTCCTCGACCAATTTGTGCGTCTCCTCTTCTTTATGCACGTGATAAAACAGTTGAAAATCAGAGAACAACTATACTAAATTTTTTGCCTTGAGTTAGGATATTCTCAATTCATTAAACTTAACACTAATTCTGTGAAAATCCATCTTAATAAGTGCCTTTTTTTAAAATTCAAACTTGTATTCTATTATTTAAACCATCATTACCTCAACCAACAATTTGTTATTATCGTTAATAAATTATACCAAATTCACATATTAATCTAAGTTCCCCTGTAACGGTGTATACCCCACTAAACTTTAGTATTGTTAGCGAGGCCTAACCAAAATGAAGACGAAGCTGAAGTGGATATTTCTGGTACAAACTTGTCTCCCATCAAATTTAATAGCAAATTTGACAGAACGAGATTTTGGCATCAGAAAAAGAATTCGCAGCTCCAGAAAATCGTTGAAGTAAAGATCCCTCTTCTTGATCCGTAGGCCAGGTGTATATGGATGATGAGCTAGCTATTGATGGCTAGAATAAATGACTAAAATGGACAGGTTTTAGGATATTTTAGAACATGCGATACGCGAGTTATAATATGAAAACGTGCTGTTCTTATTGTAAAAAAAAAAAAAACATTACACATGAGCATGATTGTCATTTGAAAACGTGTTTTTATTAATGTGTAAATAGAAAAACATTATAGATAAGCATAATTGTTATTTGAATATGAATATGAATATGAATGAATCAAGAAAAATATGTTAACAACAACAATTTTTTACAGTATCAACCAGAGATATTTTAGTAACACTACACACAAAATTAAAGAAATATAGAAAAAGTTGATTCTCAATGACACGAAAAATACTATATAATCTGCTCATCGATTTAAACAATGGACATCATCTTCATTTAAAACATGTAAAAAGATTATCTTGTATAAAATGCAAATTTTACAACTTGTTTTTACAAATTTGATACATTTCCAAAGAACATTCTAAACATATTAATTCCGAATGAGATTAAAAGCAACGTATACTATAGGGTGGTAAAGTTTAGCCAAAAGAGTTCAACAAAGTTTGATAAAAAGTTTCACACCATTCTCATTATACACAATTGTATAAATACACGTATTGAAGTCATTCTGATAAGTTGAACCCCATGTTACAAGCATAGCAATATAGAGATAAGGATACAAAGATAAAATAAGAATTACACAAAAAGTATCCTTAGAAATGATCAAATATCTTGCCCCTGTCATGCCCCCTCAAGATAGACTTCCCTTCGAGGAGGACTTACTTGATTCTTTGTTTAAGAAAGGTAGGTCGAGGCAGTATTTTTGTTAAAGAATCTGCCACTTGACCAGTTGAATGAATATGTGAAACCTTAAGGTCTCGTTTGCACTTGATCACGAACAAAATGAAAATTAATGGCCACATGTTTCATCCTCTACTGAAGAATTGAATTTGCACATAACTAAGTTGCCTCCACATCATCACAATACATGGTTAGCACAATTTGAGAAGGAACACCAATTTCGTTGAGTAAATTAACGACCCAATTTAATTCTGTTGTTATAGCTATTATTGCTTGATTTACATTCATATACAAAGGCTTCGAACTCTAAAAGGCAATAAAGTCGATTCACAAAAAAAATAAAAAATAAAAAATGAAATAGCATGAATAAATAAGATAAAATAAACATTAAAAACAAATAAAAATAGTTAATTCAAATACCCTAGGTTGCCTCCTAAGAAACGCTAAGTTTATTGTCTTCAGCCAGGCGAAATGACCAATCAACATGAATAGATAGGATTTAAGAGATCCATTAACTCAATCTCCTCATTAGGCAGTTGGGGTCTAACTACATGCTTCAAACTTTGCCCATTAACAATAAATTTCCTTCCATCTTTAAAATATTTGATCTGAACAACTCCAGAAAGAAATGTCTGCATCACTTCATATGGTGGTCATCCCACCTCAATCTTAACTTTCTTGGAAAAAAATGCAATTTACAGCTAAATAGCCAAACTTTTTGATACAGTTCAAAAGCTTCCCTTAAAACCATTCAATCATGCACTCTTTTCATCAGTTCTTTATAAAGTTTAGCATTCCATAAGCATTATATTGCATCTCATCCAACTCAGTGAGTTGAAGTTTCCTTTCTTTTCTAGTCTTATCAAATCAAAACTCAAACTCTTAATCGCCCGATAGGCCCTATTTTCCAACTCAACTACATTTGACAAGCTTTTCCTTACATTAGTGAAGACGATGACATTCCTATCGAAGTCTTGTATGCTGTTCTATATGCTCAAAATGCATCATTAAGGCACATGGACCAATCCTTCCTATCTGGTCTAACCATTTTCTCTAGAGCAGACTTGATTTCACATTAGACATCTCTACTTGACTACTAGTTTGTGGATAATATGAAGTAGCCACTTTATGTATGATTGAGTACTTTCTAAGTAAAGCCTCAAAAGCTCTATCGGCAAAATGCCCACCTCCATGATGGATGATTACTCTAGGGTTGCCAAACCTACAAAAGATGTTATCTTGATGAAGTTTCATGACAACCCTATGAACATTGGTCCTAGTTGCTATAGCTTCTATCTATTTGGACACATAATCAATAACAATCAATATATACATAAGGCCATAAGAAGGTGGGAAAGGACTCATGAAATCAATATCCCAAACATCAAATATTTCATATACAAGAATAGGACTAAGGGGCATCACATCCCTTTTTGATAACCACTAGTATGTTGACATCTTTCACAAACTTTGTGAAAATCATGTAAATCCCTAAAAGGTAAAGGCCAATAAGAACTACATTGAAGAACCTTGGTTGCTATACGATGACGTTCAAAGTGACCCCCATATTCTTCTTTGTAAAAAAAAATAAAATACTTTGATTCTCATGCTTAGGGACACATCTATGCACTATTTGATCAGAACAAATGCGAAAAAGATCAAGGTTCTCCCCTACATAAAACTTGACTGGTGATAAGAAACTATCTTTTTGGCAACTCTTCTACAGCCAAGTGATTAAACAATATGCACATACCAAGGTGGTCAAGACAATGCAATAGCAAACAATTGCTTATTAGGAAAAGAGACATATAAGGGAATAAGACGTGAGGGACCCTTAGCAAGGACACAAGAAAGATGACCTACAAGGACATGAGATGTGCCACTCTATCCTTTCTTTGACCTAACAAAGCACCTTTAGCATAATTAGAAGCATCACATGATTTCAACAAAAAGGAATAGTCATGAGGTTGAGTGATAGGAGTAGAAGACAAGACAAACTATAAAGTTTCAAATACATGCAAGTACATTGTCAAACCTGAAAAGTATATAATGAGCTAAAAGTGCAGACAATGGCCTAGTAATTTTACTAAAATCCTTAATGAGGCACCTATAGAACCCTGTATGACCTAATAATGATCTTACCTGCTCTACCGTAGTGGGAGATGGTAAATTTGTTATGACATTAACTTTCGGTTTATCAACCCATAACTTCTCACTATAAATAATGTGCCTTAAGACTATACCCTCAGAAACCATGAAATAACCCTTTCTTAACTAAGAGCTAAATTAGATTCTTGACATCGTTTAAGCACAAGAGTTAAATTCCTCAAACATGTATCAAATAAATCTCCAAAGACAAAAAAATCATCTATAAAAATCTTCAAGAATTCATCAATTATGTCCATAAAAATGGCCGTCATACATCATTGAAATGTAGCAAGTGCATTAAAAAGACCAAAAAGCATTCTCCTATATGCAAAAATCCCAAAAGAACATGTGAATATGGTCTTTCCTTAATCCTTAAAGAGGAGGAAAACCTAATTACAACTTGAGTAACCATATAGAAAATAATAATATCCTTATCCTACTAGCCTATTTAGGATTTGATCAATAAATGAGAGAGAAAAATGATCCTTACGGGTCATAAAGTTGAGTTTCCTAAAGTCAATACATACCCACCGCCCTGTAGTAATGTGTGTTGAGACCAACTCTCTTTGAGCATTAGGCTTTTTTATCACCCATACTTTTTAGGTATAACCTGAACATGACTCAACCACTCACTATCACAAATAGGGTAAATAATGCTGGTACTAAGGAGCTTAACCACCTTTTTCTTCACTACCTCTTTCATATTCGAATTTAGCCTATGTTGCATCTCCCTAAATGGTTTTGCACCTTCCTCCAAATGTATTCTATGCGTGCAAAAGAAGGATCTATACGTCTCGAGTCTACCACTATCCAACCTAGGGCATCTTTATTCTCAGAGAGAACCTCTAAAAGTTTAGACTCTTGTTCACTAGTGAGATTAGAAGCAATGATACATGGAAGAGTCTCGTCAGGACCTAGGACATGAGATACGAAGACAATAGCTTCAACTCTAGAGTGTGAGGAGATTTGATGGAGTGTAACATAGGTTCCTTTGCAAGAGTAGGAAGACTCTCTACAACACAAGTGATATGTCTTGATTTGTGTCTGTGTATTGAGGTCATTTGCATGCAATTTAGGGGTATTTAGAGATTTTTAAATTGCAATTGCATGGCATTGTGTACATAAGTAATAATATTACTAGATTTATACTGTGTGTATTTTGGTGCTTAATTGAGCTATTTTGAGTGCTTATTATGTGTTCATTGTGGCTATTTCAGTTGTTCTTAAATGCATAGTGTATATATGTCCATCATTTTTACTAATTTTTATTACCTTTCCATGCTTTTTATTTACTTATATTTTAATTAGATAGCTAAGTAGTTCGTATTTTAACTTAGTCTACTAATTAGATTAGTTTATAGTAGTTTAGGTAGTTTAATTAGAATGATTAAGTTAATATAGTTTAATTAGGTTAATTAATCTTTATGACATAATAAATTAGACAATTTAGGTTATTAGAACACAATTAAATTAAATGTTAGAATTTTAGGACATGCTTATATAAGTTAGTAGTTAGAAGAATTTAAAGAAAAGAAAGATAGCATATGTGCACACATATACTTTATTATATATAATAACCCAATTGACCCTTATCCCTTTTGACCCACATGTGACCTTTCTCACAATAAAGACACAAGCACACACACTATTATAAGAAGCTAGCAACTGCAACATAAAAAAGAGGGGTGGAGGAGGGAAAGAACATGCTAGGAAGAAGGGAAAAAATGCAGCAGCCCCTTCTCTCTTCTTCTTCACTCTCCTCTCTCCCATCTCTCCTCCACACCCTCATATCTCTCCTATACCGACAAACACACATTCATACACCTCCACACCACTTTTTCCACACATTTTTTTAAGTTTAAAAAAGGAGAGTCAGCTGCAAAATAGCACCTGGGCACAAAACAAGAGCTGAAATTGCAGTAGCTTTTTCATCCCTTTCTTCTCCATATTTTTAAACAAAATTTACACACATCTTACCTACACAATTTTTAATGCGAGCGTTAACTATATGTAGATCAACTCTAGGTTTGTGTCAGCTTAGTCAAAAGTATTCTATTACCAACATGGCTATACTCCAACACCCACTCCCATAACAAAAAGGAGGATTTTAGAAGCTTATTTGGAGGCAAAAGAGCAAATTTTAGATTGTTTTCTTTGCAATAAATTTCTAAAAAGTTGTACAAGAAAGTGCTTAAAAGGGGGAGTTCTCTTACTCTTTTGTTAGGGCTTTCATTCTAATGATTAAAGGCAACTTTAATACACTAATCTTTGGTGTAGGGATGGGACTATCCACTCCGTATCTGAACCTGTATCCTCATCCACATCCGAATAGGTAGGTAAAAAAATAGCCTTTTTTGGATTTCGGATGTATCCAATTCGATATCTAATTTTTTTTTTTGGATTTTCTAGTAAGATATCGGATAGCATTTTCACTACCCGTTCGGATACCAAGTTACCTAAAGTATTTTTTAATTAAATAAAATAATACCCTAAAATACTAAGTGTCTAAGTTAGCAAAACTTGCCCTAATTCTCATTTTTTACTCCTTACTCAGCATATCCTTTTTGCTAAAGCCGTTTGTGCCATAGCACTCACGCCCATACAACCACAACACCAACCGGTGACCACCGAGCATCGACCACCATGGCACTAGCAACACCGACCACCACGGCTAGTGTCTAGCAACGGGTAGCCTTTGACTTTGCATTTTAGACAAGAGAGCTAGATAATTTTTCCATTGCTACTTGAAACAAAATGTCTCAGTTGAACTTCCATGGTAGTTACTTCATCTTGATACTATCAATATCAAATTTCAACTTTCCAAGATATGTTATTTTTGCTATGAACAATTAAAATTTTGTTTTACTTGTTAGTAAAGCGAATCTTTGAAAGTGAAAAAAAGGAGATTCGAAAAGGACATTCTTTCTCTTTTTGAATTTTTCTTAATTATTAATAACAATATTATTTTGTCACATAAATTTTCATACACACACATATATGCAAAAATTCGCAGCCTCTAGAAGCAACTCAACCTATCAATCAAAAGGGAAATAATAAAATTTTATAAGCTCTATGATTTCTGCAATAGGTCCTTTATATCTTTGGTTGTCACTTGGGGCTCATGCTAATATTTTGACAAATTGCTTGATTAAATTGAAGACTTTTTGTATGAGACATTGCTTCATCTTAGCTGTTTTACGATATCCCAAAAAGGAAACAAATTAAAAAAAGAATTTTAAAAAAAAACCATGCTTGAAAGTGCACTTTATTGTTAAAGGCTTGCTTGTCATGTTTCTTGTGTTATAGACTTTGAACTTTATTTCGTATATGTGGACTATGGATTGTAGATACATATAGTATTTGGTGTATGCAGAATATGGATTGTGGATTATGTAGACTTCATATTCAATGTGTGTGGCATAGGATGCATCCAAACTTTTTACAGGATCTGTAGAACATAGGAAGAAAATGAAAGAACTAGGGAGGGACTTTTACATTCACAGGGATGACTTTGAAGTTTGAACATGACCTTGCTGGCTACTTTCGCGTCTTATGTGATTAACTAAAGCTAGAGATGATGATGATGATGATGGCCAGTATATATTATCTTGCATGTTTCTAGTTTAATTCTTATATCAAGTGTTGGAGTGTGTTTTATGTGTTTTATGTTGTATGGTTTTGTGAAGAGCTACATTTTCATTTTATGTCTGCATCGTGTTAGTCAATATCGAGTAATATATTTCCTTTTTCTTAAAAAAATGAGTTACTTGCCTAAGCATTGGCAATTTCAAAAAGATATTTATAATAATAGCCAGGATTTGAATTTTTGAGTTTATTTGAGATATTCCAAAATCCATATCCGAACTATCTACTATCCAAATATCTGGTATCTGACCGGATAGATAGTTTTTAACTATCCGATCGAATACTTAGTTTTTTCAATCCGATATTTGAATATTCGGTATCTGAATATTTGAATATCCGAGTATCCAGTCCGATCCCACCCTTGCTTGGCTATATTTGGCAGGTTTTTGGGATGATTACAGAGCTAAATGGGTGCTGAATTTGTTGTAAGAAATTGAGCTTTCAAAGTGCGTTTGCTGATTTTTGCTATTAGAGGCTTGTACTTGAGATTTATAAGGGAAGACCACCTCAAATTGTAAATTCTAAGCTACTACATCATGATTATGCTTTATTTGTGCTTAGATTTCAATTTTGGAAGTGTTCTTAACATGTTGAACCAAGCCCTAATTAGGTTGATTGCTACTTTTGTAATGGGATGATGATTCTAATACTTTGTTTTGAGCTTTTGATGGTTTAATAGCATGCTTCGTTCTTTGATTGCTATGGCTATGAATTGAACATATCTATGTGTTTGATGATTTGTCTTTATGAGTTAGCATGTCTAATTTTCTACTTAAATGTTTATGGTAAAGGCCTCACTTTAGTATTAATCCACACTAATAGCATGAGCCCTACTTGCATCTTCAAATGGTTTGGTTAATTGAGTTCTAGCTTGATAGCATAACAGGTAATCATCTCTAGTATAAAACATGGCTAAAAGGGTGTCCATTATCACTTGTTTAGGAGGCTTAATCTCTAGTTTGAAACCAAGCTAATATGTTAGTCTTTCAATTAAGTTATTAATCAAACCCTAAGGACTTAGTAATTAGACCTTAAAGCTCTAGCTAGTTTTGACAAACCTATACTTCTAATTGGGCCCGATTAGGGAGAGGATTGCACCATTAGGTAAAGGTAATAAGACTAGTAAACTAAGTCCGCAAGTAGAGTATTCAAACCATCAATAGCCTCAAAACAAGGATAGGTATTTAAACCCATTCAAAAGGAGTAATCACCTCTAAGTTTTTCCAAAGCCTAGTTGATTCCCTCTTCAATAGCTTGTTCACCTCTTCATTCCCCATTACTTAGGTTTTCTTTTCTTTTAGTTTAGTCCTTTCAAGCTCCATTCAATTCGAAAAACCCAAAAAGAGTTAGTTAGGTCTTCTAGCGTAGCTTTTTTGGACACACATAGCTTAGAGCCACACATAGTTTGCCTCCCTATGGAAGAACGGCCTCATACTTACATGCTTCACTACACACGACCCATGCATTTGCAGGTTTAAACACATCAACAAGCATGTGACTTTATGTCCGTTAAAGGTACTAAATCTAATAATATATTAGCCTCTCTAACTGGCTCATCAATGTCAAACTTTTCTACCCAAAGTAAGTTAGTGCAATCTCTAAGGGTTCCTCTAGTAACAATAAGGAAATGTCTTTTTAATGCATGGGTCAATTACATCTATCATAAATACTTAGGACCCTCATCTAAGACAGGATACTTGGCTACATTAGCCACATATAACTTCACATTCACATTCGCAAAAGGCACTACTATCTTCCTAGTCCTATAGTTGATTTTTTGCCTTTGCAGTCACTTGGAAGGGTCAACCTAGGATGACAGCAGTTTGAGATCTAAAAGACTTACTAGGTTCCACATCTAACATAATAAAGTCAACAAGAGAGAAGTATTTGTCAACCTGAATTAGGACATCCTCCTACCATTACCTTAGGAACTTTAATCGATCTATCTGCTAACTAGTAGGTCATGTCTCTTTCAACTCCCTAATGTCTAACTGCTCATACACATAATATAGAAGAAGATTCACACCTAAGTCAAGTAAAGCACAATGATTACCTATAGTGCAAGGAATTGTAAAAGCTTCAGGATCTTTTAGTTTGGATGGAATAGAAGAAGACAAAATGCCACTAACCTTTTCAATGAATCTCACTTGTTGAGAAACATTAGCTTTGTTAGCATTATATGTCATAATGAGTGTTTCGATGATGAACAATGATAGAGTGCTAATAAAGCTCTTATATGAAATATTTGATAAATGTTTTTAATGTTTAATGATGAATAGATGAATTTGTAGTTAATTGTGATTGCCTAAGACACAAATGCGCTTGAACGAATTAATATTTTGTGTGTTGAGTCTTTGTATGAGAAGCATTAATCATTATAGCTTTGGATATCTTGTGACATTGCACATGCTTACAAATCATGGAGCTCAATAAAAGCATACTTGAAGACTTGAAGGAATAACATAAGGATAGACAAGAAAGATATAAGGGGCACGGACATAGTTTTATCAATTTAAAGTTGCCTTAGTTATATGAGTCTCTATTTGTTTTGGCTCTTAAACATATGCACTAAAAGTTTCTCAAAGTTTCTAAATGCTTTTCAAATGTTTAAAATCCTTAAAAAGTGCTTTGAAACTTGGTTTTGATAAAAGAGAGTTTGGAATCAAAGTATTTTTCATAATTCAATCAAACTCTGTGGCGGTAGAGGGATGCGACTGATCATATGGATTTTCTTCCTTGATCATTAGTGGGCTTTGAATTGAGCACATTTTCAACCATGAGGCCAAGTGATGTATTGGAGCTCAACCTCCAAAGAACTTCTTGAACTCTCGAATAGTCAAGGGGTGCGGTCAACCACCGTGGTACAAGCCTCGACCACACTTGATCTACCAACTAAAATTATCCAAAACTAGTCATTTCCAGTATGTTCTACAACTTTATCCTTCCCAAAATGCTAAAAATTTAAATTTAGATATTTTCTTTGTATCTAACAGCTATATTTCATATAGTGCATATAAATATAATAATTATATTAAGCCAAAACAATCTTTTGCACAAAATTTGAGGCAATCAATAGACCATAAAGTGTATTTCTATTTTTTTCAGCTTGAGCAAAAGCTTGTGAGCTTTCATTTTCAAATCATCATTGTAATCATTAGATTGTTAATGTGTGCTGAAAGTGCGAAAAACAACAAAATTGAAAGAGTGATCTTTGGGGATTGCTTGATTCAAGGAGAATCAAGTTTTCTAGTATATTATTAAGCTAAGCCTACATTTGAAAAGCTCAAGTGTGATTCATGGAGTCGGTTAAATATTTGATTTTGGACGATTGAGGAACGGATGCACGTTAGGCACCAAACCACTACACATCATCGAGTCTTTTTTACTTGCTTTTTAGTCGCGCTTTACTTTGATTTTTTTACCTACACCAAGTATTCGATCAAAGTTCCCAATCAACCCAAAAAAGAAAAAAGATCAAATTTACGATTTATTCACCCCTTCTAAAACGTTTGCCACCCAACAAGTGGTATTAGAGCCTGGGCTTAATAGAGGACTAATCGTCTAGTAAAGTAAGGCAATGGGATAATGGAAAGCAAGATACATTTATAGGAAGGATCTAATAAAGAACTATCCATATTCATGAGTGGAGCATTAACTACAGTCTATCACCAAGTGAATATCTACCAGATATATTTCTCCATGGAGTAATAAGCAAAATTATTTTGTTGGGGCTTGCAAACTTCGAGCTTCTTTGCAGTCTATGTGTTGATGTCACGAAGGCTATTGGGTGGATTTAGGACGATTTGGGTGTTGGGGTTTGGGGGAATTGGGGGAAAATGGGAAATGACCACCCTCATCTATATCAATATGGAAAATCAAATGGCACCTAAGGAAACTCAATCCAAAGAATGGAATGTCATTTAGGGAACAATAATCAGACGTAGGTGGGCATAGTTGTCTTCCTCCATGTGATATCATGCAAGAGGTTTGGAACCTTAAGGTTTTAACCCATCAAACAGTTTTGATTTTTTTTTTTTCCAAAACGAAAGCCTTTGTTCTTGAACTTATTCTATGGTCTATCAATTTGTGCCTCCTATAGTTATAGGATTGATCAATCATGAGCAGCAAAGAAAAAATAAGCAATAAGGATTGTGAGGATGATTTTGCCCTAAAAAAGGATGAAATTAACGGGCACGTGCACACTCCATCTGAAATTTAACATTCGTTACGAAAAGAGCTAACAGTGACATAATTTTAAAACGTGAAAAGCTAAAATATGAAACTTTTAAAAATAAAGAACTAAGTTGGCAAGAGTGAGAAAGATAAGGGTGAACTTAAGCGATAAACTCATTTTAAAAATATATATATGTATTTTGACAACAAACCACCCACCCACGCACCTTGAGAACTTCACAGGCTGAATTTTACTTCCTTTTCTTTGAATCGAAAACGATAAGAGAAATTTCAATCACATCGCTGTGAAAACTTTGATCCATTCATCCATTGATTGTTGGTGTTCCAGAAATGAGACACCATCAATTTCATCAGCAGCTTCATACGTTAAAACTCGATGCTGCTTCTGCTTCTTGCTTTGTGTTTAGCAGCAGCAAAGTAAGGCCAGCAGCATTGGCAATGCCACTCGC
This sequence comes from Cordia subcordata, assembly GCA_028554755.1. Classification (NCBI taxonomy): domain Eukaryota; kingdom Viridiplantae; phylum Streptophyta; class Magnoliopsida; order Boraginales; family Cordiaceae; genus Cordia; species Cordia subcordata. The sequence goes on from JAPTOF010000016.1 coordinate 12,124,040, forward strand.
TTGTCCCTCTTCCTTCTTCAGTAATTCCATCTATAAACATGGCTTCTCTTCTCGCTCCTGTCGCTTCGCGAAGCTCAACACTTCACTTCTCGAACGCCCAATCCCACCTCGTTTCTTCTGCAACTTCAACAATAATGACTCAGGTCCTCTCCCTCTCCCTCTCCCTCTCCCTCTCTCTCTCTCTATATATATATATGTGTGTGTGTGTGTGGGTCACTATATAAAGTTTTTGGAAAAGGGTCAGAGCCGCATTTGAATCTCTAAATTTTGATGATTGAAGTTGAAAACAACGTGTATCATCTGCTTGGAAATTGTGGGTGTGTTAAAATTTTTGGTGTCTTGTTGTTTTATTAGTTTTGTTAGTCTCGAGGGAAAAGTATTGGTATCTCAAGATTGAGTTTTTTTTTTTTTAAATTATTTTTTTAATTTATTGTTGTTATGTGGTTAGTCCAAGGTGGGTCGGCGTATATAGCAGCAGTTTCGTGCACAGGATTGCCTTTTCTAAGGAATTAGTTGAGGGGGTTCTTGTTAGCGGATGCTAATTATTGTTGGGTTGAATAAGATTAAGCACTAAGATTCAAGTGCTAGATTTGGGAAACATCTAATTTCTCCTCTACCTTAGAAGGGGCAAAGATATTAAATATATAAATTAAAGAAAATGGAATTGAAAGATTACATTTTGGGAAATGATAAAGGTGAAGCTTCATCAGGTTCGTAGGTTCTGCATATTATATATGATTATTAGAAACCTGCAATTTGGAACTGGAAGCATGAACGAAAAGGGAGAAAATGCAGATGGTTGTTTAATCTCATTTGGTTAATCTGAATAGTTTCGAGTGTAGGCAGGCGTTCTAAACGTTTCTTGTCATTTGCCTTCTGGTTTAATTAAGTATTTTGGAATATTGTAGAAGTTCATATTGAAATACGAGAATTCTGATAGAAGGGTGCTAAAATTTCTTACGTGGAAGAGTATATCCACATCCTTGTCTCTGAAAACCCCAGTGGCACTTTATTATGATATTTGCTCATTGGTGAATCTGGGAAGAAGTGGCAGAGGAGATGGGGGGTTTGATCAGGGCACTGTAGGGAAAAATGGTGTCTTCAAAAGAAAAGCTGAAAGAAATCATATTCTTCTTGATTTCCATCCGCAGAAATTGTAAGAGAATCAACATTAAACCAATAAGCGATAACTCTTCAAATTAAAAATCATCAAACTTCCTGAGTTACTGATTAAGAAGAAAGAAAACGGGAAAAGGAAAAGCTTTGAGTTTTTCCCCTAAATACGCTTAAAAGCTGTTAGATTTATTTCATATTCAGCTGGAGTGGATATATGAAATTATTATTTTCCTCCCTGTTGCCTTTCTTTCTCACTAATAAGGCGTACACATGCATTTCACCCATAGTCATGCAGCCCTAGTAATTAACATTCTTTTCTGACCGCGCGAGTGAGTTTCACTTTTCCTACAGTCTGCAACTCCAGTACGATAATTAACCTTCACCAGCAGGCACTGCTTGTTTATTTGACTTCTTCACTTCTCTTATATTTATAATCTTCAATATCACATTCTGGTATAGTCATCCAAAATGAAGTTTCTATTGTTTGATGGCGAAAGAATTTCTAAACAGAAATGTCAGTTTTATATAACGTTTTATGTTTCTACCGCAATGAAGCATCCTATTCTTCAAGATTGACGTACTTGCTCTACATTCATAGTCCAATTCATATGTCTCGATACCCATGAGTTGTGCAACTCCTAGTCTCAAACTTGGTCAGCCATCTTTGTCTTCTCTTCTTGTCTGTGAATATTCAAGTATAATTCAAACTGTTGTGGAAATATGACAGCAACTTTATGATGCGTTTATTAGATATAATGTCACAGCTGGAACTTGGGACACCTCAAGGGAAGCGGAAGCCAGAGAAACGCGTGAATGGAATATTCTGGATTCTACTCTTAAATCTTGGCATATACGTTGCAGATCATGTGTTTCAGGTTATGAAACTATCTCCCTCCTTTTCACACCCCACCCCCTCAAAAGAGGTCATGTTTTATGATACTAATGCAAAAATTATTTACCTAATTAGAGTCTTCTGGATTGGAACTTCTACGTATGATTGAAACACAAAAGAACTTGAAACATTTGTCACCACTTCTATAATTGGATCTTTGTTTCCAGATATGGAGATGAATCATAACCGAATGAAACGAAGTCCTTTGAAGATAATCTCCAACTTGCCCTATTGGCTTATTAACTCTGGATATTAAGTTTCTGCAACTTTTCAGGTTCAAGGGATAAAAACCTTATATTTGTACCACAATTGGCCTGCTTGGTACCAGTTTGTAACCGCTACATTTTGTCACTATAATTGGTGAGAACTCCATAATTTTTCATGGGGCATAAATAGTAGTTCTGTTATCCATGTGTTCTCACTTTCATTCATCTGTGTGTGTTATGTGTCTCTGCGTTCCTCTTTTTCTGTTTGAATGTTGATGGGTATGCACATCTGCAAATGTGCACATTTGTCCATACAGCTATCTATGTGTCTTTAGTTTTACTGTTTTTTCTTATCCATCCTTACAGGAACCATCTTTCTAGCAACCTCTTCTTCCTGTATATTTTTGGTGAGGCTTACTTGAGTTGATTCCTGGAACATCCATATCTCATATATCAAGCAAAGTTGTGAAGTATGGCTGATTTCTTTCTCTAGGAAAATTTGTTGAAGAAGAAGAAGGAAATTTTGCTCTATGGCTTTCTTATATCCTAACAGGTGCTGGAGCTAACCTTGTCTCATGGCTAGTTCTCCCCAGAAATGCAGTTTCTGTTGGAGCATCTGGTGCAGTATTTGGACTCTTCGCTATTAGTGTCCTTGTGAAGGTAATATAGGTTGATTGTGTGCATGTCTTGTCATGTAATCTATACACCCTTTTCCCTACAAATAAAAACTGCCAGATCCTTGTGTACTTATGTGGTCAATGCTTAAAGCAGATGTCTTGGGACTGGAGGAAGATTCTTGAAGTTCTTATTTTGGGCCAATTTGTTGTAGAGAAGGTAATCCCATTCGATTATACAACTTGTAAGCTAATTACTGGGGTATGCTTCCAGCCAAATTACATGAAAGCTGGAATGGACATTGTTTTTCAATTTGGTAAACTCTTCTTGACTTTACAAGCATTATAATAGGATCCATAATTGTGGTTTACTCCTACAAATCTTTTGGTAGTTAGTTGCTTTAAAAGATTTCCTAATACAAACGAACATTTCTAGGCCGGGTTGAAGTATGCATATGGTATTGAATAAACCTCTCAACCATAAGTGTTTCTTATCCACTGTCTTACCCTTATTCTTTCCCCTCCTTTTCTGTACTTCCCTCTTCAGACTGCTACCTGCCTCCTATCATATGGCAAGGGTCTTCACTATTCAATTATAATAGTCTAGTTATTTGGATCTCTTTTCTTATATCTAGAGGATATGAAATTGGAATTATTAATGCAGAAGTTTTTCTGGTAAAGTTCAAGTTGCTTTCACGTTGAACATGTCTGAAAAAATGAAATGCTGCTGCCTGTTGGATAATATCAGGTGATGGAAGCTGCTCAAGGTTCAACAGAGTTGGCTGGCAGTTTTCGTGGAGGCTATGCCCTACAAAATGTAAATCACATAGCACATCTCTCAGGTGCCCTTATTGGTGTTCTTTTGATATGGCTTCTTAGCAAGGTTCCTTCACAATCAGCAGATGATTATACATCCAAAACGCGGAAAGGAAAAGACTGACCTTTATGCTAATAATGGATTTATTTTCTTTAATAGAAATTACTGGTTTCCTCTATGATATTTGTACAACAGGGAACAAGCAATATGTATTTCTAACTTCTGACTGTATTTGGATGGAATCTAGAAGCAATATAGCAGATCTTGTCATGAGTCTAAACGATTGTGATATATAATCCTTAATATCAGATTTTACCTAGTGGTGTAAGAAATCGTTTAATTGGAAGGAGTCTTTTAGGCGATATATTTGTTTGAAGTGGGCATCTGTGAGATGCAGTACTGCTGCAGCATTTGCTCCTCTTTGTGTGGAGAATCTTATTATGTTAGCCTCTAGATGACCTTGAACGTTCTATTGCAGTCAGAGAGAATCTGCTTGGCGAGACAGCTTGATTTGCAGCTGAGAATGTATCTAGCCTGCAAGACAGATGCCTAGTCATGTAGAGCAATTTAGCTAAAATGTTCAATCTTTAGCAACAGCAACCTAGTTTTCTTCTGTGGAATATGGAGAACTATCCACAAGACAAGCCGTTGCAACGAATCTGCCTCGCAATTTGCGAGTCTCTCAGCTAAAGTAAAATGGACCTCAGGCGAGGAAGCAACAAGGTGTAGAGTATCGTGGATAATACACTGAAAGTGGCAATGGTGGGTGGAAGCAGGACAAAGAATTGCCTGAGATACTTCCTAAGCATTAACGCCAATTACAAAACGTGAGTTCACTGAAAATAAGTAAGCCTCTTGCAAGGCTAATTCTTCTGACTGTATGCCATGTTCCACAGCAACCCTCTTTGCATTACCATATAGCAGCATACCTTGATGGTTTCGAAGATGAATGTCTGGCCTGCATCATTCTGTAGAGCAGAAAATGATGTCTCTAAGTTGGACTCAAGCGTCACTCGAGGTGGAGACCAAAGACTAGGCACCTCTGCTCTACCCTATGTGCTTGTTTGCCTCCTGAAATTCAGATGCTATCGTCACTACTGCCTTTACCATGGCACATGGGTGTATTTACAAACCTTCGATGATTTGCCATTGCGCTGCTTGCCGAGTCGCCAACAGATGGAACTGTATGAGCAACTAGTTCTTGCACCACTCTGATGGACAGTACATGACGCTCAAAAGCGGATTGAAACCATGTCAGCTGAGCACATTAGAACACGCTTTCCACACAAAATGTTTTGAGTCCAGGAGTACAAACAACAGACTATATCAGACGGCAAAGTTCTGTCAACTGAATATACAGCAACCCAGATGACAAACAGTTAGGGCTGCGCATTTATCGGGAAAACCTGATCCCCAACCCAAAAAATCGAGTATGGGGAAATAATTTCGGGGGAATCGGGGAATTGGGGAAAAATTATTGGGGATGGGGAAAAATTTCGGGAAACGGGTTGGGGATCGGAATAAAAAAAAATTCGGGGAAAACCCGAAACCCGAATTTTTTAAATTTTTTTTAAAATTATATATATTATATATGTTATAATATTTTTTATATATGTGTGTGTGTATATAATATATATGTTTTATGTTATATAATATCTTAATTTTTTTAACCCGTTTTCTTATATAAATATGTGTATTCTAAACTAAGGCTTCAGAGTCCACACAACTTCACAAATCACGCTACTTGTCCTCTTCTGCTCGTCACCTTCACCTATCAGATCTAAATATATTTTTATTTATATTTTGAAGTATAAAAGTATAATTATTTTATTGATAATGATTATTCTTTTCTATTCAACAAGGCAAGTTAGTACTTCATAGTAAAATTAGCTAATAATTGAAACTTAAAAATGTAAAAAATTAATATGTTAGTAGTAGAATTAGTTTTAAACATTTTTTTTAAAAGAATTCAGGGATTCCCCAATCCCCGATATTTTTTCCCCATTCCCCAAATTGTGTTCCCCATTGCTGGATTAGGACGGGGAACGGAACAAAATTCCTTCCCCAAAAAAATTTCGGGAAAAAAAAATTTTGTTGATTGGGACAGGAATTCCCCAATGAATACCCCTGCAAAGAGTGACCTCGACTCAAAGTTCTAAGAGCAGTTTTGTAGCCCAACTTTTCAATATACTTGCCTGGAGCGGTAAGAGTCCAAATCAATTTATCATTCCTGAAAACCAGTGTCAGAACTAAGCTCTTAAACTTTGACAAACTGGCTTGAGGAAACAAGAATACTAGAAGCAGGAATACTAGAAGAGCTTCATACATTGCCTGGATGATTGATCAATCAACCGATGCACATATGAAAGATCTGCATCTATAGTCATCCATGTTGCACTTCTAGGATTCTTTCCAGAGAATAAAATGTATCCAGATAGATCTCATTCACTCAACGAAAGGAGAAATCCAAGGGCAAATAAAGACATAAATGACATGCAGGTGTATGTGTGTGTAAGCGTGGAAAGAGAATCGATCAGATAATATCGTTTTCATATTTTTCTTGTTAAGGAATTTACAGCTGTTCAGTAAGCAATTAGACCTGACACCTCATGAATGAAGTATTAAGTAACTGGTAGATTGCTTGGAGATAAGCCTGCCTCTATGTACAACATCTACCGAATTAAGTTTCATCCTCTTTCTGTAATATGAACTCTCCACGATGAACATATGCCCACTTCCCACTTTACTAATGCTTTCTGAGACACTCTAGAACATCACTGTACATGAGTATGCAAATTGATTAGACATGCAGAGCTGCCCCTTTAATTGACTCCGGCAAATGATTGGAGCTCGTCCTCCAAATTTACAAGAGAGATGCACAGATCTAGCAGCACTGCCCAAATTCTCAGATGAAAACTCAGTTTGTCTTAATACCGTTCGGCTTCTTTTAGTGGCAGTTGCTGAAAACTTCTGATCATTTCCACAGTCATTTGGTATCTGCAATGGTCTCACATGAGAAAACTTCACTGCTTCCTTCTGATAAATTTTCTCCAATGTCTCTAATGGCATTTTGTTCTTTCTTCCGAGCTGATGGGTCATGCTTTGATTTTTCAGAGCAGAGATTATTCTATTTGCCTCTTTGGTTAATCCAACAGCACGCCAGGCCGCTGCAGCCAACAAAAATGAACTTTTCTCAGGTCGAACATTAAAGCGTTCCATGAATTGGAGAACTTCTTCAGCTTTCCATGGTTTCTTTCCTTCTGCATAACCCCACATCAGAGTCTCAAAGGTCTTTAAACTAGGAGATATTCCATACTCTAGCATCTTCTCAAAAACCCTCATTGCACATTCCATTCTGTCAGTGCTGCAATATCCACTGATGATAGTGGTAAAGAGCACAACATTTGGGTGGATGCCAGAGTTAACCAAGGCACTTAACAGTTCTTCAGCCTTCTCTGGCTCCTGTGCACGCCCATAACCTTTAGCAAGTATGCTGTACGCATGGACATCAGGCTGAATTCCAGCTTTCACCATATCGTCAAAGATTTCCCTGCACTTAACCATATATCCTGCAGCACTCCAAGAATTCATGATGGTGCTAAAAGTGATCACATCTGGTTTTGTACCAAATTCTTCCATCAATGACAGAACCTACCAAACACAATGACCAGCTCAGATCCTTCTGTCGCTTCATGAAAAGGACTAGCTTCTATAGAAATTTCACAGACAGGAAAACTGATTACAAGTATTTCTATGACATAATAAAGAAGTAGAATAACTTCCGTCCATTTGGATTTCAGGGTTGGGAAACACATACTTTAAAATGTAATACTCCTTTTCACATTTTGACAATTAACCAAGGTTAAGAGTAGGTGTAAATCAATGAGATTGGAACTAAACTTAAGCATATAAATACCAACTCATCAAGAGTTAAAACAAAGCAGAAAAACAAATTCCTGAACTATAAAACAGATGATTTAGTTATTATAACTATCATATAATGATTCAAGAACTATTGAAGAAAATAACAACAAACTGAAGTTATGGAAGAATACCCTGAAAACAAGAGGTTACAGAACAACATAAAGTAAACATATGGAATACGACTAGAGAAATTAGAAACAAAGAGAATTGAGGACTAACAGAAATAATAACTTAGAATAATTTATAGCCAATGCACACTTCCACTAGTTGCTAGATACAAAGAATTGGACCATTTATTGCAGGGGACATATGTATATTTAGATGGAAATGATATAAAATGAACAAAAACAAGTACACGAGTTAAAGATGATTGACAAAATACGAACGGAAGAAAAAGATTATAATAGCTTGAATGTTCAACTAAGAACACATAACAAGGGAACGGCTTGGAGTATGAAAGCAACATTCTAAAATCAATGCAATTGAATAAAATAGGTTGTGGATTCAACATAGAATTCTCTTTCAGATAGAGCAGAATGCTAGAAGAGGATTCATGTGATGATCTCTAGTAATTGGATAATGCTTTGTTACAGTAAAGCAGACATTATTAATTCCTCAAGTTTCTTAATGAAAAATAAATAAATAACTACAAGAAAGTTTTGTTCCTTTTTTTATATATGCATAAGTTTGTTCCTTAGTCAATTAATAGAATCGATCGGCATAAGTACATGCATGGGTATACATATATCCACAGAAGTTCTTTAAGCAGCAAGAGTTTTGTCCTTCTGTATGGTTTACGTTTAAGTGGGTGTGAGTGTGCTAAAATCACTTCATAAAATTAGCATCACACGGACATATGCATACAGAAATATAACTATAAGAGTATTGTTTTTTGCAGTAAACGTGTAAAAATCATAAATATCTTCTTCACTTCACCTGCATTTCTGAGATGATAGTCTAACATACTAAACCATTTTTTCTTCTAACTCATAATTGTATAGCATAAACCTGTCTTACCTATAATGGGCTCAATGTGGAAAGGAGAAGTACAAAGGTGTCAATAATTCTTCTTAAAAGCAACCAATGGTTAATATCATGTGCTACATACCAAGTCTAGATATAGAGGAATGCAAACAAGCATCAATTTGGATGAGATTAATACTAACCTTATCAACACCATCACTGTCGACATGTCCAAGAACCTTTTGATCAGTGAATTAAAAATGACAAGATTTGGATGCACGTTGAAATCCTTCATCTTGTACACAAACCTCAAGGCATCCTTAATTCTGCCTTCTTTACAATATCCTGCAATAATGATGCCACATGTTCTTTCATTAGGTTGCACGTTGTTCTTCTGCATCTCCAAAATCACATGTTCAGCTTTGACGGTTTGCCCATCTTGAGCATAAGCCGATGCTATTGTGTTGTAAGTAACAGCATCAGGTTGTAATCCAGAAGTGATCATCTCATGTACCATCTTCCAAGCCTCTTGCATATTCTTTTTACTACACCACGCCCTAACAAGTACATTATAAGTCCTTGTATTGGGTCTTACATCCTCCTCTTGAGACATTAATTCCAATACTTTCAAAGATTCTTCTGGCTTACCAGCAATTCCATAGCCTTTAATTAATGTGTTGAAAGTGCTAGTTGTGGGTCTCATTCCACTGTCTTTCATTGTCAAGAAAGCTTTCATTGCTTCCTCCATGTTTCCAGATTCTGAGAATGCATTGACAAGAGCATTGAAGAAAACTGAATCTGGCTTCAATCCATATTTTTGCACTTGAGTGCTGACTGAATGTATGTAGTTAAAGCGTTTCTGGACTGTCAGAGCAGCTAAGAGAGTTGTGTATGACACTAGAGATGGTTTATGCCCTTCTTCAGTCAGACTTTCAAAAATTGATACAGTTTCCTGAGGCTTCCTTCTTTCCAAAAGAATGTTCATTAGTTTTGTTTTAGAGCGAACAGTTTTGCAGTTATTTCCACTCATGCAAAACGTACAGAGAGTAGATGCACGCAAAGGTTGTAGTTGGTCCTTATTTCCCGTGGTACTTTCCTGCAAATTTAGAGAAAGTCTTACCTTTTACCAATGAACAACTTTGCGGCAATTTCACTGGAAAGGGAAGTATGAAGATGTCCTAAATGCTATCATTGTTTTCTTCAAGAAGAACTAAACAGATATATAATCTATCATGATCAGGTACAAATGCCATAGTTTGAACCATTTCTTTGGAGAGCTCCAAATAAAATACATCAGAATGCAAAAGGAATGAGGGCGAATAATCTATAGTTCCCATATTATTGAGGGCTCTAAGGCTTTGTGGCTAGCTGCAAGATTTGAAATGTTCAGCTATAGAGCTTGTAGCATTAGAACTTTGGATAAAAGTGCTGTTGAATAAAAGCCGTTGACTATTTTTATAATCTTGAAAGTCTAATATGTGCCGCAAAATAACTAAAAGCTCAACTAAAATAGGAAAGAAGAAAAATGATTTCCAATATAGTGTAAAAACAGCTTCTCAAAAGCCTTTTCCGAAAAGGTCAAATTTGGGGTTTCTAGTTTTTAAGCTTTTTGAGCTTTGGTTTTATGTTAAAGCTCTTCTAAAAAGGGGTCAAACAGGCTATTTCAGCTTTTAAACTCACAAAAGAGTATTTTTTAGTGTCTAAAAGTTGAGCAGAGAAGAAGGAAGCAGGAGGAGGAGGGGGGGAAGAGAGGGAGAGCATTTAGTAAGGAAGTGGCTTACACAAACCAAGAACTGGTTCCTATTTACCTTAACTCCATTTTGCTGGTGTTAGAACTTCCAGAGTTGTTTTTTTTTTCATTTAAGAATATGAAGAAGCCAAGATTGATATCCCCAATTCCTTGATATTGCAATGTTTATGATGCACAATGTAAGCCACAAGGTAATTTGATGGCTTATATCAGGCATCACAGTTTGTTGAGCCAATTTGCAGGACAAAAAATAAAAGACCAATTACAAATAAAAAACCAATTACTGACCTCACATACAACCATGACTTTTGACTGAAACCTTTAAGTAACAGAAGAAATCTGTTTTGAACAACAGCAAATCTCCACAAAGAATCTAATGACAGCACGTAGCATCTTTACACCTTGATTACACAAAGAGCACCATAATATGCAACGGCAAGGAGATCCCTCTTGGATGAAGCATCTACTCTTTTTCCCTATAAATTTAGTTACTTTCTTTCACATACTTCTTTTCTTCAAGAACTCTAATTCTTTCTTTGACCAAAAAACAAAAAAAAGGACTCTAATTCTTTCTTATCATTTCCAACTCTAATATTCATTTTCCTCAAATGCAGCCACATGAGAAGATTATGTTCACCTAGTTTGTTCACCAGTTCTGCTCCTACATTTATAAAGAGAGTTCACTTTGTTTGCAACAAAATGAGTTGATGTGAAGAACACAACCACTACCACCTCTACACATCTAAATATCTAGAACTAGAACCTTGATGAAGGACTCTCAACTAGTAAAGCTGACACAAGAGATTGGCTTCAACTGATGATACGTAAAATCTCCCACATTCATTCAGTAATGCAGGAAAATTCGAACAGGTTAATTGCTTCCGCCAATAATGGGAGAAGATCCAACTTCAAAACGTCTAAGATGGCTGAAAGTCTCCAGACAATAAGAGAAAATCTTTCCTCCCATGCTACAGCCATTGAACTTTTTAGAAAGCTCCATGCTGGAGGACAAGGGACTGTGTGTGTGTGCGTGTACTCTTTCACAGATCTGCTACTGTTTCGCTATTCTCTGTGACCATTGCATAATTAAGAGCAAGTAATAGGATCATAGTGACAGTACTTCATGTTTAACCATTCAAACTAAAGTTTGTACACATCCAAGTAAAATGCTAGTAACAACCAGCCTCATTGGCCCACAAAAAACATCATGCGAACAAATTGAAGGTGGAGATGCTATTTTGGTGACATCTGAAGCCAGATTTCGTGCATGGTCTCAAATTCATAGCAAAAGAAATGCATCTCCATTAGAGCAAAAAACAACAGTATCAGTCCAAAGACTATGAAGCTTAAAAGAACAAAGAGATGAGTTGTTAGAACAACATGTACCTTGACTGGAAATTCTTGATTACATTTTTTAGGCATGACGACGATTCCAGCCCTGTTGTCATTGGTTTCATCAGCATCATATGTCAATTGACCAGATTGTCCCATGTAACCAGTAAGCCCCTGAGCGTGCCCCTACCTACTCAAAGGTGTTTCTCCTCAATTAGCTTCAAATATAATGCAACAAGAACAGATGTTCAATTTTACAAATATTTGGATACTCCGAAGAACAATTATAAGGAACCATCGAGATATCAGCAAAATTTGCAAACTATACACAAACATCAAAGACATAATGATGCACAAAGCACAGGAAGCATACATAACTCAAGTTAGGTTCATAGACCATTCCTAGACAGGTTATCCTATTCTATTTACAGATAACAGGTTGGGAAAATAGAGGGAAAGCGTATCTTCATTCAAGTTTCTAAAGGAAGAAATAGGATTTCGTTTTTAAAAACAAACAGTCACTCCCTTAAATTGAATCCCAGAAAACACGCATCCGACTCTCAAACACCAGTTAAAGTAGTAGACAGCCACATGCATTCAAATGGGACCGTGGAGAGAAATCATGAAACTCTACAAAGCTAAACAGAATAAACACCACTCTCATTCAAGGCTTGGCCAACTTTCCTACATAAGGAGTCCAAAAAATTTCAAATTCCAAGTGAACAAGGCATGAGCATCATCATAGCATAAACATACTAAACGACATGCCAAAATAAGCAAATGCCTCATTGGTGCTATAGTAAACCAGGCAAGTAAAATACACAGATGTATTCCAAACAAGGTCCAGAAAGACATTAAACCACACAACCTGGCTTGTTATTGGAACAACAGCAACATCATAATTTACTTCACTTCACGAATGAAACTTTCTTTTCTCTTCTTTTTTCTTTTTTTTCTTTTTTTTCTTTTTTTTTAACTTGTATTGGTCTATTAGTTGCTGTGAGAATGAAAAGTTAGACTCTACAATCAATGCAATTGTAACTTAATACCCCCAAAAGATACTCCTTAACGATTTCCAATAAACAATCAAGAATTCCCAAAGTGAGCATTTCATGAATTTTATCGTCCAATCAAACAAAATCCACGCAACAATCAAGACCCTGCAGCAATACAAGAACCAAGACTACATTCAACTCTAACCATAACCACTGCCACAAAATCACTAACAACCGAAAACCCACTTTTCCTAAAGGCTAGCACATCAAGAAAACACCAAAAACATGCAACAAAGTGGTACCATTTTCTCCAACAAATTCAAGAAACTAGCCCCACCCCATTTCATTATCTTGATTATTGATTTAAACACATAGGACATTAGTACAAAACACACTCGTATTATATCTTCTAACATAGGACACTACAAATAGTCTCACAACATGATTGTTTAAGCAGTGGAAATGCAGAGAAAGACAATACAACCATAGACAGTATCTGTAGAGAAATTCAGTGCTGGCACTATAGAGGAGAAAGAGGAAAGTGGCACTTGGAATTGCCTGTAATAGACAAATAGTGTGCAAGAATTGGAATATTTTGGGCCAAGTCATGTATCATGTGTTGTCTAATTGATATCTTGAAGAAAATCTTATCCACACGATATATAAATATTTTTGGTGACCAGAAATTATATAGAACCTATTGAAAAGGTTAAGGAAAAAAAAAAAGAGTAAACTTAAATAGGAGAAAAGAAAAAAAATAAAGTGAGGCTGGAAAATGAAGCCCACCATATATTTTGGAAATGGGAGGGCAAGGACCACCGTCATGGAATTTTGTTCCATTTTCTAGTTGATTTATTTATTTTAGCTAGAAAGGACCAATGAGAACACTAAGGAAGGTAAGAGAAAGAAGCAACAACTAGGGTGAACATAAAATCGTAAAAATTGAAAAAATTATTTAGGCCAAATTAAATCGACCATAAATTGTTGGTTTTTAGAGTCGTTTGATTAGTCATGGTTTTAATTTTAAAAATCGGAATGAACGATTCAATTTTTAGTTTTAGGAGTAAAAAACTGCGGCCAAACCGAATTGGCCGCTATATGTGTGTGTTATATACTTATTTTAATTTTTCATAATTTAACATATATAGATTTTTTTTAATTTAACATATATAGTTAATGAGTTACACTTAAATTTTTTACTTTTGACGCATACTCACATATCATTATTTTTTTAGTCTCTATTATTTTCTCTTACAGTCTTTTCTTTAGACTTCTAGCCTGTTTGGAATAGTCTTATCTGAAATCTAATAAGTATCTTATTTGATAAGTGTTTTATAAGAAATAAGTGTCTGATACAATAAGACTATTTGGTTTGTTAGCTGAAATGCTGTTATAAGTTATTTTGATAATAATGTTATCAATTTTGACTTATGGTATTTTAATTTTATAATTTAAAATATAAATATTAATTAATTGTTATTTTTGTTTTAAAAATTTTAAATTTTGAAATTTTAATTTTTAATATTTAATTTTTAACATTTTTTATTTTTTAAATTTTTTAGTTTTTAAATTTTAAATTTTAAATTTTTTATTTTTTTATTTTTTTATTTTAATTTTTAATATTTAATATTTTATTTTTAAATTTTTATTTTAATTTTTTAATTTTCTTTATTTTTAATTTTTATATTTTTATTTTTAATTATTTTCTATCTAATAAGATATAAGATAAGATATAAGTACTCTAACCCAACTTATTTTTTATAACTACAAATAAGACATCTTATGAAAAGCATCTTATAAGTGTCTTATAATAAGTTGATAACAAATAATCTTTTTCACATAAGTTGTCAAATAAGATAAGTGTCTTATAATAAGCTCCAAACAAACACAGCATTAGTCTTTAGGTTTGTGAATCAACCAAATAATAAATAAACAAAATAAGAAAGAGCTAGATATTGGAGGATTGAACTATTAGGTTTGTAATTGTTGTTAGAAGTTAGGAAATTAGTGCTAAATTAGTATGATTATATTATATAATTAAGAATACAATAAATAAATTTTAAAACCAGCTGAACCACTCAGAAACGGCTCTAACATAAACTTTTGATTTCTCTATTATTTTGGGTGGTTTCGACTTTATAAAATTATAAACCGCTAAATTTGATTCGGCTAGAAAATTAGTAGTAAAATTGTCCAAACCACCCATGTACATCTCCAGCAACAACATTCTCTATGGTAAAATGTATAGCATTAGTGTAAGTTATGAGTGAGTATTATGCATCAATTATGCTAATAGTGGCCAGCGTTCTAATATAAATGTTTAATTTTTTTTAGATTAAAGAGTTCAATATAAATTAAAGAGATAAAAAAAGAAAAAGTAAAGAGAAAAAGTAAAAGGAAAGAAGAAATGTATAACTCCCAATACAAGACTAGTTTACATGCGGTTAGAACTTGTTCGAATTTAGAATACATAGCTTCGTCCAACTAGAGTAGAGTCACATGGGTTAACATACCTTAGTCCAACTTTATCAATGTGAAAGTAATTATAAATCACATTTTAGTATGTAGAAAATAATAAATTATAGTGGAGATGAATATTCATGATTTAATAATTGGACTAATTCCTCTATGATCCCTAAATTATGGCACTAGGAATATTTTGGTCTTTATACCATCAGAATGCACATTTTAGTTTCTAGACTATTAATAATTAGAATTCATTAGTCCATTTGAACAATTCTGTCCAATGAGAAATAACTAACAGAAGTAGCACGAGCATTGCACATGTCTGTAATTCCTCATTTGGTAGAGAGGAAATTTTGGCAAGCTAAATTTCCAAAGCCTTTAAGAGAACATGTGGGTTTTTTCCTTAAGGTTGATCCACCCATTTGTAAGCGTAGCAAGAGCATGATACCTAGATTATTGAGGTCCCTCAATCAAAAAGATTTAGAAGTAGATTCTTATGGTGATGATATTTGCAATTTTCTATTTGTAGTTGCGAAGGTGATGTTCATGGTGAAATATTGAAAGTGATACTACTGTTGATGTAATAGGTATATTAACTTGGTTTTAGCTGTAATTAGCTTAGATACCTTTTGGAAGGACTTTATTTTGTTTTTAGTGAGATGGATGAATTACATTTTGCCATAACATATCCATGTTGTGCTTTGTAAAATATGAAATTGAGTTATGTTATAAGTTGTTTTAATAGCTACATTTTGAAATGAATGACAAAATTATTATGTTGTGACTCATATGTTGTGCTCATGTTGAAATGTGCCAAAATGTTTAAACGGTATGCAAGATTATGTTGTGCTTAAGTTGAGAAATCCCAGAATGTTTAAAGGATGTACAGAATTTGTAATTGCAGACCAATGTGGGCTTATGGTTTAGAAAGGTATTGTTATGTTTAAGAAGTTGATGAAAGTATTCAATTTTTTGTAGAATTTGATAAAAGAGTTATACTATAATAGCCGAAAGGAAAAAAAATATTTCCTATATGCAAATCATATAATATGCATGTATAGACATATATACATATAGATATATACATACATACATATATATATGTATATGTATGTATCAGACATCCATGAAGCATATATAATACTCGAAAAGGGTTCGCTTAAATTTCAAAAAATTTGAAGCTTGTTCTTGTTTCTTTCACAAACATTCCAAAAGTAAACTTCAAGCAATTACCAATCCAATAAAAACTACATACATACTCTAGGGATTACAAACACAATTAATTGTTCATCAAATTACAATCACATTTTTTTTCCATAATCGAATTTGTTATTCTTACCAGTTGGCTTGTTGCTTGTAGTAGATAAAGACATACTCTTTACACGACTTGCACCACTCTTTGTACAAGGATGGTCCTCCTATTACTAATTTAAATCTAAACCTAATAGAAAATTTGCTAGAGGACTAACCTTGTCACAATTTTCATGGTCACATTTAGTTATGAATTAAATGTGTTATTATTTAATTATGAATTAAATAATATTATAAGGACTTATTAATTGATACTTAATTGAGAATTAAATATTACAAGTAGTTCATGGGCTATTGTGATTGTAATATTAAAAATATCAAATTACAATCACTTTTTTGAAAGTATCAATTCTATAACTTTTAACATGGTAGTTGTTAACGACTAGGATTTATAAAGAGCCCATGACTTTCTAAAAAAATTCGATTCGTAGTACGTTCAAGATAAAAGTTTTCAAAAATCCAAAACTTTGAAAGTTATATAAGATTCTCTCCCTAGAGCCAAAATAAAAATATAGCTTTCCCCTACAATTCTTGATTGTGTAGGAAAAGGAGGAGCTAAATGCTTCTGTTAAGGCTATTTCATAAACGAATTTAAGAAATGTGACAAATTGATCAAGATAAATCTATGTCCTTTTTCATTATTTATAAATTAAATAATAGGAAATGGTTGTTATGTAGGGTTCATATATGATAATACCTTCTAACTTTAGTAGATTCTATTGCCTTCATATTGATACTAGCAGTCCTTGCAACTTGTTATAAACAAATTGTAGGTTAGTAGAAAGCAGTTATTATGTTTAATGTTATTTCGTGTAAAGTTCTTATCATACATTCTAAACTGAAGTAATCTTAGCCTTCTAACATAATGTATGTTAGTAGTAAACATCTAAATTAAATGCCTTCCTTCAGCACAGTGATCTATTAGATCTAGGTTGCAAATGCCATAGCTAGTTGATTACCTGATTTTAAAATCTAATCAAAACAATAAAATCAACAATAGGAATAAAAATAGCAAACAAACAATATATTGTACACATGTGCATAACACATAACATTAGAATATAAAGTGGCCTTCGATTTGTTACCATCGATGTGTGATTGTGTTGCCTTTGATCTATTTGGATGATACCTCTCTCAAATAAGCCTTCTAGTATCTTCTCCCTTATGTCCAATCCTTTATTGTTAGGATACAAAGTGCTATAAAGTGGGCAAGCACTTAGAATGACCTAATTGAGGATTATGGGATTTAGGGTGTGTTCTTGATGTACTCTATGTAAATTCCTACACATCCACCAAGAACAATCAAAGAGGTTCTCTTTTCCTTCTTTTGGGTCTTAGCTCATGAGTAACACTAAAGTTAAGCGTCTAGGAATATTAGTATTCCCAATAATATCCCTCCTTAAACTTTCTAGAAAAGGAATATTTCTCAGGATTAAATCATCTACATATTCCACTTGACACACTAAATATCTTGCATGTGGGACCTACTTATCCCATTAGGATATTCATGACTTAAACTAAGAAAACCTGGATAATTAAATTCTTTTCTTGATTCCAAACTTAAATATTACTTAAGCAACCTACATAATTAACATTTCTCAATTAATTGTATCTAATAAAATCATGGCTAGTGGATGGACCAAAAGGCATAATTGCCCTCGGCTTCCAAAATAACCAAAATGCCCTCGATACTGCTTTGGCGACATTAAGGCCACTTTGATCTTAGTCTATTTCCATCAAAAGACCAAAGTTGCATTCCAAAGATAATCACTAGCTAAGCAAGAGCTCATTATCCATTCTAGTGACCTCTATCTTCAACCAACCAAGTGAAATGACCAAAATGCTTCTCTATGTGTACCCATTGTCATGACTGGCCTTTTGTCTGTACCATCACCTTCAAGACTACATTTCAAACCGTGGAATCTCTAGTCCCATAGAATGATCATCCATTGGTCACGAATTTTTTGATCTAGGGAACGACCTACAAGTTAAATGACTGATACACCTTAGAATGGCAATATCACTAATAGTAGATTTTTTTTTTATGATTAAGCAGACAACTCTAATGGAATTAGAATACAACAATCAATACATGGGGTAAGTAGACTGTTATATCCCCAATTGACACATCATGCCAAGATGCTAAAGTAATTGATGAAAGACACCCTCAATGTGACCTCACAACTAATAAGGCAACTACTCAAGCCAAACAGTTAAGGAGCTTACTATCACACCCTGATGATGCAGTTATCATGTAGGCCACCACTTGGCGAAGAGAATAAGGCTCATAAGAAGGCACACATGTCACTCTCCTTTCTTGGAGCATCTAGAAGATTCTCTAAAGCAAAACAAATATGGTAAAGATTTTGAATTAATTTCAATCCCTTTGATTATGAGATTTTCTATTGCAATTGATTATAAAATCCCCCTGATTAATTTCCAAAATCCCGTGATTGATGTATAATAGTCTAGAAGCTAGTGTTAGCCATTAGACCAAGATGGTCTCAGCCATTCATCTGCTAGAAGAGATATATAAATAGCCTAGATTCTCATTTGTACTGGACACACAGAAAGTTTGAGAGCAATACAAAGCCTTATTCTGCTGTTTTACTATTAACTTTGCAAAGCTCCTTTGTTCATGGTTTTCAGGCTGACTTAGCCACTTTTGCCTTAGAAAAGTGTCTAAGTGTCGCACGCAATGCTTGGGATAGGCCAAGGGTATGACAAGTGGTTACCAAAGCCAAGGTTATATGCATGGTGTTTGTGATTTTGCTCCTTTGGAGGATGTCTTCTTTAGGTGTTGACAAGAACATTGATACTGGCCATGGTGAGCGGGGAATAGAAGCCCTACCACCTATAGTAACCAAAGGCAATAAGAGGGGGAAGTGTCGAGATATGCAAGTCACTCTTAGGACACATTTGACAAAAGTAGAAAAGGCCTTAGCTAAGTTCATGGAGAAGTTCCAGCAGCTTGGGTTTTATGATGAGGATGCACTAGGTCTGAGGAACCTACGTGAAGAGCTCCAAAAGCTTCAAGCTTATGTGCAAACAACAAAAGTGGTGGCTCAATAAGCACTGATTGAGAAGGAGACTCTGGCTGATTGGTTACAAGGTAAAATGGCTGAACAAGACAAGATCCTTGAGAAGATGAAGAAAGATTAGGCTATGTATAAAGAGGCAATAACCCGTGGCACAACAACCTACCATCTTGCACCAAAGGTGGATGTGCCATGACCTAGCCCCTATAGTAGGAAGCGTGAAGCCAAGGAGGTGGATAACTTCTTTTGGTAGGTTGAGCAATACTTTGAGGCAGTTGAACTGGAGAATGATGCAAGCTAGGCCAAGACAGCAACACTCTACTTCGTAGAGGATGCAGCTTTATGGTGGCATATGAAACACCAAGGACTCAAGGAGGCAAACAAAGACTTGCCAACTTGGGCTACATTTAAGAAGGATGTGTATGCTCAATTTTATCTGAAGAAAGCAGAATGGGATGCTTCTGACAAGCTTAGAGTCTTAAAGCACATAGGGTCCGTCCATGACTATGTTAAAGAATATGTCTCCCTTAAACTTCAAGTACATAATAAGCCAGATTATGACTACATGTACGATTTTGTTAAGGGTTTACAACCATAGCACAACAAGAAATTAGGATAAGAAAGCCAAAAACCTTTGATGAAGCTGTTGCCATAGCCGAATCCTTACTAGAGTTCAAGGCAAGAAATGACTTCTCTAACAAACCCAAGAATGACTTTAAGGGCAAAAGTGGGGGAGATAAAAATCCCAAAGAGCAAGAGAAGTCCTCCTCTATCAAGGATGGAAAGAAAGAGAAGAAGCCCTTCAGTTGCTACTTTTGTGGTGGACCTCATGTGTGGTAGGAGTACTCCAAGAGACAAACCCTCAACTCATTGTTAGAAGAACATGAGAAGGCGACCGAAGCACACATGAGTTCTTTACAATTGCTTAATGCTCTAAAGGCCAAGACAATCATGACGATTGTGCCTAAAGATGGCTTGATGTATGTGGAAGTATTGGTTTATGACAAGATCGCCATGGCCATGTTGGATGCCGGAGCTTCCCACAACTTCATGACAGAAGATGAAGCTGAGAGGTTGGGGCTTATCATTAACAAGTCCTAAGGATTATTCAAGATGGTCAATTCTACCTCTCGACCATTGTCAGGTATGGTTAAAAATGTTTTCTTAACCGTTGGCATATGGTAGGGAGATGTGGACTTTACGATAGTACCTATGGATGGCTTCAAGGTTATTCTTGGCATGGATTTCGGTAGACGAGCCAAGGTTGTTCCCATCCCTCATCTTGAATGTATAGTGATTATAGAGGAGAAGACCCCATGTATGGTACCAGCCAAATTCAAGCGAGGCCAGAAGCAAAATTCCTATCAGTCATATAAGTTGACAAAAAGGTCTACGAAATGGAAAGGTAACTTACTTAGCAACTACGACAAAGGACATGGGTGAACAAGTGGCAGGAGAATTGCCCAAGGAGATTGCCAAAGTTCTTCTGGAGTTTGAAGACATCATGCCATTTGAGTTGCCAAAAAAGCTGCCACCTAGGAGAGAGTTGGACCATGAGATTGAATTGATTATGGGTGCCAAGCCCCCTATTAAAGCACCCTACCGAATGGTCTTTCCAGAGTTAGAAGAATTGAAGAAACAACTCAAGGAGTTACTTGATGTGGTGGTTCATTCAACCTTCTAAAGCTCCGTATGGCGCACCCGTGTTGTTCCAAAAGAAGCAAGACGGCTCACTCCGCCTATTTGCTGACTATCGTGCCCTCAACAAGGTAACGGTAAAGAACAAATATCTCGTTCCTTTGATAGCAGATTTGTTTGGTCAGTTGAGTAAGGCAAGGCTCTTTACCAAACTTGACCTTCGCTCAGGACACCATCAAGTGAGAATAACTGTGGGGGACGAACCTAAGACAACGTGTGTAAAAAAGTATGGATCATTCAAATTTTTGGTTATGCCGTTTGGTCTCACTAATGCCCTGGCAACCTTTTATACTTTGATGAACAAAAATTTTCACCCTTACTTGGATCAATTCGTACTAGTCTATTTGGACAGTATTGTGATATATAGCCAAACTCTTGAGGAGCATGCCAATCATCTACACACTATTTCAAATTATTGAAGGAAAATGACTTGTATGTGAAGAAAGAAAAGTACTTTTTCGCTCAACAAAGAGTACATTTTCTTGGCCATATCATTGGGGATGGAAAACTGAAGATGGATCTAAAGAAGATTCAAGCGATGATGGATTAGGAAGCATCAACCAAAGTAAGTGAACTATGTTCTTTCCTTGGTTTGGTGAATTATTACAGGCGATTCATCCTTAACTACTCAAAAAAGGTAGCCCCACTCACCGAGCTTCTCAAGAAAAGCACTTCCTGGGAGTGGAGTAGCGCTTGCCAAGATGTCTTTGAAGAGCTGAAGAATGCCATTGCAAGTGACCCTGTCATGAGCTTAGCTGATCCTGAGAAGCTGTATAAGGTCCACACAGATGCCTCAGACTTTGCCATTGGAGGTATTCTTATGCAAGATCACCTCCCAATTACCTATGAGAGCCGAAAGCTCAACGACACTAAACGAAGATACATGGTGCAAGACAAGGAGATGACAACCATTATCCATTGCTTAAGAGTGTGGCGCCATTATTTGTTGGGATTCACGTTCGAGGTCAAGACAGACAATGTTGCTAGAGTTACTTTGAGACCTAAAAGAAGAAGCTAAATCAAAAGCAAGCAAGGTGGCGTAGTTCCTTGTAGAGTATGATTACAAGTTGGAATACAAGCCTGGAAAAGCCAACTTGGTGGCCAATGCCTTGAGTCGCAAAGCAGAATTCCATCACATGAAGAAAGATAACACTCCGGTTGACAAGATCAGAGAAGGTACGTCCCAAGATTCCATTACTCTTAGCCTACTCACCTTTGCTAGGGAAGGGAAGACAAGACAATTTTGGGAGGAAGATGGCTTGCTCTACACCAAAGGGCATCGCATATATGTCCCAAAGTGGAGAAACCTGTAGAGGGACTTGATGATGGCCCAAAATGGGCTGGTCACATAGGCTAGTTATGCACGAGGGCACTGTTGGAAGCTGTATGCTACTGGTTGCACATGAGGGGTGACATTGAGTCATATGGGAAGACATGTTTGATTTGCCAATATAACAAGGTTGACAATCAAGCCCCTGGAGGATTACTTCAACCCCTTCCTATACCAGAGAGACCATGTAAGATGGTGACCATGGACTTCATTAGTACTTTGCCAACGTCAGAAGGGATTGGGAGTACCACTATGGTGGTAGACAAGTTCTCAAAATATGCCACATTCATACCAAGCCCAGCCAATTGCATTGTAGAACAAACAACCAAGATTTTGTTCAAACATGTGGTGAAGTATTGGGGACTGCCATGACACATTGTTTTTGATCGTGACCTAAGGTTTACTGGTAAGCTATGGTCTGAACTCTTTAAACTCTTGGAGTCAGATCTTTACTACTTGACAAGCTTTCACCGCCAAATCGATGGATAAACTGAAAAGGTGAATGCCTTGTTAGAGCTATATTTGAGGAGCATTGTGGGGACCAACCAAAAGAATTAGGCACGGTTACTTGATATGGCCCAAATTTCTTGTAATCTCTAAAGGAGTGAGAAGACAGGTAAGAGTCCATTTGAAGTTGTAATAGGTGAACAACCCTATACCCTACCCACTTACCAAGGAAGTAGCCCCTCAACCTGCCAAATAGCTAAGGGATGGAAGAGGCAAGCTGATTTGACAAAGGCCTACCTTGACAAGGTCGCTAAAAAGATGAAAAAGTAGGCTAACAAAGGAAGGAGAAATGTCTCATACCAAGTTGAGGACAAAGTCATGGTAAAGCTTCTACTACAACAATTCAAGGCATTCAGAAAGCTATATAAAGGACTTATCCACAAATATGAAGGGTCTTTCAAGGTGATCAATAAAGTTGGTGATGTTTCTTACAAGCTAGACCTACCATCAAAGCTGAAGATCCATCAAGTGTTCCATGTAAGCATGTTGAAACCATACCATGAAGATAAAGAGGATCTGAGCCGATGGGAATCCAATAGAGCACCAACAACCATGGTAGACTCTTATGACAAAGAGATTGACTCCATAGGAGCTGATCGCATGATTCGCAAGAGAGGAGTTTTCCCCTGATGCAAGTACTTGGTACATTGGAAGTGCTTGCCATCAAGTGAGGCAAGTTGGGAACCTGCAAACTCCATGTGGCAATTTACAAAGGACATTGAAAGGTATCATAAAAGGAATGCAACGAGGACATTCATGAGAATGGGTGGTGGAGAATGTCACACCCCGATGATGCAGCGATCATATGGGCTAGCACTTGGCGAAGATGACGAGGCTTATAAGAAGGCACACATGTCACTTTCCTTTCTTGGAGAATCTAGAAGATTCTCTAGAGCAGAACAAATATGGTAGGGATTTTGAATTAATCTCAATACCTTTGATTATGAGATTATCTATTGTAATTTATTATCAGGTCCCCCTGATTGATTTGCAAAATTCCCTAATTGATGTAGAATAGTCCAGAAGCTAGTGTTAGTCGTTAGATCGAGATGATTTTAGCCATTCATCTGCTAGAAGAGATGTATAAATAGCCTATCTTCTCATTTGTACCGGACACACAGAAAATTTGAGAGCAATACAAAGCCGTATTCTCTTATCTCCTTACTTTGCTGCTTTACTATTTACTTTCACAAAGTTCCTTTGTTCATGGTTTTCAGGTTGACTTAATTACTTTTGCCTTAGAAAAGTGTTTAAGTGCTGCATGCAACAGTTCGGATAAGCCAAGGGCATGGCATGATTTTGTAACCAACTAGGTAGAGCAACAAGTATAAATAGAATAGGGGAATCATATTGAGCATGGGAAAATTGTTAACTACTCATAGTCTTATTCTTTTTCTCTTACACTATTCTAGGAGTTTCAATGGTACTCGAAACCATTGCACTATCCTTGTTATTTCTTTAAATTCAGTCAAAACTCTCAAAAATTCCCCTTAAATCTTCATTTACTTTTCAACTCTGTTACTTTATAGTTGCAATCTCTTTATAAAGGTGCTTTCATCTCCTCGAATACCATCGCTGACGGAACGAAATTAAAGAGACTCGATGAGACACTAAAGCAACAGGCCTAGATCTTAGACTCTATTCAACAAGCAATTTCTGCACGACAGAAATCTATGGAACAGCTTACTATTCAATGCACTAAATTGGATGGCAAGTTCAAAAAATTGGCTCACAACTATCAGTCATTGTCTTTGACACAACCTCCATCACTA
The DNA here is from genome assembly GCA_028554755.1 of Cordia subcordata. Classification (NCBI taxonomy): domain Eukaryota; kingdom Viridiplantae; phylum Streptophyta; class Magnoliopsida; order Boraginales; family Cordiaceae; genus Cordia; species Cordia subcordata. The sequence continues at coordinate 12,148,771 of JAPTOF010000016.1, forward strand.
ATTGTGTCATCGTCCACTCAGCCCACCTTGCCCGTACATAACATTCATTTGGATTTTCCATGCTTTGACAAATTTGATATTGTTGGATGGATCGACAAAGCAGAATAATACTTTGCGTACTATGAAACATCAGATGAGTAGAGTTGTCAATGGTGCAACACCCCACCCCACCCCATAGGAGTACCGTTGGGGTAGGGGCGGGGTTTTTGCAAAAATACCCTTGGGTGGCGCGGGGCGGGGCGGGGCGGAGTTTTTTTTATTTTACACTAGTGCTGGGACAGGGCGGGGATGGGGTTTGTTGACCTCGCCCCGTTATATATGTGTTTCTTATTTTATGTATATATATGTATGATGTTAAGAAATCTATTGTAAGATTCTCTACAGCTCAGTCGTAGTGAGCTAACTTTATTTCCTTGAATGTGCTTGTTTGACCCTTGTTGACTTCTTGTACTTTTGTATTAAATTTTATAGTTTTTCTTCTACTCTTTTCCCTTAAACTTTTTATAGTTTTTCTCCTCCTTCTCTATTAATTTTTATAGTTTGTCTCCTACTCTTTTCCATTTAAAATGTTATAGTTTTTTTCCTAATTTTTAAATTTTCTTTTTCAAAGTCCTTTTTTCTAATAAATAATAATAATATATATCCATAGTAAATAAGAAGTAGTAAAAAAATTAACACAAGAATTAAATAAAAAAAATAATAGATTAATGTATAAGCTAATAAGTAATAAAACAATATAAGTAAACCACATAAATGTTGGTGTGACGCTCATCATGAGTCTTTTTAGATTGACAAATAAGTATTTAATTGATCGCTAATTAAATTCTTAACTAAAAAGTAATAATGTATATCTATAACAATTGTTACACTAGTAATATTTGATTTTTTTAATAGACACGCTATTGATTTAAAGATTTTTCATCAAATACATGATTCTAACTAAACAAAAATAAGCGCAAAAATGATTTACTTATTTTGTTACAATTCATAGTCATATGTATTTTAAGAAACAACATAAATTGAAAAAACCTAGAAGTATGATTAGAAAATACTTATCTTATTGACATGAATGAGGCAATATTTATCGTCTTATATATATAAGACATGTATTTTATGAAAACTCAAAAGAAACCAAACTTATATCTTATAAGATAAAAGAAATCTGTTCTTGTCTTTTCTTTTATGAATATAAATAAAATAACTTGTCACAAGATGAAAGTCAAAATTCAATAATCTATCTATGCACATCTATAAAAGCTTATATTACCTGTGGGTCTCACTAATTACAAAATATTGATCAATATTTCTAATGAGTGCCTAATAAAAGATTTTTTGACATACTTTAATAATTGATAAGTCACATGCTATAATTTAGAACTTAATAGATAAGTCAAATGTGTGTCAATTCCATTAGTCATTACAATATCTATAACCCAAGTAGCTTAATAGATTCGAAACATGTTACCTAATTACTGATACAAATTGATTACTCTATAGTATAATTACATTTTGTTATAATTGATTCAACTTATGTAACTAATTTTATTTAATAATATTTAATTTAATTCTTTAATCTCTAACTTAAACACATTTAATTAATTTGATTATAATTGTGTAACTTATTATTAACTTGTTTGATTATTTTTCAATTAAATTAAATTTAAAGAATTATAGTTATTTTAATTTAATTTTAAATAAATAAATTATTATTTAGTTTTTATGTGAAATCATATATATATATATATATATATTTAATAGTTTACCAAATTAATTAGTAAGTGGATTATAATTCAGAGAATTTGTTAAGTCGAAATAATGATTTTTAAAACTTATAATCATACATATATGCATATACCAATGAACACATATATATCACATACACATACATACATAAATATATATACAGATATATATATATACATATATACATATATATATATACATATATACATATATATATACATATACATACATATATACATATACATACATATATACATATACATATATATCCATATATACATATATATCCATATATACATATACATACATATATACATATATATACATATATATACATATATACATATATATATAACCCTAAACGTTCTAACTTTCCCCCAAACACCAATTCTTGTTCCCACTTCTTTTTCTTTTTTGGCTAACTTTTTTACACACACACACACATTTAAAACCCCAGAAATCCCTACTTTTCCCAACCCGCTTTCCCGTAGCCTGTACCCCCTCTCCCTTCCTCCCCTTCCACCTCTACCTATCAGCGTCTACCGCCTCCACCTCTACCTATCAGCCATTTCAGGTGACACCTTGACCAACAACCTCGCCACCTCTACCACTGCGACCAACCACAACACCAATATCTCAATGCTCGAGACAAACAATCTCTCTCTTGCCGCCACCAACGACCATCTCTCCTCCTTCCCCGTGCGACTGTCCCTTTCCCTACTTTTATTTTTTTATTTTCAATTTGTATATATGTGGTTCTTTCTTTTTTTTTTTTTTTTGAGATTTTAGTATGATTGTTGGAGATCTTGTTGCTTGGAGGTGAAAAAAAGATAGATCTATGGTGGTTGCATCTTAAAATTTTAATTTTTCAGAATTTTTTTTATTTTGATTACAGATTTTAGTATTTTCTTTTGTAGAATTGACTTTTACTATGTTTTGTTCCTCTTTTTTTTGAGAGGTTTTATTTTTTTTAAAAGATTTTCAATTTTTTAATGAAAATATTAGTATTTTTTTCTAAAATTCCAGTTTTTTATTTTCTTTAAAAATAATTACCGGTGCTTCGGTGAAGCACCAGGGTTTTTTAACATTATAAAGGCAGGAATGGTGTCTAGAAATAACCCCGATAGCTGGGGTAGGGGTAGGTTCGGGGTGAGTAATTCTCCGCCAAGTGCGGGGTAGGGGTATGCCAACCCCGCCCCTACCACGCCCCATTGACAAACCTAAAATGAGTAGTGACTCAACACGTCCTATTTCCACGTGAATGGGTTGAGGCTCAGTTGGTTCAAATGACTACGTGCAAAAAATTGCCTTACCACATCAAAAATGTTTACTAGAGCTCTTGAAATCAGAGTTGGATTGGTTGAGTATGAACATCCCCACGGTACTTTGGCCAAATTAATATAGACTTCCATTATCACCGAGTGCAAAGCGACATTTGAGGCACTGGTAACTTGTATTATAAACCTACCAAATGAATTTCTTCTTTATTATTTCATTGCCGGCTCATACTTAGATATCAAAATAGAGGTATTAGATTTTTAACCATTCTCCATGATTCAAGCAGTTACCCTTGCTAGGCTACAAGAAGCCAAACTTAATAGCCTCAAAAGAACCAATTACAAATCCACTATGTCATTCAAACCTTATATGTCTAACCAAATTCTACCGTCACCCACTAAACCACCCTTATTACCTACACCACCACCTACCACCCCCATTCTTAAAAGGGTTAGTCCGAAGGCGAACTCCTTCCCCACCTGTGCCAGAGGCCCCATGACCAGGTGGGATGTAAATCAGAGATGTGGATAAGTGGCAGCCCTGCCAGGGAGAGGACCAACGGGTCACGAACCCAGCAGCAGCCCCCACAATATTTCAGCAGGGAACTGCCACCACACGGATTCGAACCTGCGTTGTCGGAGTGTTTGCACCCTAATCACCTGGCCATTTACCAACTCACCTATGCCCCTAGGGGCACCACCCCCATTCTTGCTATTTCAATCAAATGCCTCATGTTGGCTGACATACAAGCAAAACACAAAAACAGCTTGTGTTATGGCTGTAAAGAAAAATAGTCACCTTATCACCGTTGCAAAAACACACCCAAACTCCTTTTCATGGATTTTGACTTTAACATTTGAACCACCTGACCCATATTTTCTAGACTCACCCTTAAACACACTTAAAACACTACCTCAACCCGAGATCTCATACTATGCCTTAACAGGCCAACGTTCATTTATGATATTGAGCTTTACAAGCCAGTTTGCCAATGCCTCAGTCCAAAACTTGTCGACGACGGCAGTACGCACAATTTTATTCAGGCCAGAGTTGCTAAACATTTGTCACTTCTTGTGGCATCTTCTCCTACCTTTGTCGTGGTTGTCGGTAGCATAGAATGGTTGAAAATTGAAGGATGTATCAAGAATGTTAGGATTGAAGTTCAATGATAGAAGATCTGTAATGATCTCTATGTCCTTCCCCGTCATGGTGCTAATATTGTACTAGGAATTTCTTGGCTAGGGAATTGGACAACATCAATATCAATTATTCCAATTTATCCATAGGATTTCACCAACAAGATGTTTATGTCGAGTTGCATAGAGAACCTATGCCTTCATTAGATTTTACGCAATTTAATGGGTGCAGACGTGTTCAAGGGATTGATGCAACGGTGACTTATTTTTGTTTATAGCTTGTTCAATTTTATTCTATCGAGTAATCCACTGTACATCCCGATTTGAAGAATTTCCAATAGTCTTTACCAAGCCCAAAAAGCTATCTCCTAGCAGAGCCCAAGATCATGCAATTCCATTACAACTAGGAGCCCCAACTAGTAAATGTCAAGCCCTATCACTATTCGTACTTTTAGAAAGTAGAAATTGAGAAAAATGGTTCAAGAAATGTTAAATGATGGCATTATTTGCCCAAGAACAAGTCCACTTTTCTCTCCCATTTTTCTCGTTAAAAACAAAGATAGAACGTGGCGTTTTTGTACCAACTATCAAGCACTGAATGCAATTACAAACACTTAATGCAATTACAATCAATGACCAATTTCCAATCCCTACAACTAATGATGAGCTAGTAGCAAAAAGGAATAAATGTCTTTTTGCCCAAAACTATATTCGCTAGTTGGGCCATATTATTTCAGGTAATAGCATTGTAAAGGACTTGGATGAACTATCAACAATCCAAGATTGGTCTGCACCCAAAACAGTTCGTCGACTTTGAGGCTTTTTAGGTCTCACGGGATACTATTGCAAGTTCATCCATGGGTATACATAACTCGCAAGGCAATTTACCCAATTAACGAAGAAGGATGCTTTTGCTTGGCCAGACCAAGCCCAACAACCTTTTGCTCAGCTGAAGGTAGCTATGACCACAGGCCCTTTTCTTTCTCTTTTAGATTTTCCCTGACCCTTCACAATTGAGATTGACGCCTTAGAATTGGGCATTGGACATTTTTGTAACAATATGGCCGACCAATTGCATTTTTCAATCAATTGTTATCACCCTGTCTCCAAGCTTCTTTAACATATAATAGAGAGATCTATGCTATAACATGTGCAGTCAACAAATGGTGCTTGTGTATTTTGGGTCACAAATTTTTTATGAAAACTAATCAGAGGAGTTTGAAAAATCTTAACACTCAGTTAATTCAAACCTCTGAACAACATAAATGGTTATCTCGTCTATTGGAGTACGATTTTGACATCATTTATTAGCCGAGGAAAGAAAATAAGTTTGTAGATTCATTATCTTAATTTTTTGGTGATTCTTTCTTATCTCCATGCCCCAATTATTTATCATCGACAAGATCCAGAAAGAACAGAAGACGAGTTCAGAGCTTATTCAGCTACATTAAAAACTTTGGAGTAACCTAGCTTCATATCCAAAATATATGGATTGCAATGGCAATTTAGTATATCAGTGTCACATTATGCTTGCTTCTATCTTTTCTCTCTGCCAAAAAATTGTAGTGGAATATCATTCTTCTCTAACTGAGGGCTACTCTAGTGTACCATGCACCTTTCAAAGAGTTGCAGCTGGGTTCTTTTGGAAAAAGCTTAGATTAGAGGTTGAAGAACTTGTGAAGCAGTATACCATTTGCCAAGAAATAAAGGTGTCATAAACAAGCCCTGCAAGTTTATTACAACCTCTTTCTACACCTTTCAAGTCTAGGATGATGTGTTCATGGAATTCATTACCGGGATCCCAAATTCGGAGGACAAATCTATGGTAATAGTTGTGGTAGATCACTTGACAAAAAATGCACATTTCTTTCGATGTCCACACCTTTTACTAGCAGTAAAGTCATTACTTAATTTATCACTAATATCATCAAGCTTTATGGCATGCCACGATCAATTGTTAGTGATTGCGACATCCTATTTAACGTAGCGGTTATTTGGAGAACATAAATAAAAAAGTAGAGAATTAAGGAGCTCAATTTCAAGGTTAAAATTAGCCAATAAATCCCTAAGATAATAAACCATAGGAGAGAGAATATAATATTATTGAATAATTCTGAAAAAGTTATGCAACAATGAAAGTTTTCACCCCTATATATAGGCTATTTTAGGAATACAAAAATAAATTGAAATTGATTCTCCTAGTCATTCCTATATAAAAATAGCTAATAAACTAATTGTAATATAACTAGGACTCAATAATAAATAACAATAAGACTCAATAACAGATAACAAATCCAAATCCTAATATAACTAGAATTGGGCTGCATCAGTCTCCCCAGATGAGAAAAGAACTCATCCTCGAGTTTTCCACCACCATGGTCCACTAAATCACCCCCATATGGAACAAGATGTTTGACTTGAAGACATCTCTTCCTCCGACTCATCATGATCATCATCATGAGTTTGTTTCCAGTTGCACAAAGTGTCGGGATAAGGCTTCAACTTATCTTCTCAACTCTTGTAATTCTCCATGTCGTTGTTGTTAATCAGGGGGAAGAATTTCAACTATTACAACACGGCCTCTTTCTCTCCCTAGAGGCATCGTGAACTTGAGATTAGCTGAAGAAAAACTTTACTCCGAAACCAACTAACGCAACAGATATTTGGAAAACATAAACAAGAAAGTAGGAGAATTAAGGATCTCAATTTCAAGGATAAACTAGCCAAGAAATCCTTGAGATAATAAACCCTAGAGAGAGAATATGATATTATTGAATAATTCTAAAAAAGTTATGTAACAATAAAAGCTTTCACCCCTATATATAGGCTATTTTAGGAATACAAAAATAAATTAAATTTGATTCTAATAGTCCTTCTCATATAAAAATAGCTAATAAACTAATTCTAGTATAACTAGGGCTCAATAATAAATAACAATAGGACTCAATAACATATAACAAATCCAAATCCTAATATAACTAGAATTGGGCTGCATCACTATTTATCAGTACATTCTGGAATGAGTTATTTTGTCTATAGGACATTTCGTTGGCTACGAGCATCGCCTAACATCCCAAGTCCAATGGACAAATGGAGATAGTCAACAAAGGACTAGAGATGTACTTGAGATGTTTTGTAGTTAGACCATCTATCTATATGGGCTAAACTTTTAGCTTGGCAAAATTATGGTACAACTCAACTTATCACACTTTTGTCAAAATGTCTCCATTTTAGGTGCTATATGGTTGGCTTCCACTATCAATCATCTCTTACGTTTAAGGTACCACATCAAATGTTGAAATAGATCAAGAGTTGTTGCAATGAGATGAAATTTTGCAAAAACTTCAACACAATTTGCATCAAGCACAAGTAAGAATGGAATGGTATGCTGATAAACAAAGGTGTGAAGAAAAATTTCTATAGGTTGATCTTGTATTAGTCAAATTGCAGCCATATTGGCAATTGTTAGTATAGGGCTCTATTAACACTAAACTAAATAGATGCTTCTATGTTCCATTTGCGGTGCTTGAATGAATAGGAGCAATCACACACAAATTAAAGCTGCCATCCACTTCTGGCATTTACCCTATATTCCATGGATCACTTTTAAGATGTTTAAGGGTCCTGCAAATGCTGTTTCAGTTCCATTTCTGCATACAACTACTGCTTTTGGTCCTCTTTTCTAGCCCATAGTTATATTGGCTGAATGTATCATCAAACGACAAGGCAACCTTGTTAGTCAAGTCTTGGTGCAGTAGGAAGGATTTCGATAGAGGAAGCAACCTAGGAGGACAAAATTCACATTTCAAACCTTGAGGACAAAGTTCCTATTCAAGGAGAGAGCATTGTTCTATCCCCAACTAAAACCTCATGCTAAGATGCTACAACAGTTGATGAAAGGCACCTTCAATGTGACCTCACAACTGATTAAAGGACCATTTTAGCCAAAAAGTTAAGGAGAAGCCTGAGCACAACAAAACCACCTTAACATTGGCATAACTCTGCAACCAACTAGGCATTGGAACAACTATAAATAGAATAAGGGAATTGTATTGAGCATTGTTAACCACTTAGGTTACGTTTGGTGTGCAGGAATGGCCTGGAATAGAATCATCATTCTAGCTTCTCATTCCCTTTTTTTTATTTGGTGGAACTAATTGAAGTCGAAAAGCCAATTTACGTGGAATGGCCTTTCTAGGAAAAAATAGAAAAACCCATTCCTTAGCCAAACCCAAGGAATGTGTATTCCAACTTAAGTTGGAATCATAAAAATAAAATAAAATAAAATAATAATTTATCTTCAATTGTTATTAAACAAATAAAAAATTAAAAATTGAAAAAGCAAAAAGTAAAAAATTAAAAATACACATATTTATTTTCATTTTTAACCCAAAAAATAGGTGTAGTTTATTGGATGATTAACTTTTCCCTCAATTCTATTAGAAAAATAAATAAATTGAAATATGGTGATAAAAATAAAAAAATGATTGAACGAATAATGCTATGTTTTATCATTGATCAAAAGATAGAATATTTTAATTTATGTTAATATTGTATAAAAATAATTGTCACGTATAAGTCTGAATTTATGCCAAATTAAAGAATAAGTGCATTTTGGTTAACTAATTGATTTTTGTTCTTTTCTAATTTTGTTTTAAAATAATTTTACCAAATATATCAAATAAGATAGTCATTTCATTCTAGCTTTTTTATAGTTTTAACCAAACATAAGAAAAAAAAAGTATTCCATGGCCATTCTGGCTTGAATTCTTTTCTGCCTTGAATGACCATCTTTTCCAAACTATTCTATCATACCAAACGGACCATTAGAGTTTTATTTCTCTTTTTCTTTCTTTGTTCTAGGAATTCCAATGGTACTCAAAGCCATTGTAATATCCTTGTTATTTCTTTAGATTCAGTCAAAACTCTCAAAGTTCCTCTTAGATCTTCATTTACTTTTCAACTTTGTTACTTTATATTTGTAATCTCTTTACATAGACCTACTCACTTTGAGATCTATTCAATGCTACATCAAAGTGCTACACCCGAACTTCATCAATTCATCCACATATACTTAAGATTAAGAGAATTGGTCACTCAGAAGCTGTGAGTATCTTGTCTTTTATCTTTCATAATAAGGTTCGCTAAAGACATATTGACGATGACCCTATCCAATATATGACATATGCACTAGGAGCAAAGCGTGAAAAGACCCTCCAATGATTAAGTAGATCACCTTATCAAGGAGACTTGTCCATTATAGACTCATCCTGATAGCGCAAATTATTAGATGCACCCTAACCTATGTACACCCTCCAAGCTACATACACCCTAAGTCATGTTGCTCACATGCACCTCAAAATAATTAAAAATAGATCAGCTCATATGTATCTCTTTCCTTTCTCTCTCTCTGTCTCTCTTTCTCTTTCTTTCTCTCCCTCTCTCTATTTGTCTCTTTTTGGTAAAGATCAGCTCTTTCTCTCACAAACACACTCTTTTATTGATACACTTAAATTTTTGAGTTTTGGATCTATACCTTGTTCATTTTCCTATAGTGGTGGTTGTGGCTATTGTTGGCGTGGTAGTGATGGTGATGGTTGTCTAGTGGTTGCTATTTTTTTTTCTTTTTTCTTTGTTTTTTGATTTTCTTTGTAAAAGATTGAAAACAATCAGTAAATTATTTCACTTAATTTGACCAATTTAATTATTTGCTTTTGTGATGGTGGTGATGGTGTTAATGGTTGTTGTGGTTGTAGTTGGAGTGGTGGTGGTAGCGACGGCGGCGATGGCAGCGGCAGTTGTGAAGTCAATGGTTGCAGTTTTTTTGTAATTCTCTTTTTTTTTTTATAAATTTGCTTTGTAAAAGAAAATGGAAAAGGTGAGATGGTTGATTAGGTGTGAACAAAATTGTGAACGCATTATTTATAGGTGTGAACGTACTGGGAGAGGTTGTAAACTTGTTAATTGGCAATTGTAAACGTATAATGTAAAAGTTTTGAACATACAGAGTAAAAGTGGTGAATAATTAGACTTATGAATATATCATATAAAAATTGTGAACAATTAAAATTTTTCAACATAAAGTGTTAAATCATGAACGTGTCATATAAAATATGTAAACAACTAAAATTGTGAACATGTATTATAAAAATTATGAATGTGTATATAAAAATTGTGAATGCATAAAAATTATGAACATATAGTATAAAAATTGCAAACGTATAGCATGAAGACCATAAACATATATCTGTAAATACTTAAAAAATATTGAAATAATTGAAACAATATTAAAATTATGAACATATAATATGAAATTTGTAAAAAGAAATAAATTGTGAACATATAATGTAAAAATTATGAATGTATGAAATATATTTTTTAACAATATTTTTTTATTTTTGAAATTTAAAAATACAATGTAAAAGAAAAACAAAATTAAACTAAAAAAATTTAAAATTTGTTTCTTATCTTTCTTCTTTCTTAGCATAAGGTGGCACTTGACTTTTTTTTTTTTTGGACAGTGCACGTGGAAGCCATGTTAGGAAAGGCACATCATTCTCTTGAGGCACACCATTCGTAGGGTGCAGGATATGGAAGTTGTCCTGTAAAAGCCTCCAAAATTACTATTTGGCTATGGACTAGTTTATGATATCACCAAATCCTAACTTAGACCTACTGCGCATCCATTCTCACTATTCACTCAAGTCATTAGTTTATATAATAAGACCTTCGTACATTGCATCAATGCACAATGCAGAGAATGTAATGCACAAAACTCAATAGTATCGACAATGTCATGAGCGTATTATGTCTAATATCTGGTTATTATCATGTACATGTGATCTTTAGGTCATTCAATCCTAACATAGTCTAGGTCTCATCAGTGTGACTAGGATGAACTAGTTAGTTAATTAAGGAAATGTTCCTTAATAGTAATAAGTTTGAAATTGCCAACTTGTAAATCATGTCTTCTAGAATGATAAACAAGTCACTTCTTTGTTAAAAAAAAGACTAGACTATAGTGCTCCTAGACTTTGTACATATTGATGTATGTTGGCCCATGAGCATACATGCTAAAGAGAGATGTTCTTACTTCATAGCATTTCTTGTGACTTATTAAGGTGTAGGTATGCCTACTATTAAACTTTCTTGGGATCTTGTGATGCTACAATCTGATGATAGAGATGAATATCTTTCTATAAGTTTCTTGGTTAACTAGAAGAGAATGAGATTTTCTCATAATGAGCTATTTCAAATATACCACAAAAGAATGGTGTCTTTGAATGGAGAAATCGAAAATATTTGACATAGTTTGATTCATTTCTTCGTTAACTAGAAAAGAATGAGATCCGCTCATAATGAACTTCTTCAGATATACCATAAGAGAATAGTGTCTTTGAATGAAAAAATTGAACACTGTTGAAGATAGTTTGATCTGTTATATGTCACATAGATCTAATCATTTTAGGATGAAAGCGCTTGAGACAACTGCTAAAATGCTGAATTAAATACCTAGCAAGTCACTTCATAAAGGCACCATATAAGAAATGGTTCGAGTGTAAATTGATACCATCTCACCTTAAGGTTAAAAAAATGTTTAGCACATATCAAGTATCTTATCATTGATAAGTTTGAATCAAAATTCGTCAATTGTTTGTTTAGTGGATTCTACTTCTACCATTATGATAGATAATGAATATTCATTAATTTTAGAGGAGTCTTTTCAAGAAAGAGTTTCTCAAATAAAAACCCCTTGATGATGAGCCTTGAGGAGTTATATAATAGGATAACAAACATTAATAGTTGAATATTTTATAGTTAGATATTTATTTCTTTAAAAAATAAATATTTGAATTAAAATATAATTAATTTTTTGATAAAACATTTGTATCAATATTATAAAAATTAATTTTAATATATTCAAATTTTATTTTGTAAAAAAAAAGAACTAATAAAAATTTATAATTTTTAGTACATGTTGATTAGATAGGAGTTTGAAATATATATATATATATATATATATATTATTTATATTTGTGAAAGAAAAGGTAAAAATATAGAAAGAAATTAGAGAAAGAGTAGAATTACCCAAAAAAATGAAGAAATGATAGAATTCTCAAAATAAAAAAGGACAGCTAAAAGCTACTTGAAAGGCTAAAAATTTTAGCTTTCGAGAGAAGTTAGTTGAAACACTAAAAGCTATCTGTAAAGCTAGTTGAAATCCTATTTTACCAAACATCACTAAGTTGAATATATAGTGTTTTGACCAGTCAAAACATTAAAAATTACCTCAAAAGTTGTTGCCAAACACAGCCTAAGAGTGGCTTGTGTTGATCAAGGATAACGTTGTTAATTGGAGCTGCAACTCCTAAGGTGGATTAAACTCTTTAATCATGCTTTAAGTCAAATCCTAACTAACTAAGGAATCTTGCTGCAATATGGATTGAACCTAAAAACGATGCCTATAATCTATGATTATTACATCTCTTATCTAACTTGGAGAAATCAGCAAAATCAAACTTATACAATGGTATATGAGTAGCATTTATATTCAAAGGTTTCACAACATTAGTCATAGAAAAGAAGATTCTTTATCATTATCAACAACATGATAATTTTCTCTTGCACTTTGGATAGCAAAATTTTTCACCAGATAAATTCCTTCTTCCCTCAAAATTGAGCAGTATCAGTCAATAAACCTTTTCTTGATGTTAGAAACAATTTGATCCCCTATTCACAGCAAAAGAACAACTAAAACAAATTCCACAACTTAAAAAATTTAAGTTGGCAATTCAACCCCTGAATAAATCATACCGTGGTATCAATAAATAACATTTCTAAGCTCATTTGTTGGACCACATGTTTACAACATCCGATAAGTGTGTATTTCGGACATTCAAACACCATGCATGGCTATTAGTGTGTGTGTGTGTGTATGAGGTAAATGCAAACAAAAATGGTGAATAGTAACTAAGCAAAAAATATGTAAAGTATCATTGAAAGTTATCTCATTGAAGGCTTGACAATTGAGATTCTTAACCACTCATTCTTTGACGTTTCATCACCCAAGGGACACAAACATCGCCATGCATGAAAACACCTATGAACGAGACTTGAATATTGGATAGTTAAGCGCACCGGCATTGCATAAATGAAATTGAAGAAGATGAATAATGAAACCCACAACAACAATTGGCTAGGAAAAGCATAACGGTGCATGAATAAAGGAAGGGCTTGTAGATTTTGGATATCAATTAAATGCACCAATAAGTAAACCAATAGTTGATTGGGAGAAGCAATGCAATGCAAAAACAAAAAAAAATAATGAATTTTAGGCAGATGAATAGCCAATCGGGAGGAGCAATGCAATGCAAAAACAACAAAGTAGGGTTTGTAAATATTAGGCTTCCAATTGACCCAAAAAAGCCAAAAACTGATGTGTGTAATTTGTGTATGTTTGTATATATTGTTTGCTTATATTTTTTAGGGTGTTTTGAGCATAATTGAGCACATTTATGGTTGCATTTATGCACAATAGGCCTCTTGAATATATTGGTTTAATATATGTTAATT